>JAKZAP010000011.1:22310764-22823922 GCA_023053575.1 Branchinecta lynchi | reverse complement strand
TCCGGCGAAATACTTGTCCGTCGAGAAAGTAGTTTTCACCATCGTCTTCAGCATGTCTTCCTACCCCTAAATCGAACATCTAATCAATTTCAAATAAAACTTTTACTTTCAACAAACTTTCCGGTTTGGGCCGGATTCCGGGCGAAATACTTGTCCGTCGAGAAAATAATTTTCACCATCGTCTTCAGCATGTCTTCCTACCCCTAAACCGAACATCTAATCAATTTCAAATAAAACTTTTACTTTCAACAAACTTTCCGGTTTGGGCCGGATTCCGGGCGAAATACTTGTCCGTCGAGAAAATAATTTTCACCATCGTCTTCAGCATGTCTTCCTACCCCCAAATCGAACATCTAATCAACTTCAAATAAAACTTTTACTTTCAACAAACTTTCCGGTTTTGGCCGGATTCCGGGCGAACTACTTGTCCGACGACAAAATGGTTTTCACCATCGTGTTCAGCATGTCTTCTTACCCCATAATCGACTATCACATTAGCTGTTTCAAAACATTTTGTTTGTCCCTTAATTTGAATCCCCTCCCCCACCCCTAAATGTAGAGCTACAAAGCCCATCTACGAACTTGACTGGTCCGACGACCCAACGAACCCTCACACCAAGTTTCATCAAAATATCTCATTCCCTTCGAGAGTTATCGTGCTTACAGACGGACGGACAGACGGACGGACGGACGGACAGACGGACAACTTTTGCGATGTCATAGGTATCCCTCCACTTACGTTTTGGGATCCCAAAAACGAAAATTTCTGTTTTCTATTTCTATTTTAAGTTTGTTTTGCGAAAAACCAAAGTTACCTATTGGCTTTGACCAGTTGTGCACAATCTTCCAGTACAGCCGATGGAATATCATCTATGGTCTGTCCAGGATGAAGACGAAGGTATACATGGGCCGACGACAACTTGTCAACATGAAACCAAACATCTTCAGGCCATCCCCACTTGATCAATTCTTCATCTTAAAAAGAACTGTTTCAGCCATCGCTACAGATAATCATCGCCCACAGGATCGAGGTTTATGAGGTTTAAATGAGGTTTATACCGGAAATTGGCAAGATCTGCCAATGATTAAATGTTTTGTCGCGAAGGATCGAAGCATTTTTTCACTTTTTGATTCCGGTGCGGCGAAATCTCTGATTAGGTCTAGTGTTTTTAGGAAACTAGATCAGTCGTGTGTGGTGGAACAAGAGAAGGAGGAGGGGGCTTTTAGGTCTATAACAGGCAATTCGCTAAGATATAGTAGTCGCGCTGTTATTAGTCTGATGTTGAATGGAAGATGTGCTACATTTGAAGTTTATGTTTGTGATGAGTTGCCGTACCCTCTCGTAATTGGTTTCACCGATATGAAGCGTAATAAGTTGATGTTTGACGCGGAATTTTGTGAGGTTTTCTTCAAAGACAGATTGTCTAAAGACTCACGAGATTGTAATGTTGTGGCTGTAGAGGCAAAAGTTGAGGCGAAGAAATCTGAATTAGGTTCGAATCCTAACGTCAGTGCTGGATTTCATTCCGCTCCGGAAAATGCCAGTTCCGTAGAGCCACCGATTTTGACAGACGCGACCGTTTTCGAGGCTTGTAGCGAGCCTATACCGGTTACTGATCGAGTTGTTGTTATCATATCAAACCGTGTTACCGTTAACCCTTCGTCAATTTCCCGCATAGATGTTTGTTTGAAAACGAAGAAAGCTACACCTACGTTAGGCTATTTTCCTGGGAAACAGTATAAAGGTTTAGATATTGAAGATCAAGTTGTTGAGGTTTCCACGAGTGGTCGTTTCTGCTTACTCGTTACCAACACATCAGATCAACCTGTTTCTCTTCGTAAATCAGAGATAGGCTACTTAGTCCCGCTATGCGAGTCAGACATTCATTCTGATGCGCAAGGAGTTATTAACTATGTGTCTGGTTTGATAAATAGCGTCGCTGTTAGCAATACGAGTAATAAGCCTAGTGATCTATCCGTTCCTAAGGACCCTAAGGATATGACGAAAGAAGAATTCACCGAACTGTTCGATTTGTCACATCTGGAATCAGAACAAGTCAAGAATCACTTCTTAGATTTAGCGTACAAACGGAGACTAGCTTTTGCTACGCACGAATCGCATTTAGACGCTTGTGATCTCATTTCACATGCGATTAATACGAATGGTGCACCACCCGTTAAGAGTCGCCCTTACACTGTGCCTCATGCACAGCGTGAGATACTGAAGTCTAAGATAGATGGTTTGCTAGAATCTAAGATAATAGAAGAATGCAACGGACCTTACTCTTCACCGGTTATTTTACTGAAGAAGAAGAATTTGGGAGAGTATAGAATGGCTGTCGACTACAGAAAATTGAATCGAGATACGGTGAAAGATTGCTACAATTTACCGAATATCCAAGATATGCTGGATCGCATGTCTCTTAGTCGTGTCTTTTCGCAGTTAGATTTTTTGTCAGGATTCTACCAGTGTTTAGTGGAGGAAGAGGACAGGGATAAAACAGGTTTTATAACTCCATTTGGCCTGTTCCGTTTCATTCGAGCGCCGTTTGGTCTGTGCAACATGCCAGCAACCTTCCAACGCTTGATGGAACGAGTGTTTAGATCCCTGTTGTTCAAGTACCTAGAATGTTTTTTAGATGATGTTACGGTTCACACACGAGATACGAAAGATCAGTTAGATTGTCTAGAGGTTGTGTTAGATAAGGTAATTGAGGCTCATCTAAAACTACGTCCTTCCAAATGCTCGTTTCTAGCTACTTCAGTTACGGTGTTGGGTCATGTTTTGTCGAATGGTACAATAAAACCGGATCCGAATAAAATTGCCGCGATTAAAAATCTGAAATATCCATCGAACATAAAAGAAGTTCGGTCTGCGGTCGGTTTATTTTCGTGGTTCCGGAAATACGTACCAGATTTTTCCCAGATCGCCATGCCTCTTACGGCATTGATGAAAAAAGGCATTCCATTTAAGTTCGAAAGTGTTGAAAAAGCAGCTTTTGATATTCTTCGACAGAAACTTATGGTGGAGCCTATCCTTGGCTTAGCTAGACCAGGAGAAGGTGGTTACATACTATCTACAGATGCTTCAAAAGAGGCAATTGCTTGTAAGTTGTCGCAAATGCAAGATGGGAGGGAAGTTGTATTGCATTATGGTTCTCGTCGTCTTAATAAGGCTGAGGCTAATTACACAGTTACGGAGATGGAAGCACTTAGCGTAGTTCATTTTATCAAGCAGTTTCGTCAGTATCTTTATGGTACCCGCTTCAAAGTAGAGACTGACCATAACAGTCTCCGTTGGCTTATGACGACAAAAGAGCCTACTGGAAGACTAGCTCGTTGGGCGCTAACTCTGCAAGAGTATGACTTTGAGATTGTTTATCGTCCTGGACCGATGAACGTTGTCCCGGATGCTTTAAGTCGTTTGCCCACGATTAATTCTATTTCTCCACAGCCTAAGTTAGTTTTCCCAGTGTTACCGCCATCTATTGATTTATCGCAGCTTCGGAAAAGTCAAAAGCAAGATAAAGATTGTCTTGCAATGATTCGCTATTTGTCTCAAGGTGTACAAATGCCGTACGATTTGGAAAGAAGAGTTATAAGGGAAATTCAGAATTTTTTTGTTGAGGATGGAATTTTGTGTCATGCGTCTGTGCCGTCTGGGAAATGTCGAAAGTCTGATGTCGTGTTAGTCCCAGTAATACCGCATGCTATGATTCCTCAGATTTTGAATGATTTTCATGAATCACCTTACGGAGGTCATTTTTCATCATCAAAAACGTACGCAAAACTTCGTGATCATGTTTTCTTCTTTAAGATGTACTCAGTATGTAAGATGTTTTGTGAATCGTGCGAAAAATGCCTAAAAAGGAAACCGATGAATGTTACTCCGAATGCTCCTCTGCAGGAAATGCCTGTCCCTGCAGGAGTACTTGATATGGTTTTTGTTGATTTAGTTGGACCATTTCCGAAAACGTCCAACGGTAATACGTACATATTATCGATTACGGATTATTTTTCACGTCATGTACATCTAGTACCCATTGTGGACGCTAAAGCCAATACATTTTTGAGAGCTTTTGTTGAGAAATATTGTCACATATTTGGGTTTTGTCACACACTGATGTCTGATAATGGTAGTCATTTCAAAAATTCAGAAGTTGATGTTTTTTGTAAAAACATGAATATCGTGCACAAATTTTCTAGCGCGGAACATCCTGCTTCAATGGGAATTTTAGAGAGAAGACATAGAGATATAGCTTCCATTTTGTCTCAGTTTGTAGACCAGTCACATCGAGATGACTGGGACAGTTGGCTTTCTTACGTTTCTTTTTGCATGAACACCGCTTTCCATGAGTCCTTACAGGATAACAGCTTTTTCCTCATGTTTTTGCGTGACGCCGTTCTGCCGGTAGATGCCCTCATGAAATCCAGAACCTTTTATGATTCACACGTATCATATAAATCGGAAATGCTTGGAAGGATGCAGAAAACTTACGAACATGTGTGGAAAAATATTGATGAAAGTAGGGATACGCAAAAGTTTCAGCATGATAAAAAGTCACATTTTAAACCACACGAAGTGGGAGACGTGGTTTATTTAAGAATTTTGAAGAAGGGAAGAGCACATAAGTTGAATGACACTCATTTTGAAGGACCTTATCGTGTGATTGCAAAGGTCGGAGTAGTCGATTACGTCATAAAACATATGCATAAAAAGTTGAAGCAAAAGACGGTGCACTACGATTTGTTAAAACCGGGAAAAACTCGTAACCCTTGGGTGGTTGACCCACCTGACCAGGGGGAGGAAGAAAGGGAGGATTCCGATTTTGGGGATGGGGAGGATGTAGTTAGAAATAGTGACGTTAGCAACCCACTAACCCAATCTAATGATGACACAGACTTGGAAGCTGCAGATCTGTCTGTATCTATTCCTCATCCTCGCACTCCCAATGACGGTAATTTGACGACAAGGACGGATGCTCGACCAACTTTGACTAGTACGCCACTTTTGACTCGTACTGAGACACGCACACAGACACCACGTCACACGCCATTTCATTCATTTTTAAGTGCAGAAGATTCTGGACACTTACAGCCGCGTGCGCTTTTCCCAGAAAATGATACAGATCGTAGTGAATTGGTGCTGGAATTGTCGGAATCTCCAGAGGAACCGGCTGTTGAGGATAGTCCGACGGTTGACCCACCAAATTTGCGCCCTTCACGAATGACGAAACCACCGGAACGATTGGGATATGATCGCCCTGGCGGAGTAAACGCCACAGGCATTGATAAGGCGATGGCCTTGAGCATTTTACAGAAATTGTTGGAATGATCTTGTATCACTCCAAAAATTACTGAAGAAACTTGTTGTTTTTATAGGAAATAGGATGTCGAATAAGAATTTTTTTGGGTGTGTGAAAATTATGTTACTTGTGATATGTTGCTGGTGATTTCCAGCTTTTGTAAATACCTTGTCTACCGCTATGAATTTTGCAGGTGATGATTTTTGTGATGAGTTATGTCAACCACCTCTGTCGCTGCCATCGACTGCATCGTCAGGTCACACCCTCTACAATAAACCGCGAAGAAGATGTCATGCCCAGCAATTTGAAGCAGCGTGTTGCAGCCCAAAGTCAGCCTAAGTCTCAGCTCGTATGGGAGATGTTTCCCTCGTCAGTTGCCGTTGTTGCGCGTACAGTTCAGTACGTCGCCGAAGGAACTGTCTGCTGTTGCTGTGTGGTGGCGTTCAAGCCACAGGTGTGCTCGATACTGAGCAGTTTGAAGAAGATAAGCTGAGCAGCTGCATTGCCAGGGGCAGGAGTAACACGGCTGCCTGCGTTTGTCCGCGTTTGTCTGCGTTTGAAAACTTCAGTTTGCGCATCCTCGCGTTAATCCACGTTGTTGTCATCAACCTACGCATCCTTGCGTCAATCAACGATGTCGTCGTCAACCTACGCATCCATGCGTTTCTGCGTTTGTCGACGTCATTTTGCGCATCCTTACGGTTATCAGCGTTCGTCGCTTTCAAGCTGCGCAACCATGCGTTGCTTACCTACGATTGTTTACGTTGACTGCGTTAGACTACGTTTTGCTCCTCCAGTCAACTGTAACATACTGTCAGTCGTCGTCTTGGTATGCTCCAGTCGACGCCCTACCAGTCGTCGTCGTCGGCATCAGGAGCAGCGAAGCTGAGAATGATCGTGATCGTGATTCGTGTGCGGTATAGACAATCGGCAAGAAGGACTTGAGGTGTGACTACGGTGCAGTGCGATAGGTCGAATTGCGTTATCACTTTGATACGCTTTCTGAAAATGTTATATGTCCGTATCGGTCGGATACGTGTTATTGTGATCGGAAAAACAACTTTAAAAGTTTTGTTATGTTTTGGCAACATTTGCATTTGTTTTGTGCTGGGAGGTATTTTAGATAGGGGGTTGGATCAAGGGAGGAGTAAAATAAAAATTGGGGCAGATTAAAATTGAATTTCAGAACTGAGGTCAGTTCTTTTTGGAAGGGGGGAGGTGTAACCAAGGTGTACTTTCACCAAGGGAGTTCACGACACCTTGGTTTCTATAAGTTTAATTCCGCCAGGTAACAACAGGTTCCTGGCGATGAATAACCTGAGCCATTCAAGTTTGAATTGGGGCGAAATTTAATACAATGCTGGGCAGTCTGTTTTTGGAGTGGGACCGGTGAACGGTCGTTGCTGGAGATGTTAAAAGTTAAGTGTTGAGTTTTATTTATTACCTGCTATCTATCGCCATTGTATTGTAAATGTAAATACACGAATATGTTTTTCTACAATTGACCAACGAGGTAGAGTTTAGTGGGTGTTTTTATTTTGGTTTTGTTAAGCATGGTCCACACCGCTCGGGGACCATGTCGTAACAGATAACTTTCCGTAACAGTAGAGAGATTAAAGACGTAGTAAAATTAACGCTTAGTAACAGCTAATTATCGCATTATAACACAAACAGCTAATCACGTGAGAAAACCAAGTTCTGATACGGATTCAGCATGTGTGTTTACCCCTTTAAGTCATATCTATTTTGACGAAGCAGATCGAAACTTCCTGCCTTATCTTCTTCCACTTTTCCGGTTTCGGCGGAATTCCGGAACTACTTGTCCAGCGAAAAAGATAAAGCTCAAAAGCGAATTCAGCATTTCTCCTTACCCCTAGATCCAACGTCCAATCAACTACGGATTAAAGTTTTACTTTTAACAAATTTTCCGGTTTCAGCCGGATTCCGAGCGATCCATACATCCGGCGAGAAACTGATTGTCATATGCGAATTCAGCATGTCTTCTTACCCGCAAATCGAACATCTTATCAAATTTAAATAAAACTTTTACTTTAAACAAATTCTCCGGTTTTGGTCGGTTTCCGGCCGAACTAATTTCCCGGTGAGAAAATGATTCTCATATTCGGACTCAGCACGTTCCCTTGCCCCTAAATCGAACCTTCAATCAACTTCATATGAAACTTTTATTTTTCACAAATTTTCCGGTTTTTGCCGGATTCCGGGTGAGCTATTCGTCCGGCGAGAAAATTAATTTACTCGGATTCAGCATGTTTCTTTACTCCTAATTCGACTATTTCATTAGCTTTTAAAAAATATTTTTTGTTCCCTTAATTTCAAACCCCTCCCCCACCCCTAAATATAGAGCTACATAGCCCATCTTCGAACTTGACCTGTACTTTGACCTAAAGAATCGTCATGGCAAGTTTGATCAAAATATCTCAACCCCTTCGAGAGTTATCGTGCTAACAGACGGACGGACAGACGGACAACTTTTGCGATGTCATAGGTATCCCTCCACTTACGTTTTGGGATCCCAAAAATACAAAAAAAAAACGACAAAACCAAAGTGTTGCTCTTGCAACACAATGATACGGGTACATGCTACTTGGTAAATCCCAAAGATGATATTAGTTGATAATTAATAAACAATACAGAGATACACCAGCCAAAATTGAAATCTACAAAATAAGACGAAATGCCACTTACTTTCATACTTGTCGATACCAACAAAAAGTGTAATGGGAGGAGACACAACTGGAAAAAAAACAAGTTAGGCTAAACAAGATTGTTTAGTGGGTCTCACCAATAAGGTTCAAGGTTTAATTATACCGCTTCTGTACAAAATGAGCATGCATAACCGATCGTCATCGACCAAATCCGATCCAGAGTACAAATTAAGGTAAACGACGGGTCGAAGCCGGTTATGCAAGATCGAATGACAAAACCTAGGTAAAATACTTGCCATAGCTCTTGCTAGGATACAATGTCAAACAGCAAAAAAAAAGCGGTTTGGTTGTTTTTACGATTGAAACCGATTGTTTCCAATCGTAGTTTTACATTAACAACCGTTAACAATAATTAACAACTGTTTACAATCGGAAACAACTGTTTCCAATCGTAAACAACTGTTTCCAATCGTAAAAAAAAAGTGTTTACGATCGTTTCCAATTGTTCTCAAACTGTTTACGATTGGAAAAATGTCCCATAATGCAATGACTTGAATTATTTCCACACGGGCGGGTACAACAATATGAACAAACCTAGTTGACATATAACTAAGTATGGATCCTATCTGAGTTCACAGGGGATGCAAGAGCCAAATCAAGATAACACTAGATGGTGAACAACCACAAACACACTAAATAATTGGCTTCACCCCGCCTATCGACTACAACTGGAAAGCTCAAGAAATAGCGAGAATCCATCAAAGAAAGATGCTCCATTCAAAAAAAAAGTATCTCCAGATAATGGAGACTGAAACTTTAGGCTAGCCTAGGAAGAGACTTCTTTTAAAGAATGACAGAGTACTTGCCAGTGCTGGTGAAGTAGAAGACCATCCTTTCTAGCGGTGCCAAGACCCTAGAAGAGTACAAAAAGGCATGTACTTAGAGCTTGTAATATTTCCCTAGGCAAAACTTTAATATTTTCTTTTATTTGCAAAACTGCAAAAAAAAAGAAACTGCAGTCTTCTCTATCTCCTTGTATTGTCATTTAGTTCTTACAAATCCTCCAGCAGAATTCAGAAATAAATTTGTTGTCAGATTAAGAATAACCTTCAATAAAAGGCTGGCAAATAAACTGTAGATCCCAAGTGAGCCAAGCCAACTAGAGGAGCTTGAAACAGAGGATTGGCAAGTTGTGTAAAATCTTTGCAAAAACACTTTCAATACAGAAACAAAAAACAAGGTGATAACAACGAAACCTTATTCAAAAGAAGAAAAGAGCACACACATGGGATCCCCTAAAAGACAAAGGAAAGTAGGGTAAGTTTTCCAGCTTCTACTACCCCTCGCAAAATCAATAAATCATTCTGAACTAAACTGACATGAAAAAAAATGTCCAAAACGCTTGCAATACTAGCTGGTTTAATGCCATATCCAGGACTGCATCACTTCCAGCACAGCTTACCTTGAGGGTTGCATTATCCCAACAGGAGACCCATTTCAGCCCTAACTTTTTGCCACTTCTGGCCCCAATTTCAAAATTGCAAAAGAACAAGCTACACATACTCTTATGGGCCTGAGGTCTGCAGGCAAAATCATTATATTATTTATATATAAATATAATAATGTTCAAATAAAGTAAGGGGTAAAGCAGAGGTAAGTGCATTACCTTTGTCATTCTCTGGGAATAGCCTAAGGGAAGTTGTGGTAAGTCAAGGGGAACCGTCAAAATACGGGCAAACCACAAGAATGTCTTGGATTTTATTTTGTATACTATAGGCCTATGTTCCTTCAATTATTCCATCCTGATTAAGATTAATCTTCTTCCATTTTGAATTTTATTTTTTACAATTTTCATAAGCATTCATAAGCCTACAGGCAAAGAGTTAATATTTTCTTCGATTATAATGAAGCTCTTGGTCAGACACTCTAGTGACAGTGAAAATCGATATCTTTACAGGCGCTGATTGTGATTTTTAGGTCTGAACTTGGTCTGACAACACAAATAATTCATATCCGATAGTGCAAAATGGATATGTCAGCTGAATTTTATTACAGCAACATTTCAGTACTTCTTGGCAAGGGTCCTCTTCAGGCTCAAAGCCGGTCAAGTTGGAAAAAAATGAACTTATTGGGTTTTCTACAAGTTCGTTTTTTCCAACTTGAGTGGCTTTGAGCCTGAAGAGGACCCTTGCCAAGAGGACAGAAAAATAGCTCTAACAAAAATCAGCTGATGTATCCGTTTTGCACTATCAAATATGGTTTGCAGTCAGCTTGGGCTGAAGGAATATTTGTTATCAGACATTTATTCTCAAATCATTAATTTTATCCGTGTAGCCTAACAACTTCAGTTGCTTCATACTATCTGAGCATAAGAAAAAATAAAAAAATCCACTTCTTTCATTTCTTTCATTGTACATTGGCATACGTATCCATTGGAAGTCAGAGTTCCATACAAGCCTGAATGCAAAACTATTTCATCTATTTAACCTCTGATCAGAAACAAAAATGAAATCACTGAATCAATTATACATCCATGTTCAAATACATATTATGTATTTGAATATACATCTATATAACAGAGCGGCCAGCGAGATGCCAGAGATTTTATATTTAGACACAATCAAACCCTATTCCAGCTCCTCAATCCTGCCGCAATTGCATGAGATCACAATTTACGTCGTCTGCATGGTAATTATTCCTCCTCAATTCAAACGATTCATCTATTTGTCTGAAGAACAGAAATACCAGAAGCTGCCCTTTCAAATCTCCTCAGAAGCTGCTTAGAAAAGGTCGACAATAAAAATTCCAAAAATGTCTCCATGTAGAACCCAGGTCGACCAGGTAAGACCCATGGTTGTCCAGTTTAAAATATCAAAGAAGAACAATCAGCCCCAGTAATGTTCTTGATTAAGAACATCCTCAAACAGAAATGCCAGCAGCTAGAACAGACTTGATTGATAAACATGTCAAACAACTTATTTTTGAATTGTTGTTTAGAGTTTGACACGTTCGACCGAAAGGTCATATGCTTTATTTTTTAATTTAAACCTTTTTTCAGAGCTTGGTCACACTCAGCTCAAAAAGCTGCCTATTCCACAAACAACTGAAAATCCCAAGTGGATGTGAGATTTGATGGGTTTTGTGCCAGCTTGGGGATAATGGGCAGGCTGCAATTAGGGGCCAACTAGGGTTCTGTAACACAATTATACAAACTGTTTTGCTCTCATTGATCTCCTAAATTTAAAATGACAACATTCAAAATTAGTTGTCTAATGTAGGGTCGCCACAAAAAGCACTACCGGCAGTAGCGCCGATTTGCCTGTGCATTTTTCATAATGAAAAATGAATTGCTGAGAATTCATCATATTTTTTTCAGTCTAAAACAGCTGACAAAAATGTTGCAAATATACCACTGTATTCAGGAAAGAATCCCTAATATAATAAGGCCTGCGGCTGTTTCCTAGCTAACTTTTATTATCATATTAATAATGGCATGGAAATTCAGGTATAAAAAAGTAGCTGAACTTTACTAGAAAGAATTTATTGATACCAAGGACCAGTCTAGTACACTAGCCCTTTTACAGTCACGGTGCTCAAATGTCTAGCACCATGCCTGAGTACTGAGCACTGCACCTTGAAATTCATGCATGGTGCATGGATTTCAGCAAGTGCACACATGAAAAAGCACAATTTCTATTGTTGCACCAGGGGAAACGATAAAAATTGGACTTTTTCATGTGTGCACTGTATGCTGAAATCCATGCACCATGCATGAATTTCAAGGTACAGTGCTCAAACGTCTAGCACTCAGGCATGGTGCTAGACGTTTGAGTACCATGACTGAAAAAGGGCTAGTGTACTAGACTGCCAAGGACTGAATATCAATGGTGCAATACACCAGTAAATTGCTTGTTCTTCGAACTTGAGCATCAGATTCCGAGTTTCCCTTATAATCCATGTCCAGCTGCATCCAATGACAAAAACTAGCACACAGTTTCAATAAATATTAGAAGACAAGATGGCGGACAGAATTTGTTTGAATGTCGTTTGTTGTATCACATCATCGTTCTCCGAATATTTACGGTGCCAAATTACGCGATTTTTTAACACGTGCCAGCATCCAGCATGCTGCCGGCAAGCTTCCATAGGAATGGATATTTTTCTAATCGAGAATTGGGGTACTTAGCAGCAAGTTAGTGAGGTATTATTGAACTCAAACCAATGCTAAAGTTCAGGAGTATCATGGTCCTATTACCAAAAGATCAGAAATCCACTATTCAGCTAAAGTAAAATTTGGTTGTTTATATATATAAGAAATTTATGTAGATCATACTATACTACCAAAAGTTTGTAGCCAATTATTTGGCTACAGTTGGTGTGCCCTATACAAACAAGCTTAGTAGCCAACTAGTTGGCTACACTTGTCCCCCCAGAAACACTTAGTAGCCAGTTAGTTGGCTACACTTGTCCAGTCTAGTACACTAGCCCCATTTCAGGCAAGGTACTCAAATGTCTAGCACCATGCCTGGGTGCTAGACGTTCAAGCACTGTACCTTGGATTTCATGTTTGGTGCATGGATTTCAGTATACAGTGCATACAGAAAAAACACAGTTTCTGTCATCACAACTGAGCACCGGCTCGGACAGGGCTGAAAATACTACTATGAATTAGAGAAATCAAAGACAATCCTTTATATATTTTTCACACAAAAACAAAAGGGCTCTAATGATGATGGAGATGAAAAACCTAACAGCACCCTATCTATTTTCCATGTATTTTCCCTATCTATTCCCCAAGAGCCAATATTCTGGTTGGCTGCTAGGTAGAAAAAGCTGAGGCACAGGACACTTTGCACACAAAACCCTTGACTATGTAGAAAAGGAAATGAGGTTTTTCACACCTGTCATCAGCCGAGCCCTTTTCTTTTTGTTGTGTGTCTTTGATTTCTCTAATTCATGGTAGTAATTTTAGCCCTGTCCGAGCTGGTGCTCAGTTGTTATGACAGAATCTGTGTTTTTGATGTATGCACTGTATGCTGAAATCCATACACCATACATGAAATCCAAGGTACAGTGCTTGAACGTCTAGCACCCAGGCATGGTGCTAGACGTTTGAGCACCATGCCCGAAAATCGGCTAGTGTACTAGACTGCACTTGTCCCCACAGAAGATACACCAAGAAACACTCTCAGTAGCCAACTAGTTGGCTACACATGTCCCCCCAGAAACACTCTCAGTCTTTGGCTACACATGTCCCCCAGAAACACTCTCAGTAGCCGACTAGTTGGCTACACATGTCCCCCCCCCCCGAAACACTCTCAGTAGCCGACCAGTTGGCTACACATGTCCCCCCAGAAACACTCTCAGTCTTTGGCTACACATGTCCCCCAGAAACACTCTCAGTAGCCGACTAGTTGGCTACACATGTCCCCCCCCCCCGAAACACTCTCAGTAGCCGACCAGTTGGCTACACATGTCCCCCCAGAAACACTCTCAGTAGCCAACTCTTGTTCAGTCTACCACAAATCCCCACTTTTTGGATACCCTATGCCAAACACGGGGTATGCTATGCCAAATGCTGGATAGTTGGGCACCAGACTTTTTGGAGAATTCTCCTCCACAGGGGAATCCCCTGCACAGGTGAAAAAGAATCCCCTGTGGAGGAGATGGTGTTGGGTGGTAAAGTGTGAGCAGTTGGAAAAAAATCTTTGCATATTCCAGTACATTAGACCTCACAAACTGTCTCCATGGCTATTACCTTCCCCCACCCCCCACCCTACTCCTTCAAATCCTAAATAACATGTAAAAATAACCAATAACCAAAATATTGATAATTTGACTGAAGCTCAGAAATCAACCAATCAGACTTCATCTGTACTGCAGTGGGATAGGTCAGGGTTGGATTGACAACAAGTATCCATCGTTTGGCATAGGCTGGACATAGGGTATCCAAAAATCAGGGGTTTGTAGTTGATTGCTCTTGTTCTTTTTCTTTTCTCCACTTATGCAACCCAAAAAGCCGGGAAATGAGCCAACTGTGACCAAGCTCTCAGACACCACATTCTTCAGCATCTGAGTGTGAATGGATCAGTTATCACTTTGATAATATAAAGCAGACAAACCAGCTGGAGTTGGAGTAAGGAGCTCCCAAAGAGCAAATTATAGGTGATGGGTACACAAATTAACTAAAGTTAATGGTACCAACTTCGACTTTCCGATGGGTGTCAGGTTTAAATTACAGAGGCGTTTAGAACATGGCGTTTAGTAGAAAGAAGAAAGGGACCCTATCGCATTGTTGCCAGTTCGTTCATTTATTCGTCCTTCACAAACTACATAACAAATATGCACATTACAATAGTTACATCACATTACAAGCAGAAATAAACTACACATACAGAAAATATTAATGGCAATAAAAGAAGAAAATACACTGAAAAGAAAGACAGAGAAAGGGAAGGAAATAGTAGACAACAAGAGCTACGAGCTCATATGGTACTTGTTACGAGTAGGTGGTACAAGAAACTAGATGAGAGTTTTACAAAATCCCCCTGGGACTGGACCTAGAAATAAGGTATCCAATTTCACCCGAGCCTGAGCATTTCCGGCATTTCTTCGGATCATCTAGAGCAAATGTTTCCCCGTACTCGTTTGATTCTTAGGAGTAACGTACTATTACCGGCACGCCTGGTTCAGCCACATATACAGATTATCTAAGGCAGCTCCTCGTACCAGCTATCAAGTTTCACTCAGATCAAAGCTTTTTTCGGGAAACTCCGGTACCCCCCCCCCCCCACCGTATTCGGATTCGGTCCGGACCCTAAACATGTCATCTAGGACACATTGTCTCTACTGTTTGCAAGTTTGATTCAAATCACTCCATCCTTTTGATCCCTACGTGAGCTACAAAATCCCCCCCTCCAACTCCTCCCGCTGTGGTCGAACACGACTAGGACACATAAACTTTGCATCTCAGACATCTTCTCTTCTCCTCCTTCAAGCTTGACTCGAATTGGAACATATCTGCAAATATCCGGTTTCCGCCTGATCCTCCTCCTATACCGTTGCCGGATCCGGTCCGGACGCCAAATAAAACAAGACCAAAGGTCGATAGGATCCCAAAAGTTCAAATTTGTCCAGACAATTGGGTCTTGTCTTCGCCAGACTCCTTGAACACTTTTACCATTAATATTTAGAAACAGATTAAGGCCAAATAGCTAATCATATGAGAACACCAAGTTCAGATATGGATTCAGAATGTGTGTTTACCCTTTTAAATCATATCTATTTTGACGAAGCAGATCGAAACTTCCTGCCTTACTTCTGCCAGTTTTCCGGTTTTGGCAAAATTCCGGAACTAAAGCTCAAAAAAGAATTCAGCATGTCTCCTTACCCCTACATCCAACCTCTAATCAACTTCAGATTAAACTTTTACTTTTCACAAATTTTTCGGTTTCAGACGGATTCCGAGCGATCTATACGTCCGGTGATAAAATGATTGTCATATGCGAATTCAGCTCGTCTACTATCCCGCAAATCGAACATCTTATCAAATTTAAATAAAACTATTACTTTAAACAAATTCTCCGGTTTTGGCCAGATTCCGGCCGAAATAATTGTCCGGCGAGCAAATAATTCTCATATTTGGACTCAGCACGTTTCCTTGCCCCTAAATCGATCCTCCAATCAACTTCATATTAAACTTCTACTTTTCACAAATTTTCCGATTTTCGCCGGATTCCGGGTGAACTATTTGCATATCTCTTTACACCTAACTGGACTATTTCATTAGCTTTTAAAAAATATTTTGTGTTCCCCTTAATTTCAAACCCCTCCCCCACCCCTAAATATAGAGCTACATAGCCCATCTTCGAACTTGACCTTTACTTTGACCTAAATCCTCATGCCAAGTTTGATCAGAATATCTCAACCCCTTCGAGAGTTATCGTGCTAACATACGGACGGACGGACAATTTTTGCGATGTCATAGGTATCCCTCCACTTACGTTTTGGGATCCCAAAAATAGGCAGCATAAACTCGGTACTGTCCAACTTGCATCCCAGTTGTTTTTTTTGGTTTTCGTTTGGTTTTTGACCATGTCACAAAGTTTACGGTCCTGCCTCCCCCCCCTCCAGCCCCCCCCCCCCCCCCCCCCGAAGTCACCCGATCCGGTCTGGATTTTATATGGATCGTGTGAGACACGAGGTCTTCCCAAATACCAAGTTTCATTAAGGTCCGATCACCCGTTCAAGGGTTATAAATACCTCAAGATTCCGGATTCCCTCTCCCTCCACCCCCCCCCCCACGATGATCGGATCATGTAAACGCCTATTGTCAAGTCTGTTTGTTCAAGTCCCTGATATGCCAGCCCAGTTGCATCGTCCTTGTACATTTGGAAGTACCGAACTCACGGATCATCATAAATTACCCCCCCCCCCCAAACTCCCCTCATAGTGCCCGATCCGGTCCGGTCATGTCAATGATGTATCTAGGACTTGTGCTTGCTCTTCACATCAATTTTCATCCTGATCTCTCCACTCTAAGCGTTTCCCAAGGTTTCCAGTCTCCGGATCCGGTCCGGATTTTATGTGGTTCGTGTGAGACACGAGGTCTTTCAAAATACCAAGTTTCATGAAGATCCGATAACCCTTTCAAGAGATATAAATACCTCAAGATTCCGGATTCCCCCTCCTTGCACTTCCCCCATGATGATCGTATCATGTAAACGCCTATTGCCAAGTCGGTTTAAGTCCCTCATATGCCAGCCCAGTTGCATCGTCCTAGTACATCTGGAAGTACCGAACTCACGGATCATCAGAAATCCGGGACCCCCCCCCCCCAAACTCCCCTCATAGTGCCCGAATCCTGTCCGGTCATGTCAATGATGTATCTAGGACTTGTGCTTGCTCTTCCCATCAAGTTTCATCCTGATCCCTCCACTCTAGCGTTTCCCAAGATTTCCGGTTCCCCTCTCCGGCTCCCCTCGAAGCCACCGGATCAGGTCCAGATTTTATGTGGTTCGTGTGAGACATGAGGTCTTTCCATACCAAGTTTCATGAAGATCCGATAACCCGTTCAAGAGTTATAAATACCTCAAGATTCCGGATTCCCCCTCCCTCCACTCCCCCCATGATGATCGTATCATTTAAATGCCTATTGTCAAGTCGGTTTGTTCAAGTCCGTGATATGCCAGCCCAGTTGCATCGTCCTAGTACATCTGGAGGTACCGAACTCACGAATCATCAGAAATCCGGACCCCCCCCCCCAAACTCCACTCATAGTGCCCGAATCCTGTCCGGTCTCCACTCTAAGCGTTTCCCAAGATTTCCGATTCTCCTCTCCAACTCTCCCAAAGTCACCGGATCCGGTCCGGATTTTTTTATTTTATTATTTAACGAGTCCCGAGGTCTTGCCACATACCAATTTTCATCAAGATAAGGTCACGCGTTTAAAAGTTATAAATACCTCAAGATTCCGGATTCTCCCTCCCTCCACTCCCCCACGATGCTCAGATCGGGGAAGTGACTATTTCCAACTTAATCATTTGGGGTCCTTGATATGCCTGCCAAGTTTCATCGTCCTAGCTTATGTGGAAGTGCCCGAACTAGCAAAACCCGGACCGACAGACAGACGGACAGAAATTGCGATCGCTATATGGCACTTGGCCGAAGGGTAAGTACCATAAAACACGGAAGACTATTTTTTTTTTGTATCGAGGTGAACTATAAAGAAAAATAAAGAAGAGAATAAAAATGAAAGAGAAAAAAACACAAAAATGAGGGATAAATACGGGTGGATTACGTACTGAGCAGACGCTGGAAAACAGAATGTAAAGTAAGGTGAGAAGGTGTATGAGCATGAGATGGCAATGAATTCCATAAAGAGACCGAACGGTAAATTGTTGATCTTTGAGGAGCTGTCGATGAGCATCTTGGAACGGAAATTTTCCGAGAGGAACCACGTAGTGATAGGGAGTACTTACTTGAGGACGACGTCCTGATAAAATAATTCTGTAGGGCTTCTGACACTGATCCATGAAAATCTGTATAAGCTAAGCAAAGATTATGTTTAGCAATGATGGTATCAAGCATATGGAGACCGGTATCTACGTAAGGGCGTTGTATAGGTAAGTTGAAGGGTAAAGTCGAGGAAGGCAAAAAGTTCCCTTTACTGCTCTGTTCTGAGATCTCTGGAGACAACGCAATGTTGACTTTTTAGTATGTAAGCTTTATCGCAAATTCAGCAAGCCCAAAAACTCTTGCTGCGTACTGATGAAGAATCGCCGTGTATACAGAACGGAAGAGCCTGAAGCGTCAATATAGCTGTCCCCAACTAACGCCGCTTATTGGTTGACATAGGATTTGGGCATCGTTCGGGCTTCGTTTCTCGTTTTTCCAAAGTTCACTGCCGTGTTTTGGATTTAGTCGTAAAATATAGAGTTTTAGCAAATATCATCCGATACTGTTTTTTTTGTTCTGTTGTAATTGTTTATATTTTTTAAAGTCTCGTTGCTAACTGGATACGTCAGCTGAATTTTGAAACAGCTACACTTCAGCCCTTCTTAGCAAGGGTCCTCTTCCAGCTGAAGCCGCTCAACCTGGAAATAGACTTAAAAAATCGGAGTCAGCTAGTGCTGAAATAGTCTTTATTTGTATTCTAGCTTACCTGCGGAGTAAAAAAAATCTAATTTTATACGTTTAGAAAGTATACTAATGCAAATTTTCTACCAACATTTCTAAGGTAAGACATACTCCAAATGACATCAAATAGTGTTTTAACAGCTTACATAGAATCAAGAAAGAACAATTTAAGGGCTGTCATTTCTCGGGTTATTCTATGGTGTAGTCTCGCAATTATCATAAAGAATACACTGGGAATGCCCCCTTTAGGTGATGCAGTTCTGTAAAGCTTACGAATTTTACGGCTGATTATATTTTAAAACATCTAGATGAACCTGGGAAATGGATAAATTTATTTGAATTGATTTTATAAAGGCATTTGACCTTGTTGACCATAACATTCTTTTAGAAAAAATGGCTGAAAAAAATATGCCCAATTTTTTTTCAAAATCATCAAGAGCTTCTTGACAAACAGAGAGCAAACTGTAAAGTATAAAGGCGATTTTTTACTTCTTTCCCAGTTTTTTTGTGGAGTTCCACACGGAACGGTGATCGGTCCGCTGTGCTTCTTCCTCATGATAAATAAAACTAGACCTACGTTGCCTGGGCAACGTGAAGTGTTGCGGCAACCTTTGTCCGGCTTCGCCGACTAAAGTGTTGCGAAAGCAACACTTTGGTTTTTCTCCTTCGCTGTCGGTTAAATGCTGAAGTTGTCAACTTATTGAAGCTTTTACAAATGTATGTTCTAAAAAGAATAATCAAATGATCAAAAGCTAGTCTTAGCGTTGAAAAAACAACAGCAAAAGAATATCGGAAGAAGGGACTAAATTGAACTTTATCCTTTTCAATCGTAGACATCGTGACCAATGAAAACTTGGAAAAATATCTTATATAATCTAGTTGGTATTCTAAAGCTATCCGTAACTTTTCAGGATCACTAACAACAAACAGGTATCGCCTATTTTTGGTTTCAGTGTGTACCTTACTACTGAAGTTGTCAACCCCTTGAAACTTTCAAACTGGTTTATCTTATGAAGGATTTTTCTTAAAAAAAATGGATGACATAAACTTTGATCAGCTCATCAAGGGCTATCGATTGCCCTAACAGCAACAAAGAATGTCGGAAAAAGGGACTAAATTGACTTTGCAGTCAGTTTAACTTTATCCGTTTCAATCGTAGACATCGTGACGGATGAAAACTTGGAACAATATCTAATATAATCTAGTTGGTATTATAAAGCTATCCGTAACTTTTCAGGATTATAATACCACAGATGACACTAATAGTTATTACGAACTACCTCATTGTTTTACATTATCGTTTGTACCCCTAGGTTACAGCGATGGACCATCGATACAAACTTTCTTACCGTCAGATTTATGGAAATCGCATACAATATGCACCAGTTTGCACAAATTTCTAGCCCGTAGTGAACCGATTCTTAGTTACAAGTCCCTCTTCCGTGATAGACATCGAAGTTCACCAGATAAAAATAATGGGTACACCAGCTAGCAAAAGTTGCAAGCCCCTCATCGCTGAAGATGAGTGTACCATAACAGACGATTATTACTTACAAGTCCCTATCATGTCTTATGATTGGGAACCAAACTGTTCTTACCATCGAATACATCGGAAACAAATACCAGGTACACCAACTAGCAAGTACACCAGCTAGCGAAACTTGCAAACCCCTCATCGCTGAAGATGATTTATTCCAACAGTGTTTTCAACGGATACGTCAGCTACGATTCTCATCAGCGATATTTCGGCCCTTCTTGGCAAGGGTCCTCGTCAGGCTGTCAGTCCTCTTGTTCAACTTCGGGGAAGGAAACAAACCTGCTGAAGATGATTGTAGCATAACAGCCGATTATTACTTACAAGTCCCTTGCATATCTTGCCATTGGACCATCGAATACACCAGAAACAAATAACAGGTACACCAAGTAGCAAAAGCTGCAAACCCCTCGTCGCCGAAGATGATTATGAGCTAACAGTCGACTGTTGCTTACAAGTCCCCTACATGTCTCACAACTGGTATCGCCTATTTTTGGTTTCAGTGTGCATCTTACTACTGAAGTTGTCAACCCCTTGAAATTTACGAACTGGTGTATCTCATGAAGGATTTTTTGTACTAAAATATGGATGACATATACTATTCTACCTGTCTTAGTTCAAAAGTTGACTTTTTTGCCGCAGGCCAACTTTCTAACGTCACCGCTTAGAAAGGAGCAAAGGATAAGCTCTAATTTCTTTAGCAATGAGATAACTTTTAAAGTTTAAGAGGCATATGTGATACCATTTCTCTATCGCAAACCCAAGTGCAAAATACGAACGATAAACTCAGCTGAAATCGCGCACAGAAATGGATAGGAACAATTGACGGCAGCACTTTCGGACCCGTGGGAAAAAGCCACTTTTTTGTTTCTGTAGATTTTTCTATTTATCACTCAAAGAAGATATGTAGGCTCGTGAACCGATTCCTACTTACAAGTCCCTCTCCCGTGATATACATTAAGTTAACCGAAAACAAATAATGGGTACACCAGCTAGCAAAAGTTGCAAACCCATCATCGCAGAAGATGATTGTAGCACAACAGCCGATTATTACTTACAAGTCCCTTGCATATCTTACCATTGGGAACCAAATTGTTCTTACCATCGAATACACCGAAAACAAATAACAGGTACACCAACTAGCAAAAGCAGCAAACCCCTCATTACCGAAGATGATTATGAGCTAACAGTCCACTGTTGCTTTAAAGTCCCCTACATGTCTCATAACTGGTATCGCCTATTTTTGGTTTCAGTGTACCTTACTACTGAAGTTGTCAACCCCTTTGAAATTTTCAAACTGGTGTATCTCATGAAGGAATTTTTGTACCAAAAAATGGATGACATATACTTTGATCAGCTCATCAATGGCTATCGATTGCCGTCGAAAAAAAAATTCTACCTGTCTTAGTTCAAAAGTTGACTTTTTTGCCGTAGGCCAACTTTCTAACGTCACGACTTAGAAAGGAGCAAAGGATAAGCTCTAGTTTCTTTAGCAATGAGAGAACTTTTAAAGTTTAAGAGGCACATCTGATACCGTTACTCTACCGAAAACCCAAGTGCAAAAAAAAAAATGTATAGACTCAGCTGAAATCGTCGCAGACATCGACAGAAACAATAGATGGCAGCACTTTCGGACCCGTGGGAAAAAGCCACTTTTTTGTCTCTGTACATTTTTCTATTTATCACTCAAAGAAGATATGTTGGCCGTGGGGCCGGGTAACTGCCGCATATATTTAACACTTATAGATTTTAGTCCATCTTCAATTTGAAACTGGTACCTGCCTGCTTGCGTGCTAGAACGGAGCTTTCCACTCGAAAGCAGAAACATGTTTTGATGAAACGAAAGGTGCGCTACACAACTTCAGATAGTCCTCTCTGACATAGGCTATACAACTCCACTTCACTTCGCAAACCGTAGGCTCTGGCTCGAGGACAAGCAAAAACCATCCTTATTGGCCCCAGGCAAGAGTTCTACGGAGCTTTCCAAAATCTAATGTCATATTCATCAATCCGGCCTAAGGTCCACACTTTCCGTAAAAACCGCACAGGTTAGACCCTTCCCAGTTACCAGGAATAAAATGAAATCGGAGTCATAGGAAAAAAAAAAAAAAAAAAAAAAAAAAAACGCGGACAAAACCAAAGTGTTGCTCTCGCAACACAATTGCTGCTAGGCTGTAGGACAGATGGAAATACGTTGACGATTTGTCCCTAGCGGAAGTCGTATCAGAGAATTTGAAAATCAACGCTGCCGGCTTCATCGACCAGGTTACCTCAGAAGCGACTGAAGTGAATATGGTCGCAAATAAAGATAAGTGCTCGATTATGACTTTTTAAAATTTAAAATCGAATCCCTTTATTCCCGCCGCGAAAAACTATGCCGCAACTTTGGCTCCTCCCTTCTGCACCACCCCATGTACCGTTCCTTCTTCCCCCACCCTTTGTTCCTGTAAGATCTCGTCCTCCCCCCCCCCCCCGAGAAGTGGCTGAGAAGGTTCCCGAACTGACCCCAATCTACTGTAAGACAATGCACTACAGTAGAAGCTTTGTGCGTTATTTTCACTTTTCTTTACTTTCGTTTTTTTTTTTTACATAGTTTTACAGTTTCAGAGCAGTGTTGATTTGTGAACAGTCTGCTCTTGTGTCCGCTGTGAAGTTCAGGAATTCGCACGTGCGCGTCATATACTCGGTGATGAAACGATGTGCCTGATTTCTTTAAAGTTTAACTGAAAAGCCAACTTATTTCTGTGTCATTTCATTGAATACACTGAATTATTTGGATCCTGCAGAGGGATTTTTTTTTTTTTCCACTGTCTGCTCTAGTTATGACGTTCAGAATATCGGTTAAACTTTTTTGATATTTGCGGTTTTCATGGTCACATGCTGAGTGATCCTTCACAGTGCAAAAGGGAGTTCCACAGGGCAGGGTACTACACTGTGTCAGAAATTTCACAACATATAACACAAGGATGCGCAGGTTCAGCATAAAACACTTGGGATGTTATCTCTTGTCGCGACAAACGTTATGCCTGAAATTTTGTGCATAACAAGCATTGCCAGGAAGAGATGAAAACCGCCAAAAGTATTTGATGAATTTTCGATTTCATGACGGCAAACAAAAACGCCAGTGATAGTTTTTCGGCTCTTCCTGGCAATGCTTGCTATTCCAGCGGAGAAAAAAAAAATAGTGGATCACCGACTTCACAAAAAATATAACAAACTCGGACCTCGCCCTGAACCCAAACTGGCACTCAGAAGCCCGAGCCTGAGGTTCTCTAATACCCCTGATACACTTTTCAAACATCTTCGACACAACAGCGGCCAAAGAAATGGGCCTGTAAGTTATATCGAGGCTACTAACGTCTGACGCTGAAGATTTAGAAGAGTTATGGAGCTTCAGTCGACTCTTGGGCCACAAAACCAAGCGCGAAAAAATATAACAAATATAGGTTAGCATACAAATAAATGGTTATCCCGTCCCGTCCAGATCACCCGCTCTGCCCCCAGTTAGCCCAAACAGCGTCCTTTCAACAACCTTGTGTTCTATCAGCTGCTTATTCGAAACAGGAGTCGCACACACCCTGGCACGATCCTCAACAATAAACTTAATGGCGCTAACAGATAACAATTTCAAGTGTTGGCTGTTGAAACCCCGCATCCTTGTGTTGTCTGTCATGAAACTTCTGACATTGTATCGTCTCAGATTTCCAGGTGTTCGATTTCACAGTGCCTTAGGAACCTTTCACCAGCTTATAATTTGCGGGGCATTGATGTCAGTTACCTGGCTTATGTTACGGATAGTATTAGGATATATTAAATATCAAAGTTGACTCCGTAATCTGAAATAATGCGGGCTGAGAAAAGCAACTCCATATTTGGTAATAATTCAAGCCTCGGGACGATGGAAGTAGCCTTATCAGTTTCCTGTTGTCGAACATCCTTTTCCTGAGTTTTCAGGCGCGTTTGATCAGGACTTTGGTTTAACCTTTTACATGTAGCGAGTGCGGTTAGTCAACTTTAAAGGTTAGGGCTTGGCAGTAAGAAAAATAGGAATCTGATGTGAAGCCAAAAACTAGGAGACGATCTTAAGTGTTTAAGATAGACAGATGTTCTTGAGTGCTGATACAGAGAAGGCTTTTGTTAACTAGAAGAAGGAATTAAAGTAAGTGTCAAAGAAAAAGAACCGACCTCCCTAAACGAAAGACTACGATCCCTATACGCCTTCGAGTTGAATATTATCCGCCGATCACACGCTACCTTGTAATGTCCTTAAGATGGGCATAGATTAAGGAGAGTAACAACCCCATCGGTTAGCAACAAACCTATCGTCGGTTCACCTATGCCAGCAAAATCCTGCTTATAAGTAAATGTAGGAAGGGCCTTGAAGCAAACGTAGCTTAACCAAAACCAGTCGTTAAATAAGATTGGCCTCTCCATGAATGCTAGCAAATGCCCATACATTAGCTTCACCCCCCCCCCCCCCCTGCTTCTCTAACGAAACTGTGCATACATTTTCGTTGTAGCGTTATCGTAACGGAAGAAAAAATGCTATGGCTCGGAATTTCAATAGGATTTGCGGGGAGGCGATTAAATCAACTACGCTAATGATATCCGTTTTGGGTACAGTAGAATTGTTTCGAATCGTTCACGGTACAGGCAAGGACTCGGGAAGCTATACACTGCCTTTTGTGTACCATATGTCTTTCTGGCTGGACTACATGGTATACTCAAGAAAAAGGACCTACGTCGCATACATTCCACGTATTTCAAATACCTCCGTTTCCTGCTATATTTACACCGCCGCACGCGAAATCGATCTTTGATCCGACCCTGGTTGACTCAGCACCGACTACTGACAATGGAAAATCTGTTCTCAAAACTATCTCCTGCGATTGGCCGTTTACTTATTCACCACCCCATTAACGTAGTTCTTATGTGTGATTAAATTTCTCTGAAATTCTGTGTGTTTTTGTTTATTGTTTAGTGTTTTCTTCTTTTTTATTTTTTTTGACTGTTGTACTGCACTTCTGCCCTAGGGCAGTGCGTAATAAATTCATTCATTCATTTATTCAGTTTGTGCAGTCGGGATCGTTTTTGCGGTACTGTATTGATCGGATCGGAATTGGTCAGTTCGTCATTCTTGACCTCTTGGGAGTAGTGTTTCGCTAAATTATAGTATACATCTTGTTTCACAAAAATTTAAGAGCAAAATTGTCATGAAAAATCATCTTGCATCGACTCGAAATCTCGAACTCGGATAGCTTATTTCGGATAGAAAATGTTACTTATGCTGGATTATTTACAATAATTATAGATGAAGAAATATCGTTTTCGGTATTGATAGTTATATTTCGATATTCGATATAGATATTTGGTCCCTATATATATCGATGTCGAATATCGCCCAACACAGTTCTAAATTACGTCCTTCACAAAATCAAAATCCGATGACAAATTGCCGCCAGACGCGCTAGAGGAACAATAACAAACACACATGAGATTTGGGGATAAGTTATCTGACAGGTGAATGAGTGATTAGGGTTTCGTTTCATATCGAGTCGCGCATTAGCCCCCTTGAAAAGTCAGCCAGCACTCAGCACTGAAGTCGGAAGCCAGAAATGACAAACTTGATGACGCTTGACAAAACAGAGTTGGGTGAAGCAAAAAGAGGGGAAGAGGTATTTTAAACAGTTTTAAACATGGTTAGGCCTAAGAGTAACTGAAAATAGCAAAACAAACCTTGATAAACGAACAGCAAGAAGTAACGTATCATTGTTTTCTTTACGATAGCGCACCTAGTGGCCAAAAAAGAACTAATCTAAGAGGAATTTTATGAGGGGCGTATAGTTCGAACTTCAAATAACAAAATTTGTGGCCATGCTAATTTTAATGTGAGCTTGGCAACGCTGCTGTTTTCAAACGTCTGCCTCTACTAAAACCATGCCTCAAGGGCAAGGGGGTTTCAAGTTTTTCAGTGTTGTGCCAAATCTCAGTGAGGTTGACAAAAGATCCTTAAAAAAGAAGATTTATTGGGTGAGGGTATAGATCAGGAATCAGGAGAAATGACAACAGCTAGTAGGAAGGTTTGAAGACTACAAGTAATTAGTCTAGGCCTACAGTAGAACCAGAGTAGAACTAGAGTATGGTAATGCTTATTTGTTTCAGCAGCACTCTAAACTTTTCCCTACCTTTTCTTTTTCATAAACTGTCTATTCGCCATAGGCTGTTCCAGTTCAGCTCTTCCAAGTGGATTCTGTGAATCCCCATATGCCTAACCATCAGCAGTTTTGACAGACATTACTTAGATGCATTTTTGCAGACACCATGGCATCACCATGGTCTCTGATACCACAGTCTAAAGTTGCTTTTGTAGTTATTGTGGTATCTGGCAAACCAACCAACATAAACAGGTTTATGTGAACCAGGGGCATCACAACTGGGGGGGGGAGGGGGGGATTTCCCCCACAATGATGTCAGCCAGTTGGTAAAAAATAACTGAGTCTGCACAAAGCGCCGCTATTTTTCAAAAAACAGTTGATTTTTTTTCAGGAAAACAGTCCTTTTTTCTGAAAATTGGTCAATTTTTCATCCAAATAGTCAGTTTTTCTGAAAAACAGTGGATTTTTCTGAAAATCAGTCAATTTTTTTCTCAAAAATGTCATTTTTGTTTTTGAAAACAGTCATTTTTTCTGAAGAAAAAGTCGGTAAAAATTACCAGCCAGTCGGTAAATACCTCATCCCCCCCCCCAAACATTTTGGCTAGTGATGCCTCTGATGTGAACAGCTAATTTAATGTGAACAGTACAGTTTTTGGCTAAATGGTACAATGAAGATCCAAAAGACAAAAGTTAGCTTTAGACACTGCAAGTGCATGAAAATGGAAAGTCTAATGTCAACAAACGTTAACATAAGGGTAGAGGAGGGGTATCAATATCAGACAAGGTTACAACCGAGAAGTATTTACTTCAGAATAATCTGTCTGGCTTAAAAAGGAACCAACAAATATGACAAACATACAAAATTGGAGCTAATTGAATGGTTTCATATTGGATAAAAAGAATATTGCTTCAATATTTCTGGTTAAACATATTTTTCTTTTCAAACAAGATCCCTTCATTCTAACCTTACCTCAGTTGCCTTACAAAATGATGAACGGGTAAGGTGAGTTAGCAAATTCAATAGCTATAAAATCCCTTTTCAAAGCAGCTTCAAAACAATGAAAAGACACAGAATTTAAATATTTGGGAATATTTTTCGAAAAAGTCATACTTTGTCTCTTGACTGTCAGGACACAATGTACATTTCGTTTTAACATTTTTGCGGCAAAAATCAAGGTAGTGTAAAAATGAGGTCAGGCACCCCTCCTGTACTATACCACGGTCTGGCCATGGTAACTGATAGTGGTATCTGAAAAAGTCATTTCACATTCATCATTAACAACAACAGAGCCTAGGATTTGGTCAAATTGGTGGGAAAGATGTATGGCACTTAAAGCGTTTTTCTCTGCTCCAACAAACAGTTTATGGGCTGATTGTGGCTCAAACAGAGTGTTTCCGCAGTCTTTTGGGAAGCCCAAAAGTGTATTTCCAAGACCAACAAGATTCTAATGGCTTGAATTCGACAAACAACGCTGAGGTTATTGTCGGTTTTGAGTGTACTATGCATGACATCACAAATTATGGCTTTTGCCACCAAGGCTGGAACAATTTTTCTATTTTCCAGCAGAATATCAAGCTGCAGTCGAATCTGACCAATCACATTACAGAAATGCACAGTTACCAGGCTTACTACGCTCCCGGGCATGGTAAGCAAATAGTTATTATTAATTACTATTTCAAGAATTTTGAAAGGTCACCACATAAATTTTTTATGAGGCACAAACGAAAATAGTAACTAATAGTTGTTATTGTTAGAAGGGCAGAACAGACTGTTTCTGGCTCAATTTTGATGGGAAACAATAAACTTAATTGCTTTCACAAGCTTTTAGGCATAAAACTGAGGCCTTTTTGCACAGGACGTCGAAAGCCTGAAAATCTATTTATTGAAGTTTTATCTCAGTTTTATTTTTATTTTCAGACAATTGAAATGACCGTCCAAAAATAGACAAAACGGCGTTTTCGCGAGTCTCAACTTGTGGCTTGACTGTGTGACACACAATCGTGTTTCGGCGACAAACACTCGCAAGTGTGTAGCACACAACTATGTCACGGAAAAAGGCTTTTACTGATTTGACTGACTATCAGTTTTTCTTTTGGGATGACATCGAGAAGCGCATTTTGGCATTTGTCGTTTTTGCAGAGCAACTGTAGTATTAGATAGGCTACCACAGTAACTGCAAAAATGACTAATTGTAGATCCAGTTACCGTGGTAACATATACCATAATATCTGCAAAAACGCAACTATACCCGATGACAAATTTATCTCAAAATAGTACTATGAAGTAGTACGAAAAAGTTGCATGCAGTACTAACGATGGTACTACATGCTTCTACTTCAAGGCTACCGTGTTATTGCATACGACTATATGCTACTATTAGCAAGACTGTATGCTACTATGGCAAGACAGGATGCTACTGGATACTACTACATAAGATTGGACCAGTCTGAGGCACATTAAATGATAGTATTCTTTGCTATTACATAGTATTACATGTAACGTTTTTGTACTACTACCATACTACTACGCAGGCTACAAATTTTTCGTTGGGTAATAAAATAGACCCACAGACCACAGGTTGATGAGCATAAAATATCTGCATCCAAGCTAATGGAGGCTTAAAAAGGAGGTTTTGCATATTTCTCAGGAGTAGAAAGCAAAAGAAAGGGACGTTTTTGTGTTCATAGCTGTACAGCTGAACGGGTATTCCGTCCAAACGAAAATGAGTTCCGTTCACGCAGAAATGCCCATTCAGCTGGATGGGAGCAGATGAGTGGAAGGTCCACATTTTTTCAGTCATCAAACCGTGCAGGCCTTTTTTCTTTCCTCCTTCAGCTCAACGCTGCCTCAGAGCGGTGTTAAACGGGAGGCGTCTATCGAGCTGGATGGCCCGTTCATCTATTCATCCGTACACATGAAAATTACTAAAAGATTCGACGGCATCTACATGAAAATATCCGTCGAGCTCAACGGAAGGTCGACGGAACCAGAGCCATCAAAACGAAAATGTCTACTCGAGGGTTGATTATGACACAATGGGGGACTAGTAGCAACTAGTCCACTTGGAAACGTCTGCTGATTTGACTTTGAACTGAGACATCTACAGTAGGCAGAGGTATGCTTCTTTGAACACTTGTCTAACTGTTTCACTACCCTGGTTTTGTTACTTGCTTATAAAACAGTCAAATGGCAAGAAAAATAACAGACTGAATATCAGCTAATAGTTAACTATTTCAAGTTGTACTGTACAAACATTAAGTTTGAAATTGAGATATTTTATTTTGGATTTATAATGTTGCCAATTTTTCTGTCTAAGATGTCTGTTCATTTGAACTAAAATCTTCTTGGTCTAAGTTAAATTCCACTTAGCACAAGATTCATATTTGTGTAAGAAGCACCAGGTGGCAGTTTACAGACAGACTGCAAAATTTTGGAAAAAAGATTAAAAGCAGTCGATTTTTCAATTTGTATCAGTCGATTTTTCGTCAAAACAGTCGTGCAATATACCGATCGCAGTTTCTGACCGTCCGTCGGTCTGGTGGTCGGTCCGGGGTTTGCTAGTTTGTGCACTTTCACATAAGCTAGGACGATGAAACTTGGCAGGCATATCAGGGACACGAAATGATTCATTTGGAAACAGTCACTTCCCCGATCCGACCATCGTGGGGGGATTGGAGGGAGGGGGAATCTTCAGGTATTTATAACTTTTGAGTGGATAATCGGGTCTTAACGAAACTTGATATTTGGAAAGACCTCATGTCGCAGACGGCCCACTTCAAATCCGAACCGAATCCGGTGACTTTGAGGGACGAAACTTGGTGGGAAGAACAAGCACAAGTCCTAGATATATCATTGACATAACCGGACTGGATTCGGGCGTTGTGGGGAGTTGGGGGGGGGGGAGATTCTGGTGATCCAGCGAGTTAGGTACTTCCTGATGTAATAGGATGATGAAACTCGGCAGGAATATGAGGGATCCGAATAGACCGACTTACGAATAGTCGTTCTGAACGTCGTGGGGGGAGTGGAGGGATGGGGAATCCAGAATTTAGTGACATTCATAACTTTTGAACGGGCGATCGGATTTGAATGAAACTTGGCAAGTGGAAAGAGCTGTTGTCTCCGATGTTCAGTGTCAATTCCGGCCCGGATCTGATACTTAGGAGGGGAGGGGGAGGGGTGGAAGGGGCACCGGAAAAACAAGCATAAGCATTAGATACTTTCTTGACAGAACCAGATCATTTCGGGGCTCTTTGGGGTTTTCCCGAGGGGGTTTTCCGGAATTCCGGTGATCGCGAGATAGGATTCTTCCAGATGTGCTAAGGACGATAAAACTTGGCAGGCATATTAGTAGCCCGACAAATAGACTTAAGGACCCGACACCATGCTCTAGGAAGACTTCCATTCTTGGATCCGACAATTTTTCGGGGAATTGAGGGAGGGGGAATGCGGAAATTACTGTTGAATTACTGAATTAATTCGGTTGGCTGCGAAAAAGATGGTCCAATTCAAGTGAAACCTTATGGGTGATAAGAACTGATGACCTAGATATGCAAGCATGTGTACGAATTGATGCGGCCATGGTGGGGCAGAACGGATGGGCAGAATGGAATGCAAATTGGACAGTACCAAGTTTATGCGGCCTAGATTTGTCATTTGGCGTCCGAGCCGGATCCGACCGAGGTAGGAGGAGGAAGAAGTGGGAACCGGAAATTTGCAGATATGCTCCGACTAGAGTTAAACTTGATGGATGGGAAGAGGAGATGAGATGCGAAGCTTATGTTTTCCGAGTCGTCTTCGGCCACAGTAGGGGGAATTGGAGGGGAGTGAAGAACGAGTGAAGTGATTTGAATGAAACTTGGAAAGTAGAGAGGTAGTATGCCTTAGATGACATATTTTAGGGTCTGGACCGGATCCACACCACCTACTGGTAATAAGTATCATATGAGCTCGCAGTTCGTGTTTCTCTTAAAAAGAGAAGTTTTTTCTGCAAAGACAGTCGGTAAAAATTACCACCCAGTCTGTAAATTTCTTGCCCCCCCCCCCCTCAACATTTTTGCTAGTAACGCCTTGGGTCAGAGCTGGTAATGAGGAATGGAACAGAAACAAAATAAATGGAGCCCCAGCAAGAGGCTCTCTTGCTAATGATAGTTCTCCAGAAAATCTGGTGCTCAACTTTCAGAAGCCTGCTGTCGCATGGTTAAAATTTACACATTGATTTCCATTATTAACAGGAATTTCAATAAACACGCTTTACTTAAAGGTTCATTTTTTTGTCATGTTTATTGGGGTAAATCTAACGTTTGGTTTGAAACATGTCAAAAGAGATGAAAAAGCATGGAGGTGTGGTTCTTTCTGTTGCATCAAGTATCTTGCCTACGGAAGTAGTGCAATGGCATTGAGACCTTGCAATTTAGACATGTCTCAGTTTAAGTTTATCTTAAACGAGATGTAGTAACTATGTGGGCCAGAATTTGGTATGTTATTTGGATGAAGTTACTATACTGTTGGCTGAGGCTAAGCAGAAAGTCTGTCTAAACTGAGGGTGTTATTTTTGTTGTTGAGAGCAACATTCTGTGATTCCACAGGGAATAACAGGACAGGAGTGAGGCGTCAAACTAGCCAAAGCCTACAAAACTGCTAAAAAAAACAAGACCAAAGGTGTCGATGGGATCCCAAAAAATCAATATTTGAGCCAGACGATACGGTCTTGTCTTCGCCAGACTCCTTGAACATTTTTACTATTAAAATTCAGAAACAGATTAAGGCCAAATAGCTAATCATCTGAGAAAACCAAGTTCAGATAGTGATTCAGCATGTGTGTTATACTTATAAAAAAATGTCCGGCTCCAGCCGGATTCCAGTCGAACTATATGTCCGGGTAAAAAATGATTTTCATGCACGGATTCAGCATCTCGTCTTACTCCTAAATTGGATATCTAATCAACTACAAATAAAACTTAAACTTTTTCCGGTTTTGGCCGGATTCCAGGCGAACTACTTGCCCGGGTAGAACATTGTTTTCACCATCGTGTTGAGCATGTCTTCTTACCCCATAATCGACTATCACATTATCTGTTTACAAATATTTCATTTGTAGAGCTACAAAGCCCATCTACGAACTTGACTGGTCCGACGACCCAACGAACCCTCACACCAAGTTTCATCAAAATATCTCGTTCCCTTCGAGAGTTATCGTGCTTACAGACGGACGGACAGACGGACGGACAACTTTTGCGATGTCATAGGTATCCCTCCACTTACGTTTTGGGATCCCAAAAAGGCATTTCAGAATGGAGTAGCAGTAAACAATTTTTGGGATCCCAAAACGCAAGTGGAGGGATACCTATGACATCACAGAAGTTTTCCGTCTGTCCGTCTGTACGCACTCTAACTCTTGAAGGGAATGAGATATTTTGATGAAACTTGGTGTGAGGGTTGTTGGGTCAAGAGTAAGGTCGAGTTCGTGGATGGGCTCTGTAGCCCTACATTTAGGGGTGGGGGAGGGGGTTTAAATTAAGGGGCAAGTGAAATATTTTTAAACATATAATGTGATAGTCGATTATGCGGTAAGAAGACATGCTGAACGCCATGGTGAAAACCATTTTGTCATCGGACGAGTAGTTCGCCCGGAATCCGGCCAAAACCGGAAAGTTTGTTAAAAGTAAAAGTTTTATTTGAAGTTGATTAGATGTTCGAGATTAGATGAACCATTTTTTTGCCGGACAAGTAGTTAGCCCGGAGTCCGGCCAAAACCGAAAAGTCTGTTCAAAGTAACAGTTTTATTTGAAGTTGATTAGATGTTTGATTTTGGGGTAGGAAAAAATGCTGCATGCGATGGTGAAAACCATTTTTCGCCGGACAAGTAGTTATTTGAAGTGGATTAGATGTTCGATTTAGGGGTATGAAGACATGCTGAACACTTACGTGAAAAGTATTTTCTACCCGGACAACTTGTTCGCCCGGGATCAAGCCAAAACCGTAAAATTTGTTAAAAGCAAAAGTTTTATTTGAAGTTGAATAGATGACAGATTTAGGGGTAAGAAGACACGCTGAATCTGTATATGACAGTCTTTTATTTTTACCGGGACATATAGTTCGTTCGGAATCCGGTTGAAACCGGATTTTTTTTATAAGTTAAAGTTTTCATAGATGTTCTTTATACGGATAAGGAGATACGTTTTCTGAACTTTTTTTTTTCTGAACAAGTATGGTAGTTCGTTCGTAATTGTCTGGATCAAATATTCGATTTTGGGATCCCATCGAAACCTTTGGTCTTGTTAGTTTTATACTTCTTTCTTGAGCTGCCAGAATTACTGTGGATTTTCTTAAAACAAACGAAGGTCGTTTCTTTCATTTTACTTAATAGTTCCGTTAAGGGGAAACTAAATGCGTTTTTCCGTGACACAATTTTGGGCCACACACTTCTCAGTGTTTTTCATGGAAAATTGATGTGTGCCACACAGTCGAGCCACAAGATGAAACTCAAGGAAACGCCGTTTTGGCGATAATTTCAAATGTCTGAATATATGCATAAAAATCATGTAAAAATCCCAGAAACAGAAGTCCAGGCTTTCGTCCTTACCAATCCGTGCAAAAAGAATTTTCAGTCTTATGTCTAAATATTTTAGAAAGATTTTAATTTTATTGTTCTGGTGTTATTTTGCTGCTAAATTTAAATTTCCCCTCCAAAATTGAGCTACAAAATCGACATCACCTCGGCAGTTGTCTTTCAAATTCGAGCCAATAAGCGAGCCACTAAATCTAATTGGTCGCGGAAACACACTTCTGGGTCGCACGAAAGGCCGAGGACTCTTTTCAAGACACAATCGACCCACCACAACCTGTTTGTGGGAGCACGGCAAAACGCCTTATACGTAGCATTTAAAGGCAGCAGCGTTTAAATTTGCTAGGATCTAACCGTTGAAATCATTAATGATCTGTCAAGGAAAAGAATGTGAGGGAGAGCAACAGAGCATTCATGGAAATATCTGGAGCATAATATAAGTAGCCTTTGGAGGAGGTGAATTGCCCTTTGCTGACAGGCTAATTGCAAGATGTAGGCTATAAAACCATATTTTAGGTTTGACTGGGACCTGTTGGGTTCATGTTCCAGCCTTCTACCAGTACTTAGCAGAAAGACGCCATCCTCTTTCAACCTGTAGGAACGGATGTATAGATTCGGCAGATGCTGATATTTTTCTAGGTCATAGAAAAGGAATCAGGACATGTGAGAGAACGTATGCTGTTAGTTTGCCTTAGCCTATTTTTATTTGGGTTTAAGGAACTTCAAACAGAACTTTCCAAAACTCTTTCATTGATTATTGATTATTATTCTTTTCAGTCTGATCGAAGACGGTACGATTCGTGTGGAATGGAATACTACTCTGCAGAAAGTGACTTTGAAACTTTCAGCCAAGCAACCGATGAAAGTAGTCTCCAAGAAAGTGATACGACAGAGGAATATGGCTATGACAGTCCAGCCCATATTTCTGAAGTGAAGAGTCTCTATGTGAAAAGTGACAGTGACATACTTGTCGTGAATTCGGGACTCAGACTAAGGAGTAAAAAGGCAACGGGAGGATTTGCATCTGACCAAGAAAACATTCCTCCAAAAGCTTTCCGAAAACGGTTAAAAAAGAAATGTGAAAGAAGGAAGTTTGAATTTTTTCCAGACAACAGGGATGAAGGTTTGAGTTCTGAAGATGAGTTTGATGTGTTTGACCCAAGTGATAAGGTGTTTAGGAAGAAAACTCCAGCAAGTACAAGTAAGTTATTTTAGTGTTGTTCAGATAGCCTCACCAAGTCTCTATATTCTTGGTTGCATATCATGCACACCTAAAACCCAACTTGGTCAGTGATGGTTCCAGGTGGCATAACTACCACCCCATTTTCCCCAAAACAGGAAAAATATCTACATGCCCATGGTTTCCCACTTATAAGAACCCGCCTTGCTGTTTTCGCAATGTACCGATCTGCTGACAACACAGCGGCTGACCCGAGTCACCGCTGTCACTTTACCAATAACCATTCTCACCTCTCTTTAAGGATCAGTAAGATCTACAATGCCAGACAATAGTTGTGTTTTTTATCTGGATTCTCAGTTATCAGTCCTCGATTCTTGAACAAGTTACCGTTTTCATTTTTCTTACTTCTCCGTTCTCGCTTTTGACACAAATATTAATTTAGCAACCCGTCTGTAATACCTGTTTGTACGGATTGAAGATCCTCCTTTTGTTGTTCAATCAGGGAGGAGAACGAGAACGAGAATCCGGAACAGACTATAGAGGTAACTTCTCGATTCTGCGAAATCGCGAGGCTTTCCCTGTTCTCTATTGTGACTAAAACGCAAAAAAGGAGAATCGACTTCATCTCAATAGTCAGGAAACGCGAAATAATAGATTGAGAGAAGAACTGAGATAACAAATCCGACTAATAGAACTAAAAGTACGCACTTGGCCAATATTTACGGAACACGGTCGCACATTCTTTTGCTTGAAGCAATGGCTGAGAGGCTTGATTTCTTATCGTTGTTTATAAAAAAAAAAAAATTCGTAGAAAAAAATATGCGAAAATCAGCAAATATTTCTTGCTGAACTGCCAATTCGTTTTAAGTTTTTGGCATTAGTGAAAAAAAATGGTGCCCGTCACTTCTCGGCGACCCCTCAAGACTACAAGAGTGTACGCCTGTATCCGCTAGTGTTGTTGTTAGTGCAGTCATAGATTTCCTATTATCTTTTCTAGTTAAACTGTATCCAGAGAAAATCGGAAATATTACGAAAGCTTTGTCCAATCGTCCGGTTAACATTGAGGCACTTCAAGAAGCAGCCACAACAAAAGGAGGTCTTGTTACAGGTCTGTTAGATGTTATATCGAGCTCACCTCTCACTACTTACTGTTATGTTCCAGTAACTTTTCTCGAACAGGTATGTAATGTATATCTTCCCAAGTCCCACAGACAATTATATTATGTGGAGGCTGATACGATACGATATGGCATCAACTTCCAGAGAGGATGATACGAAGCCGTATCAATTTCCGCAGAAGTTCATCGAGCACTTTTCCTCAAGCTACTGAAAAGTAGAATCTGGCATGCAAAGGATAAATAAAAGGCATCAGTTTACAATAATACAGAAAAAAGTTGAAAAATATCAGATTTTTTTCTTCAAAAACTGAAAGAAAATTTTGCTTCCTGCTTGACAGTGCAACATTCTTTCCTAGCCAACAAACCGGGGTCATACCTTGATACATTCACGTTTCGACTTAAAATAGAACTTGTCAACTGAAACAACATCACATGCAACTTACCTCAATTTATGTTCTCGACTTTTCAAAATGGTAGCTTATCACTGTCTTTTTTCTGATTTTGCTCTAATTTTTCAACAGTCCACGTGTTTTCAATGTCAGATGTAAAAGATGGGTGTTGTAGAAATATTGTACTTTTATAGACAATGCCCGGTCACTACTATAGTCATTTTCACATGTCTACAGTAGCTAGGGTCGCCGTTTCACTAAACAACTATTACTTACAAAAGTAGTGAATACGTACTGCCAAAGAAGATTGAGTGGGTTGCTCCCTAAAAAAAAAATTCTCTTCGAAAAATGTAATAGTTAACACACCTCCATCTGAGATGATATCGGAATGACAAGCTCGAAGGCCATTTAAAATGTCAACCTCGCTGCGCTCGGCTGATATTTTCCATGACCAGCTTCGCTTTCAGCTCGGACAGATTATTTTCATATAGCTATGTTTACGACCCGCAGCTAGCAGTTGTAAATGTTATTAAGGAAATAAATGAGTTATTTACTTATTTATTTATCTATTTATTTAAATGGCCGTCTCATTATTATAATCCGAAATTGTCGGAAGTCAACCTTTAATATAAAGAACTATTTGAATACTGCAAAACTAAGCTCTACTTTTAACAAATTATCCACGGCTTTGGCTGTTTTGAGCCTTTTACCAGACGCATTGACTTCTAGCAAAAAAACTTGTCAGAAATCAGAAAACCCGTTTTACGCGTCAACAGCATGATCCTCGAACACTCGTGGGGAGCATAATGCATATGGAACTAGTGAATCGTGGCAAGTGCATTCGAAATTTGGGTCTCCAGGTTAAATTAATGAATGCAGTTACGAAGTAGGTTGCATTGGCAATAGCCTATAGGTACGACGGGTCCTTTAACGAAGGTTCTAGGCATGTGTCCAGTCTGTTACTTTCTACAGGGTTTTACTGTATACTATCTAGTGCTAATTCCTGCCTATTATTTAGATTTTGCTTTTTGTGGGATCTGTTTTCGCACAAACCATTAAAATTTGCAGTTGCGGTACAGGCTCCTCTTCTTTTTCAAAGGCCTAGTCCTGCAACACATTTTCAGTGAAGGTGTTGCAGACGAGACGTTTCGAAAACTTGTATTTGAAATTTTCAATGTATTTCAAATGTTCAAAAATCCAGTCCCATCCCTGGAACAAAATTCTCCGAGTCTAAGTGTGCATGTATGTAATCGTGTTCAGTTGTCAGTCAGAGTTTTTCCGTTGTATTTGTTGATTTTTTTCCCTACAAAAGTGTTATGTTTTTCTTTAGCTTTGCTTTCTTTTCGTGTTTGTGCTCCTTCCTTTTTGGGATCCCAAAACGTAAGTGGCGGGATACCTATGAAATCTCAAAAGTTGTCCGTCTGTCCGTCTGTGCGCACCATAACTCTCGAAGGGAATGAGATATTTTGATGAAAATTGGTGTGAGGATTCTTTGGGTCAAGAGTAAGGTCAAGTTCGTAGATGGGCTCTGTAGCTCTAAATTTAGGGGTGGGGGAAGGGGTTTAAATTAACGGGCAAATGAAATATTTTTAAACAGATAATGTGGTAGTCGATTAAGGGGTAAAAAGATATGCTGAACACGATGGTGAAAACCATTTTGTCATCAGACAAGTAGTTCGCCCGGAATCCGGTCAAAACCGGAAAGTTTGTTAAAAGTAAAAGTTTTATTTGAAGTTGATTAGATGTTCGATTTAGGGGTAGGAGGACATGCTGAACACGATGGTGAAATTCATTTTCTCGTCGGACAACTAGTTCGCCCGGAATTCGACCAAAACCGGAAAGTTTGTTAAAAGTAAAAGTTTTATTTGGAGTGGGTGAGATGTTCGATTTAGGGGTAAGAAGAAATGCTGAACACTTTTGTGAAAAATTTTCTACCCAGGCGGATATGTAGTTGATTACATATCCGATTTAGGGGTAAGAAGAGATTCTGAATCCGTGTATGAAAATCATTTTTTACCCGGACACATAGTTCGACCGGAATCCGAATGGAGCCGGAAAATTTATTATAAGTTAAATTTTGATTAGATGTTCAATATTGGAGAGAAAAGATACGCTGAGTTTGAGCTTTCTTTTTTCGCCGGACAAGTAGTTTCGGAATTCGGCCGAAATCGGGAAATTGGCAGGAAGTTTTCGTCAAAACAGATATGACGTTTAGGGGTAAACAGACATGCTGAATCCATATCTGAACTTGGTTTTCTTAGATGATTAGCTATTTGGCCTTAATCTGTTTCTGAATTTTAATAGTAAAAATGTTCAAGGAGTTTGGCGAAGAGAAGACCCAATTGTCTGGACAAAATATTGAATTTTTGGGATCCCATCGAAACCTTTTGTCTTGTTCTTTTTGAAATGACGGGTGATAAATAAATTAAAAATAAAATATATAACCGCTCTCTCAGAATAGATGATGACTGATTGCGTCGGTTTTCTCTTTACAGACGAACTAAGGCGACGGGCTTGGCCACGCCTACTAAGGATGAAAGACCTAGAACATCGCAGACGGCGGAATGAGGCGGAGATCGAGACTCACCGGTATCATAATCAAGTGGTTCTGGATGTGATGCGGGTCCTACAGCGGTTTCCTCCTGGTAGGTATGCAATGAGCGTGTTCCATCGTACTTACCGTAGTTACTGCGCATGTCGTCACGAATTCTGATTTTTTGCCGTCAAGGCTTTAACGATTTTTTGCCGTCAAGGCTTTAACGATTTTTCTATTTTCTAGCAGAATATCATGCAACGGGCGAGTCCGACCGTTCATGTTACATAGATCCGTAGTTACTACACTTACTACGCTCCCGAGCGTGGTAAGCAAATAGTTACTGTTAGGTAATATTTGGAGAAGGTTGGAACGGTTAGCGTAGTAACTTTTGGTGAGGATGGAACGGAAATAGTAACTAATTGTTACTATTGTTGAAGGCGGAACCCGTTCAATATCTACAGAAATATCCTTTTCCTAGGGACTTTTACTGACACTGGTATCAAATTGTATAGTCAAATTTGTTTAATATCGTCTACCCAGTTATCAGGTCAACAGTTTTAATGGTGTTTCCCCTTCATGGTCGGATCCCGGAACATCAGGTCTCAGAAGTAGGAGAAAATAGAGAAACAGTGCTTTGGAACTGCGGCCAAGTGTCATAATGCCCATGTTTTTTTCTTCGGTCTGTCCCGTGATCACGCATTGGAGTACTTCCTGATGGGATAGGGGGATGAAGATTGCCTAGTTTATTAGGGAGGTGACCAGGCGTACTTGGAAATCGTCGTAGGAAGATATGCCACAGGAGTACGATATTGCGGTTCCAACCAATTCCGATTCCTGAGTGACCGTTCCAGGTGGTCGGAACTCAATGAATTTAGGAAAATGTTGCTTCTTCCGACGATATCTGTGTGTGTTGGAGTGTTGTGGACAGGAATCATTTGGGCTAAACTAGACAGATGGATAGAACATATACTAATAATAACATAATGCAACAATCACATGGCCCCGATAAGTCATTTTTAAGTCTGGTAGGATCCGGTTATGTGCGACTGCCAAATGAGCCTCTGCTCTTGTTTAAGTACGCTTTACTTGAGGGGTCCAGATTTGTTTTTTTGTCAGCCGCCACAGTATCAAAGATTACGGTTAGCCCACTACCACAACCAGGGGCGTCATGACTATGGGGGGAGGCCCTCACCCCCCGAATGTTGTCGGCCAGTCGGTAAAAAAATAGCAGAGTCGGCGCAAAGCGCCGCGATTTTTCGTAAAAACAGCCGATTTTTTCTTGGAAGCGGTCGATTTTTTTCTTGGAAACAGTCGATTTTCTTTTAAATTATTCGGTTTCTCGTAGTCGAGTTTTTCTTACAAATAGTAGTTTTTTTCAAATTAGCCGATTATTCGTTAACAAAGTCGTTTTTTATGGCACTTGAGCTTACTCAAGTGCCATATAGCGATTGTAATTTCTGTCCGTCAGTCGGTCTGTCGGTCCCGGTTTTGCTAGTTCGGGCACTTCCAGATAAGCTAGGACGATGAAACTTGGCAAGCATATCAGGAACTGGACCAGATTAAATTAGAAATTGTCGCTTCCTCGATCCGACCATCTGGAGGGGAGTGGAGGGAGGGGGAATCCGGAAAAAATAGGAAAAATGAGATATTTTTAGCTTACGAACGGGTGATCGGATCTTAATGAAACTTGATATATGGAAGGACTTCGTGTCTCAGACCCTCCATTTTAAATCCAGACCGGATCCGGTGATACTGGGGGGAGTTGGAGGGGGAAACCGGAAATCTTGGAAAACACTTAGAGTGGAGGGATCCGGACGAAACTTGGTGGAAAGTACACGCAAAAGTCCTAGATACGTGACTGATATAACCGGAACGGATCCGCTCACTTTGGGGGAGTTGGGGGGGGGGGGGGGGAGAAGTCCGAATTTGTAGTGATCCCGCGAGTTCCGTGCTTCCTGATGTGCTGGGATGATGGAAATTGACAGGCATGTCTGGGACCCGACCAGCTTAAATAGGAAATCGTCAATTCCCCGATTCGACCATCTGGGGGGGGGGGGGGGTGGAGGGAGGGTGAAGCCAAAATTTGAAGTATTTTTAGCTTGCGAACGGGTGATCGGATCTTGATGAAAATTGATATTTAGGATGCCCTCGTGTCTCAGACACCTCACTTTAAATCCGGGCCGGATCCGATGACACTGGGGGGAGTTGGAGGAGGGAACCGGAAATTTTGAGAAACGCTTAAAGTGGAGGGATCGGGATGAAACTTGGTGGGAAAAACAACCACAGGTCCTAGAAACGTCATTGACATAACCGGACCGGATCAGGGCACTGTGGGGGAGTTGGGGTGGGGGTCCGGATTTCTAGCGATCCCGCGAGTTCGGCATACTTCCTGATGTCCTAGGGCGATGAAACTTGGCAGGTATGTCAGGGATCCGAACAGATTGACTTGAGAACAGCCGTTTCCCCGACCCGACCATCGTGGGGGGAGTTGGTGGATGGGGAGTCCGGAATCTAGTGGCGTGCATAACTTTTGAACGGGTGATCGGATTTGAATGAAACTTGTCTGGTGAGCTATCGCCTCGGACGTTCAGTGTCACGTCCGGGTCGGGTCCGATACCTGTGGGGATGGGGGGGGGGGGGGGGTGGAAAACTCAAGAAACTCTAAAAGCAGAGGGATTGGGACGAAACTTTATGGATGGAACAAGCATTAGGCCTAGATGAAATTGACGGAGCCAGATGGTTTCGGGGCTCTGTGGGGGGAGTTGGAGGGGGTTTCCTGGAATTCCGGTAGTCGTGAGTTAGAATAGTTCCAGATGTAAAACGACAACGAAACTTTGCAGGCATATTAGCGACCCGTATTATCTTGACTTAAGAACCTGACACAACATACCCTCGGAAACTTCCGTTCCTAGATCCGAGCATTTTTTGGGGAGCAAGAGAAGAGAAATATGGAAATTGACTTCTATAAATTGCGAACGAGTGGTCTGATTCGAGTGAAACTTCATGGATGATACGAATCGATGGCCTCGACATGTAAAACATGCGTTCGAACCATATGCGACCACGATTAGGGGAATTGGGGGTGGGGGGACTTTTGACATGCACAAAATCCAAACGGATGGACCGAATGAGATGCAATTCGACAGTGCCGAGTTTATGCGACCTAGATTTGTTATTTGGCGTCCGGGCCGGATTCGGCCAAGGTAGGGGGGGTACTGGAAACTTGCAGATAGGCTATGCTCCAATTTCAGTCAAACTTGATGGACAGGAACAGGGAATTAAGAGATTGGGCCCGAACCGGCTCCGACAACGTTGGTGGGAGGGAACTTTCCAAAAATGCTCAGATTCGAGTGAAACTTGATAGATGGTATAAACGAAGATGCTTTAGGTGGCCACGGTAGGTATGGAAATAGAGTGAGTACCAGAAATCGTGTAGCACGTCTAGGGATCAAACAAATGGATTTATTGGGATGAAGTTTGAACAGTCATGTGCATTTGCTACAGACAATCGAGACGATGCCGGAACTGCTCAGAAATGAGTGAAACTAAATATCCTATTTCTTCCGAACCGTGTTTTTGGATGGCGGGTGTATTTTGTGACGTTCTCATCTACTTTCTTGTACAGCCTACTCGTACAAGTGCCATATGAGCTCGTAGCTCTTGTTCTCAGTTATATTCGTTTTTATCTGCAAAAACAGTTGGTAAAAATGACAAGCCAGTCGGTAAATACCCCCCCCCCCCCCAGATTTTTGGCTAGTAACACCTTTGACCACAACAGCAATTAGTTGATGTCGCTGTAGTGTCTGTAAATACGCTAACTAACGTAGTGCGTTTTACGAGCAACGCAATTTTGCGGCACGAGCAGTAAATATAATTCATCCATTTCTAGGCATAAGCGACCGGCAGAGAGTTTTGTTGGAGAAACAATTGACCCATCTAATAGTCAGTGTACTTCTTGATCTGCCGCAAGCCCACTACTATCAGGTGTGTAATAGCCATTCGACAATTTATTCTTTAACAGTACTGTAATAGTGTTGTTTCAGTATTGCGAACAGTACAGCTGATGTAGTGTGACTATGGTTCACTTGGACGCAGGGGCGTCACGACTAGGGGGGGGGGGGGACGCCCCCCCCCTCGAATGTTGTTGGCCAGTCGGTAAAAAATAGCCGAGTCGTGGCGAAAGTGCAGCGATCTTTCGTAAAAACCGTCGATTTTTTTTCTGGAAACAGTCAGTTTCTCATGAAAGTAGTCGATTTTTTCTTGAAAAAGTATTTTTTCTTAAAATCAGCAGATTTTTCCTCAACACAGTCGTTTTCTCAATAATAGTCGTTTTTATCTGCAAAAACAGTCGGTAAATACCTTGCCCAGCCCCCAAACATATTGGCTAGTAACGCCTCTGCTTGGACGTACCTAGACTAAAGAGTAAAATCCTATAAATGGCGTTGGTACGTTCTAAAAATAATTCCTTTATTTTGAGGGCTATCACGACGTCGCGATCACACTGCTTCTGGTACTGGGACCTGAACTAGCCTTCCATGTCCTCAAGAGACTGAGCACCACTCACCTTACAGAGTTTATGGGCCCAACTATGGAACCGACTCAGTATCTGCTTAATCTGGTACCATGCATCCTTCGAAGAATGCATAAGGACTTATACGACCACCTCGAAAAGTAAAAATTTCCTTTTATTTTCTCTGAGTATTCGTAGGCCTACCCATTTAGTTGTAGTGGGGCAATATTTCCCGGATCATGCGACTTGTTTGGATAAGAACAGAGCAGTCATTTTCACTTTTTTTGATAGACTGACCTTTTTATGTCACGGCTTACGCCAAATTTGTTTGGTAACACTCAGTATCTGCTGAATCTGGTACCATGCATCCTTCGAAGAGTGCATAAGGACTTATACGACCACCTCGAAAAGTAAAAATTACCTTTTATTTTTTCTGGGTATGCGTAGGCCAACCGATTTGGTTGTAGTGGGGCAGTATTTACCGGATCATGCGACTTGTTTGGATAAGAACAGAGCGATCATTTTCACTTGTATTGATAGAGAGACATTTTAATTCACCAAAAACCTGTCATACCTTGCGACAAATTTGTCTGGTAACAACTTGATAGATCCTTTCGACTGTGCACATTTTTTAAGTAGAAAAAGGTTTACAGCTTATGGCTTGAACACACAATCAGGGTCGCATGCTCCCGGTCTGGAATTACTGCAGGATTTTGGCACCATCATCGCTTCCATATGGGAAAGTTGAACTTTTTTCAACTTGATGATGAAAGTGCAGGAAATCTGGCCAGGAAATCCTGATTGTGTTCTCACCCTATAAAGTAAGCTGTCGCGCACTCTACCCCCTCTTACAAAAGTCGTACTAAAGGAAAGGTCTTTGGGATTTTCATGGTTTAAGCAAGCATGACAGTTTTGAATGGATTCATATGAAATAAAAACAAAATACACGCGCCATGCCAGAACAGCAATCAGGAGAAAGACACAACTAATAAAACAGCGAACGTCAAATCGGAACAGGTAAAAATAGCAACATGCCGAAACCGCGACCATTAGTTACTATTTCGAGAAGGCGTTAGCGTAGTAACTTTTTGTGAGGTCGGAACGGAAATAGTAACTATAATAGTTACTATTGTTAGAAGGGCGGAACACGCTGCGAATGTCATTATAAAGCAAATAGTGAAAAATAAAACAAAAATAACTTAACACAATCGAAAAATGCAGTGTATTCAGTCAAATGATACAAAAAAAGTTGCCTTTAGTTAAACTTGAATAGTTGTTTTGCTTTCAGTGCAAGCCTTGGAACAATTTTCTGCCTTCCATGGGTCATCACCTGGTTTGGCCACGAAATCAGGGAGTATGACACTCTTCTTCAAATCTACGACTACTTCATGGCTTCTCCGCCTGTAGCCCCCTTCTATGTAGCAGCCGCATTTGTTGCCTTTCATGCGCGAGACTTGCAGAACACAGAATGCGACATGGCCATGCTACACCACAAGTTGTCCAAGGTAAGAAACTGCTTCTCTAACGGTAGGTTCATTGTTTATACAATGGACAAACACGGAAACGTCAGCTACATATCTTTAGCCTCGATATTTCGGCCCTTCTTGGCAAGGGTCCCGTCAGGGATAGCGTTAGGAAACGGAAGAAATGAACCTGCTGGTTGCAGGGACAAGGTTGGGCGTTCGACAGCCTGACGCGGACCCCTGCCAACTTCACAACCTGTGAGAAGTTAGCTTAAAGTTTAACCGAAAAGGGCTGGGATAGGAAAATCCAGTTATCCATCACATTCCACTATTGCGAGCGCTGTAGCAGCTTTCGGTTTTCACCGTATTCTGTGGAGCTGAAAACTCGTGAACCAGTGCAAGTATCAAGTTCAAACTTGGTACACTAGTGGGTATTGGGGTCTAGTTTTGCCGTTTGGGGTCCCACCCCCCACCCCAACCCGATTCAGGGGCAAACGGGCCCAGATTGCCCAGTGAATAATTTTCATAACTTGACCAGAACTGGACGTAGGACGATGAAATTCCCTGTACACGTAGGTCCTAGGGATGGGAAATTGCTTTTAAAGTTGCACCACCCACACCCACCCCCTTCATGGGCAACTGGGCCTAGATTGCCTAGGAGTGAAGTCCGTTACCCGTGACAGGAATCAACATATATCAAGTGGAAACTTGGTAGGTTTGTGAGCAGGTCTCTTTTTCCTTTTTGCAGGTCCCAAACCCACCCCCACTTGGTTCAGGGACAATTGGGTCCAGATTGCCCATGTTTTACTGTTTATAACTCGACATCTTGAGATAAGGCGATGAAATTCTTTTGTGCCTTTGGACTAGGCATGGGCACTGTTCTGTTTTTTCATTCAAACAGGAACAGGCAGAAACGGGTCACATAAGAACAGAAACAGAAAGAAAACAGGAAACTTGAAAACAGGTCCTGTTCTGTTTTAACAGAAATGATGACTTCGAAAACAGAAACAGCTGTTAAACAGGCAAAAAAAAACAGAACCGGCTGTTTAAAACAGTTTTTTTTTTATTATTATTTGATTTCCCGTATATTTTACTATTTTTTCTGGTATAGTTCACCTATAGTTTTCCCTGTTCAAAGGAGTATCTTAAATAGTTCTTCCTTGCACCGTACAGATGCCTTTATTCGAGTTCTTTTCATGGAACAAGAAATATCTTGGTCCAGAATTCCAGCTGCCTATACCAAAGAGTCACACTTTCTCCCGATGGAAAATGAGCCATGGAAGTTTCCTTTGTCTTAACAACGAATTTTCGCACACCTTTCCAGCTGGATTGTTTGTTATAGTGATTGGTAATAAACTAAAGTTTACGGATCATACAAACTCAAAGTTAAGCAAGCTTCACTTCGTGACATGATGGTCATTTCTTCTGTGAGGGGTGGTCGCGTAGGATGCATGTTCAACGAAAATACCGAATAGAGTTTCCTCCGTGGTTTCTTTTGAGAATGGTCATACTAGGGTCAAGACGCGCGGATTTCTCGGCTGAATGTGAGTCTACTATTCTGCGAAAATCCGTGAAACGGATGTTCATTTTCGCCATCAAGTTGAACAAATCTCAACTTTTCCGTATAGAACTGATGTTGTGGCAAAAATACTGTCAGGAATTCCAGTCGCGAACCAGAATCTCAGATTTGGTTGTATAACCACGAAAGTCGATTTTTAGAATACATGTCTTCATTTGTATATTCAAATAATGTAGACAGGGGATAGGTCAGCTACGCTGCTTCATCAGCGACATTTAGTGCGTCAGTAATAATAATAATAATGACAATTAGTTTTTTACCCCAGAAATCGTACAAGATGGAAACAGTGGAGTAGAAAAGAAAATAGGATAAACGATGCTTCATTTGTATCGTATTTTGTCAAACGTTTGAAATCGAGTCGAAAATATGTATTGACGACTACGCTAGCTGCTGTAAGCTATTTTGGAAATAAACTAATATCATTGTTGAGAATTTTCGAGAAGGAGACTAATTTCAGTAATGCATTATGTGAACCTTTCTAGATGCCTGCCATGGAAGTAAACTGGGACGTCATATTGAGTTCTGCGACAGATATTCGACGGAGATATCCTAAAGAGCAGGCGATGAAAGACGTAGCAGGCTATGTGGAAAACAAGTAAGTGGAAGTACAGGAGACACGGGATACAAATCCCTTGAGAAACTTCATATTCATTCCAGAACCAGCGAAATTGCAGTAGCACGTGTTTTCTGATCTTTAATAACAGAATCTCTCTTGGTGCTAAATTTGGGCGTGGATTTCAAGTTTCATTTTGGAACGTCACGTAGTTCACGTGAGGTCAGCAAGAACTTGCCTAGCACAACCTGTGTTGTGAGAGTGAGCTTAGCCTCTTTCCATGTGCCTTGCTGATATTGGATAGCTTAAAGGACCTATCTTACCTATAAAACTAATTTAACCTACTTCCATAATCACTCCATATATTTCTAAACCTGGAGACCCCAATTCTGCACGGTACATTCTAACCCCTCTAACAAAACCACGCTGATTTTCTCACTTGGCCGTGCTTTGCTACCTTCGATGTGTATCACGCTGTCGACGGTTGTCTACAAGAAGTTTTTCCGTCGGAAAAACCGGGTATGTAAATTGTTTCCCTGTTTTCGCTGCAAGTCAACGGGTCTCAGAAAAGGCTTAAAACAGCCAAAACCGAGGGTTATTTGTTGAAAGCACAGCATAGTATTAAAGTATTCACATATTTTAAAATACTGTAAGTTGAAGAATAAAGTAAATAGTGCGAGGGGTCCTTTAAGGTAAAAGCTGCCCTTGTATAAATTCTATTATACTTAGCGCATAGAGAAATAGCGGATGAACACGGATAGGAGCATATATATTTTAGGCGATTCTCTAGCAGTGCGGGCCGACTAGACTAACTCGCTGCCAGTTTTCTCAAATGTCGACGAAACTCGTAATTCACCAACTTGGATAACGAGACCCGCTTATGGTTCATGTGATTTCTAATGGAGTTGGGCGGGGGGGGGGGGCTCCCAAGGCGAGTTATTCTTATATATATATGGTCGCATGGCTAGCGCGCTATGATGATATTTCAAGTGGTTACTAGCAAGTTGGGTTGGCGTTCTAGGTGTGGCGTTCCAGCCATGACGCGTGATATAACTTGGATTTCAGCGACATAGGAAGTTAATTGTGTTGCGAGAGCAACACTTTGGTTTTGTCCTCGTTTTTTTTGTTTGTTTTTTTTTTTTTTCCTATGACTCCGATTTCATTTTATTCCTGGTAACTGAGAAGGGTCTAACCTGTGCGGTTTTTACGGAAAGTGTGGACCTTAGGCCGGATTGATGAATATGACATTACATTTTGGAAAGCTCCGTAGAACTCTTGCCTGGGGCCAATAAGGATGGTTTTTGCTTGTCATCGAGCCAGAGCCTACGGTTTGCGAAGTGAAGTGGAGTTGTATAGCCTGTGTCAGAGAGGACTATCTGAAGTTGTGTAGCGAACCTTTCGTTTCATCAAAAGATGTTTCTGCTTTCGAGTGGAAAGCTCCGTTCTAGCACGCAAGCAGGCAGGCACCAGTTTCAAATTGAAGATGGACTAAAATCTATAAGTGTTAAATATATGCGGCAGTTACCCGGCCCCACAGCCAACATATCTTCTTTGAGTGATAAATAGAAAAATCTACAGAGACAAAAAAGTGGCTTTTTCCCACGGGTCCGAAAGTGCTGCCATCTATTGTTTCTGCCCATGTCTGCGACGATTTCAGCTGAGTTTATAATTTTTTTTTTTTGCACTTTGGTTTGTGGTAGAGTAACGGTATCAGATGTGCCTCTTAAACTTTAAAAGTTCTCTCATTGCTAAAGAAACTAGAGCTTATCCTTTGCTCCTTTCTAAGTCGTGACGTTAGAAAGTTGGCCTACGGCAAAAAAGTCAACTTTTGAACTAAGACAGGTAGAATTTTTTTTTCGACGGCAATCGATAGCCATTGATGAGCCGATCAAAGTATATGCCATCCATTTTTTGGTACAAAAATTCCTTCATGAGATACACCAGTTTGAAAATTTCAAAGGGGTTGACAACTTCATAGTAAGGTACATTGAAACCAAAAATAGGCGATACCAGTTATGATACATATAGGGGACTTTTAAGCAACAGTCGACTGTTAGCCCATAATCATCTTCGGTAATGAGGGGTTTGCAGCTTTTGCTTGTTGGTATACCTGTTATTTGTTTCCGGTGTATTCGATGGTAAGAACAATTTGGTTCCCAATGGTAAGATATGCAAGGGACTTGTAAGTAATAATCGGCTGTTATGCTACAATCATCTTCTGCGATGATGGGTTTGCAGCTTTTGCTAGCTGGTGTACCCATTATTTGTTTCCGGTTAACTTAATGTATATCACGGGAGAGGGACTTGTAAGTAGGAATCGGTTCACGAGGGGCTAGGAATTTTTGCAAATGGGTGCACATTGTATTCGATTTCTATAAATCTGACGGTAAGAAAGTTTGTGTCGATGGTCTATCAATGTAACCGAGGATTAACTGTTTACACAACGGATACAAACGAAAATGTAAAGCAATGAGGTAGTTTCATAATAATTAATAGGGTCATCTATAGTATTTTAATCCTGAAAAGTTACGGATAGCTTTCTATTACCAACTAGATTATATAAGATATTGTTCCAAGTTTTCATCCGTCACGATGTCTACGATTGAAAAGGATAAAGTACAACTGACTGCAAAGTTAATTTAGTCCCTTCTTCCTATATTATTTTGTTGTTGTTTTTACAACGCTGAAGAATACCTTTTGATCATATGATTATTTTTTTTAGAACATCCCGTTTAAAAAGCTTATGCTATAATCATCTTCAGCGATGAGGGGCTTGCAACTTTTGATAGCTGGTATATCCATTATTTGTTTCCGGTGAATTTGATGTCAATCACGGGAGACGGACTTGTAAGCAAGAATCGGTTCACGAGAGGCTAGAAATTTTTGAAAATTGGTGCACATTGTATTCGATTTCTGTAAATATGACAGTAAGAAAGTTTGTATCGATGGTCTATCGCTATAACCTAGGATTAACTGTTTACGCAACGGGTACAAACGATACGGTAATGTAAAACAATAAGGTAATTTGTAATAATTAATAGTGTCATCTATGGTATTTTAATCCTGAAAAGTTACGGATAGCTTAATAATATCAACTAGATTATATAAGATATTGTTCCAAGTTTTCATCCGTCACGATATCTACGATTGAAAAGGATAATGTTCAACTTCGACGGCAATCGATAGCCGCTGATGAGCTGATCAAAGTATATGACATCCATTTTTTGGTAAAAAAAATTCCTTTATGAGATACACCAGTTCGAAAGTTTCAAGGGGTTGACAACTTCAGTAGTAAGGTACACACTGAAACCAAAAATAGGCGATACCAGTTGTGAGACATTTAGGGGATTGGTACGCGACAGGCAACTGTTAGCTCATAATCATCTTCGGCAATGAGGGGTTTGCAGCTCTCGCTAGTTGGCGTACCTGTCATTTGATGAACAATTTGGTTCCCAAATGTAAAACATGCAAGGGACTTGTAAGTAATAATCGGCTGTTATGCTACACAAATCTTCAGCGATGAGGGGTTTGCAACTTTTGCTAGTCGGTATACCCATTATTTTTATCCGGTGAACTTGATGTCTATCACGGGAAAGGGACTTGTCAGTAGAATCGGTGCACGAGGGGCTAGAAATTAGTGCAAATTGTTGCACATTGTATTCGATTTATATAAATCTGACGGTAAGAAAGTTTGTATCGTTGGTCTATCGCTGTAACCTAGGATTTACTGTTAACGCAACGGGTACAAACGATACTGTAATGTAAAACAAGGTAGTTTCGTAATAATTAATAGTGTCATCTATGGTATTTTAATCCTAAAAAGTTACGGATAGCTTTATAATACCAACTAGATTATATAGGATATTATTCCAAGTTTTCATCCGTCACGATGTCTACGATTGAAAAGGATAAAGTTCAACTGACTGCAAAGTCAATTTAGTCCCTTTTTCCGATATGCTTTTGTTGTGGTTAGGGCAATCGATAGCCCTTGAAGAGCTGATCAAAATATATACTATCAAATTTTCTGAACAAAAATCCTTCATGAGATAAGCCAGTTTGAAAGTTTCAAGGGGTTGACAACTTCAGGAGTTAGGTACACACTGAAACCAAAAATAGGCGATACCAGTTGTGAGACATGTAAGGGACTTGTAAGCAACATTCGACTGTAAGCAACAGTCGACTGTTAGCTCATAATCATCTTCGGCAACGAGGAGTTTGCAGCTTTTGCTAGTTGGTATACCTGTTATTTGTCTCAGGTGTATTCGATGGTAAGAACAATTTTGTTCCCAATTGTAAGACATGCATGGGACTTGTAAGTAATAATCGGCTTTTATGCTATAATCATCTTCAGCGATGAGGGGTTTGCAACTTTTGATAGCTGGTGCATCCATTATTTGTTTCCGGTGAATTTATTGTCAATCACGAGAGACGGACTTGTAAGTAAGATCGGTTCACGAGGGGCTAGAAATTTTTGAAAATTGGTGCACATTGTATTCGATTTCTGTAAATATGACAGTAAGAAAGTTTGTATCGATGGTCTATCGCTATAACCTAGGATTAACTGTTTACGCAACGGGTACAAACGATACGGTAATGTAAAACAATAAGGTAGTTTTGTAATAATTAATAGTGTCATCTATGGTATTTTAATCCTGAAACGTTACAAATAGCCTTCTTCCGATATTGTTTTGTTGTTGGTTTTACAACGCTAAAGAACAGCTTTTGATTATGTGATTATTCTTTTTAGAACATACCGTTTTAAAAGCTTCGATAAGTTGACAATTTCAGCATTTAACCGACAGCGAAGAAACAAAACCAAAGTGTTGCTCTCGCAACACTTTAGCCGGCGAAGCCGGACAAAGGTTGCCGCAACACTTCACGTTGCCCGGGCAACGTAGGTCTAGTTTTTTATTTAATTCGTTTAATGCCATGTTATTTTTCACAAAAATACTGTTGGACAGTCATGCATTGTCACATAGTCACAAATAGTGAAACATATGTTACAATTTTAAAATATAATACTGTAACAAACATACTACAAAGCAAATCATTTTAAATTCGGACTTCAGAACCGTTAAAATACTTTAAAAAATAGGGAACAGAGGACTTGAGATAAAGCTTCGTAGGTTTTACATGCGGTTTCGTCAGTCGGATCTTTGGTGAGTCAGTGATTTGTAGTCACAGGGGGTACAACGGACCGGTACATATCCGAGGCGAGACATTTTTTGCCAAATTTCAGCAGCAGCTCGTGTCTCCTATCAAAGAGAGTTTGTAGAGGCTGTCTTCGTAGGACTCGTATTTATGTCCAAGCATAATACAGCAAGCTCTCTTCTGAATCCCGTCCAGCTTCTCGCTTTGCTGAACTGTGAGTCCCAGCATGCCACAGGGCACAGGCGTACTCCCTCACAGGTCGGACGTAAATTTTATAGCAGGTGACAACATCATCTGTCCAGAGGCCGAATCTTTTGATGCTAGCAAAGGATTTGAGCAGAAATGAAGCTTTTATTACGAGGTTTTTATTGCACTTGCCTTCCGACCAAGTGCCATATACCGATCACTTTTCCGTCGGTCTGGTGATCGCAGTTAGGGTACTTCCAGATGTGCTAGAACGATGAAACTTGGCAGGCATGTCAAGGACCCGAACAAATTGACTTGAAAATAGTCACTTCGCCGATTCGACCATCGTGGGGGGTGGGGGAATCCGGAATATTGAAGCACGCATAACGTTCGAACGGGTGATCGGATCTGAATGAACTCACATGTCCCGCTTTACGTCCGGATTGGTCCGACAACTGTGGGGGTGGGGGAGTTGTAATGGGGGTACTGGAGATATCGTAACACGCTTAGAGTAAAGAGATCGGGATAACGCTTGGTGGGAAGAACAGGCACAGATCCTAGGTAAATCGTTGACATTACTCGATCGGATCCGGGCACTGTTGGGGGGAGGGGGGAGTGTTGAGGGGCGGTACCGGAATTCCGGTTATCACGGGTTAAGGTACTTCCAGATGTGCTAGGAACTTTGTCAGGCGCATTGAGAACCAGTATCCCCGATCCGACCATCGGGGAGGAGGAGGGTGACCAAGTCCGGGAACTTGAGCCAAGCATAACTTTCGAACGCGGTACCGGACACAAATGAAACTTTCCATTTGGTAAGAGCTCGGGTAGCGGATTTCCCGTTTCGTGTCAGGACCGGGTTCTGTAACTCTGTGGGGGGGGGAGGACTGGAGGGGGACCGGAAATCTCAAGACAGGCTTAGAGTAGAGGGACCGGGATGAAGCTTGGTGAGTAGGCATGGGCACTGTTCCTGTTTTCTGTTTCTGTTTTTTTCCTCCTGTTTTGCTGTTTTCTGTTTTCTGTTTCAGGGACCCAAAATAAACAGAACAGCTGTTTTGAAGCCATCTGTTTTTTTTCTCACCTGTTCTGTTCCGTTTTGGTGTATCCTGTTTTGCCCTGTTTTTTTTTTTTTTACCTGTTTAAACAGCCAAATCTGTTTTTTGGGGGCAACCCGCCTTATCAGTACAACACATCTTTTAACGCAAGATTTCCATCATTTCGAAATGGCACATTCCAAAAGAGTCCAATTTGTCAACCTTACCAGTGACCCACGCGAATTGTGGATGAGATGACGGCAATCAAAAATATTGAGCAAAAATCAAGCAATAGTAGGAATAACAGCAAAAAATGGGAACGTCAGATACTGTAAATATTTATTCAGCTCAAGCTGACGGCGAATTGCATTTGACTGAGCTAAATGGATACGTAGTCAGCTAAGTCTTAGACTACTGTTGCAGCCTTCCGACCCTTCGTGGCAGAATCAGTCTTCTCTTCTGGTCCAATATGAACAAGTGCGTTTTAAAGTTAAAAGCGTTTTACATGTGAGTTTATATAATCGCTCTCTCGAAGTGTTTAAAAATGTATGATTTTGTGTATGGCCTAACGGCTAAAATTAAAGTATCTATCTATCTATCTATCTATCAGAGATGGGCGAATCCGATCGTGAAAGGATTCGAATCCGAATCCAGCGCTAAGTACGAGTTCGAATCCGAAAACGAATCCGGATTCGAATCCGGTCTTAACAAATATTAAATCATGTTCATAGGTTATCGTTTAAAATCAGAGGTGACAAAAACACTGATATTTCAGGTAATCAGATAATGTGATAGATTACTTAACATATTTGGTGGTGGACACCAAACAATTTGATTGTCTAAAGCCCACTGTGTAAAAATTGGGAAAACGGAAACTGAAAAGATGTAGAATAGAAATTTGAGCTGATTCGTAAGATTCTGGGTTTGGAATCCGAGTCCGAAAGCCGAAGATTCAAATCCAGCCAAAAGGACGAATCCTGGATTCGAATCCGATCCGCATTCGCCCATCTCTGTATCATATAATGTGTACGAACAGCCTAATAACCATTCGCCCTTGACGTTTAATTCATTGGTCAATATGGGCCCAGTTGACAGCGTTTGGATGTGGGGGGGGGGGAGTATCACCGAAAGATACTTCTAGATGGGTCTTTCGGTGGGTCCAAAGACCCATCTGGACAATGATGTTGACGCATTCCAAATTTCCACCTTAGTACCAGGCATCTTTAGCAAGTTTGCGAATTTGTTCAGACAGTTTACTCTGGGCAATCCGGGCCCAGTTGCACATAACTCGCAAAATGGTGGTAAGCCTTTAAAATTTAACTGAAAAGCCAACTAATTTTTGTGTCATCTAATTAAACATACTGAATTATTGGGATTCTACAAAGGGAATTTTTTATTTTCCACTATCTGCTCTAGTTATGACGTTCAGAATATGTGCGGCCGTCCCCACTACACAAAAATTCTACTATGACTCGGGGAATTTTAATCTAAACACAAACGCTGTTTTTCATTGGCCAGTGGTGAGATTGGTGAAGATTGAATAGTGCCGGAACAAAAGAAAAATCATAAATCTCTCTCGTAAGGCGTGCAACAAAAATACAAGCGCATAGAGGTACCAAAAATCACACGGAAATTCCACTATTTGAAAAACGATTACTCGTGAATAGTGGAAGAACGAATTAACGCGTTTTCAGCGGCTCTTCAAGCTGTTTTAAGTGAATAAGTTATGGGTAACTAGATAATACTAGATTGTCCTATCCCAGCCTTTTTAGATTAAACTTTATAGGAAACATAGTCACTGGGGGAATTGTAACCAATTGCCCCTGAACGGAGAGTGTATCGGGGGTTGAATCCCAAAAGTCACAACTAGACCCCAAGGCCCATAAGTACACCAAGTTTCAAATTAGTATCTGTCATGGTTCACGAGATAAGAATGCCAAAATAAAACGGTGAAAACCGAGAACGGAAAACAGGCTATCGCGGCCGCAAGAGTGGAGTGTTCATAAATGAACTTTCCATTACAACCGAACATGTGATTACCAAGAAGGGCTCACACGACGTATTATCTGTTCAGCGAAGTTAAATGTGATTTCAAAAGACTAGTACTTTCAACTTCAAAAAGGCTAGAAAGGCTGAAATTAGCTTAGCGATATCACAACATCCGCACTGGTTCATGATGTAAACAAACGATAACTGGAATTCCTGACAGTATTTTTGGCACAACCTCAGTTCTATACGGAAAAGTTGAGATTTGTTCAACTTGATGATGAAAGTGAAACTCCGTTTCACGGATTTTCGCAGAATAGTAGACCCACATTCAGCCGAGAAATCCGCGCGTTTTGAGCCTTGCATGACCTGCTCAAAAGACACCACCGAGGAAAAGCTATTCGGTATTCTGATTGAACATGCATCTCTCGCGACCCTCCCCTCACAAAAAAAAAAATGACCATCATCACCAACCAATGTCACGAAGTGAAGCTTGCTTAACTTTGAGTCTGTATGATCCGTAAACTTTAGTTTATTACCGATCACTATGGCAAACAATCCAAGTGGAAAGGTAGGCTATGCGAAAATTTAAACGAAACTTCCATGGCTCATTTTCCATCGGGAAAAAGTGTAATTCATTGATAAAGGCAGCTGGAATTCTGGACCAAGATATTTGTTGTTCTATGAAATGAACTCGAAGAAAGGCATCTGTGCTGTGCAAGGAAGAACTATTTAAGATACTTCATGGTACAGGGCAAACTATAGGTGAACTCTGACATAAACATAATACAAAAATACGGGAAATCAAATAATAAAAAAATCTGTTTTAAACAGCCGGTTCTGTTTTTTTTCGCCTGTTTAACAGCTGTTTCTGTTTTCGAAGTCATCATTTCTGTTAAAACAGAACAGGACCTGTTTTCAAGTTTCCTGTTTTCTTTCTGTTTCTGTTCTTATGTGACCTGTTTCTGCCTGTTCCTGTTTGAATGCAAAAACAGAACAGTGCCCATGCCTATTGGTGAGAAGAACAAGGACAAGTCGTAAATAATTTTTTGACAGAAATGGACCGGATCGGCCCACTGTGGGGGGGGGGGGGGGGAGTTAAAAGAGGTTTCCTGGAATTCAGGTGACCGCGAGTTAAGGTACCTAAAGATGCACTTGGACGATGAAATCCGGCAGGTGTATTTGGGACCCGATCTGACTTGGGAGCAGTCATTCCCCGATCCGGCTATCTCCGGGAAGTGAAGGGAATTGGAATCTGCGCATCTTAACTCAAAGTGAAAAAATACCTTTGAAAAAAAGATCCATTTTGGTGATCCCGTGAATATTTTTGCCTCAAGGATTTCGCTTGCAAACAACTTTCGAACGTACTTAAAGCCCCAATGTTACCGCAAAGTGAAAAAAAAAACTTGGTCGTTTTGCCAGTTCAGTTCCCTTACGGTGCGCATTGTAACCGCGAAGTGCGTGGCATATTTTTTTTTACTAACCCTTACATTTTCCGAAAGGCTCATAATCGTCTGTGCCTCAACAGAGCGCAAATCTTAGCTGATGGCCTTGCCTACTACGTATGCTTGCAAGTGCCTTATGAGCTTACAGTTCTTGTTTACATGGCCATCCCATTTTAGGTTGCTTTTAGTTGTGATACCCAGAATTTTCGCAGAGCTGGCCACAAGAAATTGTGTCTCGTCTTCAAGGGGATGAGTTTGTTTGGTGAAGTTAATTCTTAGGGCGACGCTTTTTTATTCACTTATGCCAAGCTTCATCTGATCACAGTCATAGGCCGGCTGCTTGGTTACCTCTTCTAGTGAGTTTCGGATCGTTCACTGTGGTGAAAGAGCGGGCCACCACTTGCGTTGGGTCGTCTGCAAACTTAGCTCAAGTGAATAAAGTTCACCATAAGCTTATTGACAGCAATAGTAGTTGCGTTTTTTGTCTCTGTTCTGTTCGCTGTTTTCTCACTGTTTTATATTTTTCCCGTTTTTGTCAAAATGCGGAACACGCTGTTTCTCATTTTCCCGTTTTTGTACGCTGTTCCGTGTTCTGTGTTCCGCTGTCTGTTTTGCAAAACACGGAACTTGCTCTCCTAGCATGTTTTATCACTGTTCAGATAGAAGATTGCAGAGAGATTCGCAGATAGAAAAGAAAGAACTGCAGAAGTTAGGAGGATAAAGCTGGATCCGAAAGTATGGTCGTTTTGGAATTTAATTTGCAGTTTAACAGATTTCCCGACTAATACATACTCAGGATCCTAAATTTGTCTTTTCTTCACAATAGCGACAAAACATGAAACACGGAACAAGCGTAAGCAAAAATACCATTTTTTACCGAACCCAGATAACCGTGAACACAGAACACGAAACAGGAACCAGAGACAAAAAACGCAACTAGTGAAGGCTAGTGGACCTAAGCGACTACCTTGGGGTGCTACGGGTGATATTGTCAGGAGTTCAGATATGTTATCTTTACTAAACTGCACACACTGCTGACGACCCATAAGAAAGCTCGAAAGCATTCGAGCGACGAATTTTCTGGCTCCCATTGTGGTTGCTTCACTGATGACTATCTGGTGGTCAAGATAATCGAATGCCTCTATTAGATCAGCGATAAGTAGGTCAACAAAGTGGCCCAGTTCTTCAAGATGTAGAAGTATGTCATCCAACTCACGGACCAGTTAGAGTACAGTGCTGTGTCCAGGTCGAAAGCCGAACAAGCGAGCATCGATGTTATCTTCAGTGTCGCTGTAGAGCCATTGGAAAAGAAAGCCTTCGAACAGTTTGGCGAACACGGGAGTTTTTTTTTTTTTATATGGGTCTAAGATCTTAAAGTGTCTAAGATCTAAGGTGTCTTCGTCCTTTTTCGTTCGGATGATTTCTCTTAAAGGAGTTGAATTGATCTAGACTGTTAAGTGTAAAAGCTCTGTTAGATTCTTTGTATAATTGTTTAGCAGCGAAAGTGGGAGAGAAAATCGTGGCTTCATAAATTCATTCTTTGAATTTTTAGGCGGCTTAAGGAGGAAGAATACATGAAGGAAGTTAAGCGCCGTGCCGAATCTCACCGACTTGCCCTTCAGAAACGAAAGATGATGTCACAGAAGAAAGGATCAAAGAGACATATGATGGAGTTTGTAATTATAAGTGTCGGTGTTGCCGTGGCTGCAAGCTTGTATGCCTTCGTCAGAAACGATATTATCCTCTTGTAGCGGTTATTTATTTGTCAGATTTTTTTTTATAAACTGTTGCGTAATACAAAAAAGAGTCACATTGACCTCACTGTTTTACCCGGGATAAAGCAACGTAACTAACTTTAGTATGAAGACAGTGCCAACCAATTGGTCCCACTTCACAATCTGCGCATGTCAAATATTTCTTATTGTCAACTGTGTTCGAGAAACCAACATTGTCGAAGTCGTAAATGTTCTGAACAGCCACAAACTCACTGAGTGTCTCAGTTGCCGCAGTTTCACTGTTCTTGCTGATGTCGGGCAGAGGGAGAGAAACCTAAAACCAAGAAATACTGTAAGCATCAGTGCAGCAGAGTTCCAAGCTGACGTCATCAGGCTAGTTAGGGAGGCTGTACGAGAATATGCAGATCCTTGTTTTGTTATCCGAAATGATCCTGCCGGAGATAAATCCTACTTCCCAAACACACTGTCAGAAGTGTACACATGTTTGCGTATCCTGGTGTAGAAAGTTATGAGAATATGTATGTGCTGACCCCTTGTAAGTGGTGCGTTCCAAGACAAAATGTATGTTATGACCCTTAAAGTATTACGTTTCGTAAAAGGATAGCATTCGAAAGGGTCATGAAAGACATATTCTCATAACCAGAGGCGTTACTAGCGACCATGTTTGGGGGGAGGGGGGGGGGGACAAGGTATTAACCGTCTGGCTGATCATTTTACCGACTGAAAAAGCGACTGTTTCAAGAAACAAGAGCTACGAGCTCATATGGCACTTAATACGAGTAGGTGGTACCTAAACGTAGACAAAGACACACCCAGCCATCTAAAAATGCGGTTCGGACCTAGAAATACGATATCTAGTTTCACTCAAGTCAGAGCATTTCTGTTGCCTCGGATCATCTAGGGCAAATGACTTTTCTACCTTCCAAGTTTCAGCTCTAAAGATCCACTCGTTTGGTCCCTACACATACCAAACGGTTTCCGGTAGCATTCTCTCTTACCACCTATCAAGTTTCACTAAAATCTGAGCGTTTTTTTCCGAACTTCCCGTAATTTCCCACTCCCCCAGTGTGGTTGGATCCAGTCCGGACCCTAAAATATGTCATCTAGGGCATGTGAGCTCTCTATATTCGAAGTTTGACTAAACTGGCTCCACTTGTTTAAACCCTATGCGAGCCAAAACGTTTCCGGGAATCCCCTTCAAGCTCCCCCCACTGTGGCTGAATACGAATCGGAAACATAAACATCGTCATTTCTGACATGTCCTAATCAAGTTAGACTGGAATCAGAGCATACCCTATCCGCAAATTCCACTTCACCCCCCCCCTACCCTACCGTGACCAGATCCGATCCAGACACCAAATAAAAAATCAAGGCCGCATTAACTTGGAACTGTCCAACTTGTATCCCATTTTGTACCCCCCCCCCCCTCCTCGTCCAACTCTCCTAAACGTGCCCGCATGTGGTTCCGACGCACGTTTTGCTTGTCTAGGTCATCAGTTCTTATCACCCACAAATTTCACTCCAATTGGACCACCTGTTCGCAACTAACGGAAGCCAGTGAATTCCGGATTCCCCTTCCCTCAACTCCCAAAAGATGGTCAGATACTGGAACATAAGTTTTCCTAGGGCATTATGTCGGGTCCTTAAGTCATTAATAAGCCTTCAAAGTTTCATCGTTTTTAGAATAGTTGGAACTATCCTAACTGGCGATCATCGGATTTCCGGGAAACACCCTTCAACTCACCCCACAGAGCCCCGATACGATTTGATGCTGTCAATTACATATCTAAGGCTAATTCTTGTTCTTCTCACCAAGTGCCATCCCAATCTCTCAACTCTAAGCGTTTCACGATCTCGCCCCCCTTTCAACCCCCTCCCACAAGCATCTAATTCGACCAGGACTTGGCGTGAAACATCTGAGACGATACCTCTTTTTACTTGCCAAGTTTCATTCAATTCCGATCACCCGTTCAAAAGTTAGGCATGCCACCCGATTCCGGGCTTCCCATCCCTCCACTCCCCCCATGGTGGTTGGATCCAGGAAACGACTACTGTAAAGTCAATCTGTTCGGGTCCCTGACACGTCTTCCAAGTTTCGTCGCCCTAGCACATCCGGAAGTACCGAACTAGCAATTCCCCCCCCCCTCCCTCGACCCCCCACAGTGCCCGAATCTGGTCTGGTTACGTCAACGACGTGTCTAGGACTTAGAGCTTGTTCTTCCCACCAAGTTTCATCCCGATCCCTCCACTGTAAGAATTTCCCAAGATTTCCGGTTCCTCCCCTCCAGCTCCCCCCCCCCAAAGTCACTGGATCCGGTTCGGATTTAAATTGGGTCGTCTGAGACACGGGGTTCTTCCAAATATAAAGTTCCATTGAGATCCGATCACCCGCTCAAAAGTTATAAATACCTCTATATTCCGGATTCTCCCTCCTCCTACTCCCCCAAGATGCTCGGATTGGGGAAGTGACTATTTCCAACTTAATCTTTTGGGGTCCCTGATAAGCCTGCCAAGTTTCATAGTCCTACACTATGTGGAAGTGCCTAAACTAGAAAAACCTTGACAGACCGACCGACCGACGGTCGGACAGAAATTGCGATCGCTATATGGCACTTGGCCGAAGGGAAAGTGCCACAAAAAGCGACTGTTCCAAGAAAAACAAGACGAAAGGTTTCGATGGGATCCCAAAAATGTAATATTTGATCCAGACAATCGGGTCTTATAGAGGTCCAGTCTTCGCCAGGCTCCTTTAGCACTTTAAGATTAAGGCAAATGGTAATCATCTGAGAAGAACAAATTCAAATATGGATTCACCATGTGTGTTTAACCCTATAGCCTGTGTCATATCTACTTTGTCGAAAGTTCCTGCCTTACTTCTGTCAAAGTTCCCGTCTCAGCCACATTCTGGGCGTCAAAAACGGATTCAGCGTATCTCCTTACCCTATGTCGAATCTCTAATCAACTTCAGATAAAACTTCAACCTTTCACAAATTTTCCGATTTCAGCCGGATTCGTGGCAAACTATGTGTCCAGGTAGAAAATGATTGTCATACACGAATTCTGCATGTCTTCTTACTCATAAATCGAACACCTAATGAAATTCAAATCAAACTTTTACTTTCACTTTTACTTTACTTTTTTGGCCAGATTCCGGGCGATATATTTGTCGGGCGAGGAAATAATCTACGTATTCGAATTCAGCATGTTTCCCGATCATTAAATCGAACCTCAATCAACTTTAGATTAAACTTTTATTTTTGGCAAATTTTTGGAATCTGGCTGGATTCCGGGCGATCTACTTGTCCGACAAGAAAATCATTTTCAGATTCGGATTCACCATGTCTCCTTACCCCTAAATCGTATATCTAATCAACTTCAGATAAAACTTTTACTTTTAGCAAACTTTCCGGCTTAGGCCGGATTCCGGGTGAACTACTTATCCGGCAAGAAAATGATTTTCACATTCGTATTCAACATCTCGTCTTAACCCTTAATCTCATGAGCTTTTAAAAATAGTTGTTTCGCCCCTTAATTTGAAAACCCTCCCCCTCCCCTAAATATGCAGCTATCGGGCCCATCTACGAATTCAACTTTTCCCTTGACTCGAAGAATCCTCACACCAAGTTTCATCAAAATATCTCATTCCCTTCGAAAGTTATCGTGCTGACAGACGGACGGACAGACGGGCAACTTTTGGGATGTCATAGGGTATCCCTCCACTTACGTTTTCGGACCCCGAAAACGACAGTTAGGATAAAAGACCAACTGATTTTACGAAAAACCGAGGCGCTCCCGCCGACTCGGTTGTTTTTGCCCCCCATACGTGACGCCCCAGCTCATAACATTTAACACAAGGATCCGCAAACGTATGTTATCTGTGCCAAACTTCTGACAGTATAGTACAGGAGTCTGGAACGAGCCATAACATAGCCTGTTGTTTTAAAAAGGGAAGCTACATGGTCAGACGGCTGTACAAGGTTCAAAACTGGTTTTGTGTTTGTTCCCGAAAACGATACATACACATGTGTAACATTTTCAATAAACTCACAATCGACAGGGTAAGCACATACAGTTCTTTGACTTGATCAGATCAAAGCGATGCCTATGGGCAGGTGTTAGCGACAAGAAACGCTACCTATGAAAGGTGTTAACGACAGCAGGGAAGATTCGTGGTCGTTCCTACCTTCCACTACCAAATACCGACAAAGAATAAAGAGAAGAAAGTTTGAGGTTCAGTCAAACTGCACTTTTTTCAAAGTCGGTGTTAGCCTATTGTTAGGTTGGGCTTAAGAAAGATACTTTACATACTGTGTTCTGGTGACTACTTTCCAGACTTCATTTCTTTCTATACAAATTAACCTGGCAATTTGTATTACAACAATTGGTTCCACGGCCAACTCGAGAGATAATTCGCCCAGTGCTATTTCGCCAAACGAAAAAGTGCCAATTACATCGTTTTATTCCCAGCTTTTGTAACTGTTGACATTCAAAGGATCAATCAATTACTAGAGTATACAGGAGGAGTATATGACCTGTTTTTACACTACCTCGAATGTTGCCGCGAAATTATTAACTGAAATGTACTTGCTGTCCTGACAGTCAAGAGGGAAAATATGACTTTTTGGGATCCCAAAATGTAAGTGGAGGGATACCTATGATGACATCGCAAAATTTCAATTTATTTCAATTTCAATTTATTCAATAACAAAGCAAAACATATCTCTCGTGGGCAGAGCCCAAATACGATGTTTTTGTCGTCATAAATAAAGATAAAATAAGTTGTCAACAGATAATTTAAACCTTAATTTTGAACCTTTCCAGCCACTTCTCGGGGGGGGGGGGGGGGCGAGATCTTACAGGAAGAAAGGGCGGGGGAAGGAATGAACGGTACATGGGGTGCTGGAGAAGGGAGGAGCGAAGGTTGCGGCATAGTTTTTCGCGGCGGGAAGAAAGGGATTCAATTTTAAATTCCTTGAGGTAAAAAGAGTATGGTAGGGGGGAACCACCATCGATAATTTGCAGCGATCTCTTCTGAACTCGCTCTATTTTGTCAGTTTCACCTTGAGTAAGAGCAAAGTGCCAAACCGGACAAGCATATTCGACCAAGGGTCGAATGAAAGAGCAAAGCATTAGCTTTAGCTTGTCCTTTGGAACCCGAAACTTGTTCAGTGTTTTTCGCATTTCAATTGCGCTGTTAGCTTTCTTTACAATTGTCTTTGTATTTTCATGCCATGAAAGATCAGAAGAGATCACTAAACCTAGTAGCGTTATTTTATCACTGATAAAGTTGTCCGTCTGTCTGTGAGCACGAAGGGAATGAGATATTTTGATAAAACTTGTTTGAGGCAAGGGAAAGGTCGAGTTCGTAGATGGGCTCTAGCCCTACATTTAGGGGTGGGGGAGGGGGTTCAAATTAAGGGACAAACAAAATATTTCTAAGAGCTAATAAGATAGTCGCTTCAGGGGTAAGAAGACATTCTGAACACGAATATGAAAACCATTTTCTCGCCGGACAAGTAGTTCGCCCGGAATCCGGTCAAAACCGAAAAATTCTTAAAAGTTAAAGTTTTATTTGTAGTTGATTAGATATCCGAATTAGGGGTAAGAAGAGATGCTGAATCCGTGTAAGACAATCATTTTTTATCTGGACACATGGTTCACTTGGAATCCGGCTGAAACTGGAAAATTTGTTATAAGTTAAATTTTATATGAAGTTGATTAGATGCTGGATGTAGGGGTAAGGAGATATGCTGAATTAGTTTTTGAACTTTATTTTTTCGCCGGACAAGTAGTTCGGGTATTCGGCAGAAACCGGAAAATTTTAGGAAGTTTTCGTCAAAGCAAACATGACTTATAGGGGTAAACACACATTCTAAGTCCATATCTGAACTTGGTTTTCTCAGATGATTAGCTATTTGACCTTAATCTGTTTCTGAATTTAAATTAAATATTTGAATTTTTGGGATCCTGTCGAGACCGTTGGTCTTGTTTCAACAGTCATGTGTCCAAAAATATTCAAATTCTGTGCCTTTTCTTTGGTTTGAAGCTGCTTTCAAAAGGGATTATCTGGCTATTGACTTTGGTAACTCTACCTTTTTCATCATTTTGTAAGTAACGTCGAGGAATTCGAGCTAACGTTAAAATGAGCTGATCTTGTTTGAAAAGAAAAATGTATTTTAGAGATATTGAAGCAATATTCATTTATCAAATCTGTAAACCATTCAATTAGCTTCAAGTTTGTCATATTTACTGGTTCCTTTTTGGGATCCCAAAACGTAAGTGGAGGGATACCTATGACATCGCAAAAGTTGTCCGTCTGTCCGTCCGTCTGTAAGCACGATAACTCTCGAAGGGAATGAGATATTTTGATGAAACTTGGTGTGAGGGTTCGTTGGGTCGTCGGACCAGTCAAGTTCGTAGATGGGCTTTGTAGCTCTACATTTAGGGGTGGGGGAGGGGATTGAAATTAAGGGACAAACAAAATATTTTGAAACAGCTAATGTGATAGTCGATTATGGGGTAAGAAGACATGCTGAACACGATGGTGAAAATCATTTTGTCATCGGACAAGTAGTTCGCCCGGAATCCGACCAAAACCGGAAAGTTTGTTGAAAGTAAAAGTTTTATTTGAAGTTGATTAGATGTTCGATTTAGGAGTAGGAAGACATGCTGAAGACGATGGTGAAAATTATTTTCTCGACGGACAAGTATTTCGCCCGGAATCCCGGCCCAAACCGGAAAGTTTGTTGAAAGTAAAAGTTTTATTTGAAATTGATTAGATGTTCGATTTAGGGGTAGGAAGACATGCTGAAGACGACGGTGAAAACTATTTTCTCGACGGACAAGTATTTCGACCGGAATCCGGCCCAAACCGGAAAGTTTGTCAAAATTAAAAGTTTTATTTGGAGTTGATTAGATGTTCGATTTAGGGCAAGAAGACATGCTGAACACTTATTAGAAAACAAGTTTCTACCCGGACATGTAGTTCGTCCGGAATCCGGCCAAAACCGGAAAACTGTTGGAAGTCAAAGTTTTATTTCTAGTTGATTAGATAAGCGATTTAGGGGTAAGAAGAGATGCTGAGTCCCTGTATGACAATCGTATTTTACCCGGACATATAGTTCGACCGGAATCCGGCTGGAATCGGAAAATTTGTTATAAGCTAAATTTCTATTTGAAGTTGATTAGATGTTCATTACTGGGGAAAGAAGATACCCTGATTTCGTCTTTGAGCTTTCTTTTTTCGCCGGACAAGTAGTTCTGGAGTTCGGCCGGAACCGGGAAATTGGCAGAAGTGGCAGGAAGTTTTCGTCAAAACAGATATGTTTTATAGGGGTAAACACACATGCTGAATCCAAATCTGAACTTGGTTTTCTCAGGTGATTAGCTATTTTGCCTTGATCTGTTTCTGAATTTTAATTGTAAAAATGTTCAAGGAGTCTGGCGAAGACTGGATCTGACTAAGACAAGACCCAGTTGTCTGGATCAGATATTGAATTTTTGGGATCCCATCGAAACCTTTGGTCTTGTTAAGTCAGATAGATTATTCTGAAGGAAAGACTTCTCTGGAAATTTGAAACCTCGTCTGTGGTTGGATACCCTCCTGTACCGTCTAGGAAATAAAACTTTAATCTGCTAAACATAAACGGCATATAACTACTTAAGTACTTCGCCAAGTTCATCAATTCTAAGGACACCTTCAGGCTATGTGAATTTTCATTTAACTCATCGTACAAGGTGGTGAAAAATCCACCTTCATGCAAAAGATCGACTCGCCAGCTCTCGAATTTTCTATTTTTGCCACGATTAATAAAGCTAGAACTTTCACACATCTCTAGTACATTCCTAAGCACTCAAACGTCACATTCCTATTCCAGTCCATAGGCAAATACGGATTACTTATACATTATCATAGCCATTCGAACAACAAATAATCTCCCCTCTCCTAGAACTGATCAATAACCTGGCCTCTATCAGTTTGTGGTGTTATGTAATTTGAACTAGTATGTAATCTACATACTTCTATGCTCAGGCATCACATCCATAACATTATTCTTAACTTTTAATTTTATTCTTACTTACTTTTATTCTTACAATCTGTAGAGTGCAGTCGGAAACAAAGAAATTAGCCTTTCTGTGTCTCACCTAAAACTAAGGAACATCTAATTCCATATCTTAGGCTAATTCAGAATCCAATGTGACAACGAACCCGCATCAATGGTGTGAATTTTATCATATATAGCTGCCAATATATCCAAACCAGGTTAATAAATTTGATGATGAACTTCAAACATACCTCTTCAACATGCAAGTGACCAGTCCCTCCAACCAGAATCTTTGAAGGGCATCTCTGACAGAATAAGGTTTTGGGGTATTTTGTAGACTCTAGTGACATATTCGATCAAACTGCAAATGATTACATTACTTTGGTTTTGCAACCCAAACCTAAGAACCAGATTTATTTATGGTGAAATACATTTTCTGGAACAGATAAATTTGACTAAAAATCTGTCAGCTTATCCACGTATTTCTTATATAAGCTAAAACTAAATCACAAGGCAACTCAACAGAAAGCAATTAGTGAAATCTAATGAAGTTAGATGTTACAGTTAGAGAAAATATATATTTATTCTTCAAGTGCTAAGACAGACGGATATAACCGGATCATCAGAGCTGATTTTTTGGATCGCAAAACGCTAGTGAGTACATGTGTTTGTTGGCATTTTATAGCCTTATAGCATATGTATTACCTAGGTGTATCAGCTAAGATTTACGCTGTCTTAAGGCACAGAGGATTATGGGCCTTCAGGATTCAAGAAAATGTATGGTTTATTTAAATAGTATGCTATGCACTTTGTGGTTAAAATGCGCACTTCAAGAGGTCTAGGAATCTATTTTGTGAGCAAAAGAATTGGTGCACACATGATCATGGGACCTAAGGATCATGAAAGTGTACCATTTGCTCGAAAGTATATATAATATATTATTATTTCATAGTAATTGAATAAAGTACTTTATGCTATAAATGAGGTGAGATGTCGCACAGTAGCAAGATGTCTGTGTGTCGGCTTGTCGCTGTGGCAAGATGTCACTGTGGCGAGCAGTCAGTTCCCAGCTGAGATGTCCCGATACGGGCACTCGCGCCAGAAGCTACAAGTGCCATAAAAACAAGCAAACGTTATAGTAAATTTATAGGTAAGTCAACATGCTGTACTTCTGTTTCCCACTGGACCAATAGTTGACACAGAATCCTGTAGATAATGGGAATTTGGTGGAAGAAAACATTAATTTGAAGCTGAAAAAATGTTTGATACAGGAATCAGGGGAGATACTGAATTGTTGATGAACATTCTTTTCTTCGCCCATAATCTGGCCCAAGCCATAACATTGTTAAGAGTAACAGTTTTAACTAGAGTTAATTATGGTTCAGCGCTAGTCGAGTAGAATGCCAATACAGATGCAAGAAACCTAGCTATATAGATGTACAAAGCGAATTTTTCAGTTGAAAAATTCAATCGAATATCCGCAAAACTGAAATATTCGGCTACCTGGTCAGGCTGTCAATCCTCTGGTTCAACTTCGGGGTAAGGTAAAGGTTTTAATGGCAAATATAAATAAACCTGGTGTTTCTTAAAAGCACCAGACATGCCAGTAGCATAAAAAACGACGCTTCACTAATTCTGATGGGTTTGTAAAAATTATTAATACAATTCTAGCCTAAACCATGTAAAGAAAAAACAAACTATCACACATCAACACTAAAATTTAAGGACAACACAAGAATTTATGACAACAGACACACACAACACAAGTTACGATTGATTACAGGTTACGATTGATTGATTACAGGTTTGTTTCCTTCCCCGAAGTTGAACCCGAGGATTGACAGCCTGACGAGGACCCTTGCCAAGAAGCGCCGAAATATTGCTGATGAAGAATCATAGCTGACGTACATTGTTTGAATAAATGGGGATTCGGTAGTTATACAGAATCCTAAATAGGCTATATGCACAAATCTCTTCGATATAATGATCGGGATTCGGTATAATTGCCAGTATTCTATATTTATCACAAATATGGTGAGAGAATTTACTGAAATCATTTGGTAATTTTTCGATGCTGGAACTATTTGGTATAGTTATGGAGATTCCGTAGTTACACGGACTCCCGAATAAGCTATTGGTTCAAAATTATTCAGTATCAAGATTAGGATTCAGTAATTTATTCAGTATAATTTCCATGATTAGGAGGTTAACCACAAATCCTGACTTTGTTCCTGTTTCTACGAAAGTATACTGAATACAAATATTGTTCGGTAGGCTTTCGATATCAAAATAACTCGGTAAAATAACCGGGATACAGTAAGTTATACAGAACCTCGAACATGCTATCATTCTAAACTTATTCGGTATACTAACTGGGATTCGGTAATTTATTTGTATAATAGCCAGGATTTGGAAGTTATCACAAACCTCGAAACCCAGAAGAGGTCGAGTGAAGCTTTGGTCGCAGACAAATGGGATGATCTATAATACCACCGATAGTCCTTACTTTTATTTTGAATCCCCAAAATAATATCTAATCATAAATATTTCAAAAATTCCGCCTGCAGCTGCACTTTTCGTAATATTCTCTATTTCGTGGAAGGGCGCATCATTTGACGGGAGTTTTAAGCCAGTTTTAGGCTTGAGATTTTGAAACATTAAAAGCTACAATTTGGATGGAAATTATCTATCATGAAAAAGCAAACACAAATTTTGCCTGCACTGCTAGCTGTATGTGGTTATTGTTAGCTAGTGTATTAACTAGACTACAGTTGCTGCTGCTGCCGGAAGGTCACTCCATCTGGTCTCTGGAACTTCTTAGAATCTCTGTATTTAATCAACCGTAGATGGTAGAATTTTTAAGAGAAGCAGTTAAATTTTAGACTACAGAAAAAAAAATGAATTTCAAAAATTTTCGCCTACGCCGCTCGATTTAGTTTTCTATTGGCTAAAATAGATAGAAGCTGATGTGGGCTTCGCCAAAACGTCGCCTAATAGTTGGCTTATCGTCTTTCATGCTGCCCTTTATTTTTACTCTTCCTACCCAATCGTTTCTGTTACATAATTTAAAGCTTGAATTCTTAGTTCTAGGATTTGGTAACATTTTTGAAAAATTCGGTAAAACTTTGGCTCTGCACCCCCCTACCGAAAATGCACTTGCACGCCCTGCTTGCAAGCTTACATATTACCTAGGTGTGCCAGCTAAGATTTATGCTGTATTGAGGCACAGTGGATTGTGTGCCTGTAGGATTCATGAAAATGTATGGTTTAGTTAGATAATATGCTATGCACTTTGTGGTTAAACTGCGCTCTTTGAGAGGTCTAGGAATCCATTTTGTTAGGAAAAGAATTGGTGCACAACAGTCTAGTACACTAGCCCCTTTTCAGGCACAGTGCTCAAACGTCTAGCACCATGCCTGGGTGCTAGACGTTCAAGCACTGTACCTTGGATTTCATGTATGGTGCATGGATTTCAGTATACAGTGCATACATCAAAAACATAGTTTCTGTCATAACAACTGAGCACCAGCTCGGACAGGGCTGAAATTACTACCATGAATTAGAGAAATCAGAGATAATCCTTTATATATTTTTCACAACAAAAACAAAAGGGCTCGGCTGATGACAGATGTGAAAAACCTCATTTCCTTTTCTACATAGTCAAGGGTTTTGCATGCAAAGTATCCTGTGCCTCAGCTTTTTCTACCTAGCAGCCAACCAGAATATTGGCTCTTGGGGAATAGATAGGGAAAATACATGGAAAATAGATAGGGTGCTGTTAGGTTTTTCATCTCCATCATCATTAGAGCCCTTTTGTTTTTGTTGTGAAAAATATATAAAGGATTGTCTTTGATTTCTCTAATTCATAGTAGTAATTTCAGCCCTGTCCGAGCCGGTGCTCAGTTGTGATGACAGAAAGTGTGTTTTTTCTGTATGCACTGTATACTGAAATCCATGCACCATACATGAAATCCAAGGTACAGTGCTTGAACGTCTAGCACCCAGGCATGGTGCTAGACGTTTAAGCACCGTGCCTGAAATGGGGCTAGTGTACTAGACTGGTGCACAAATGATTATGGGACCTAGGGATCATGAAAGTGTACCATTTGCTGGAAAGTTTTTTTTTTTGCACTTTGCAGCTAAAGTGCGCACTTTAAGGGGGCTAGAACTGAATTTGTAAGCAAAATACAATTGCAATCACGGGACTGACCAACGGAAAAGTGATTAGTGCACTTCGCTGGAAGGCAAGTGAAATAAAAACCAACAGTAATAGTCATTGCAACTGATCCTGCACTGATCTTGATACAGCATAGCTAGGGCTAGAATTATTCTCCACTTTATAATTTTCCACCACTAGGCTAGCCTATAGGAGGGGTATCAAACCTCAAATTTATATGACTTTGAACTTGCTTCGAACTCGGCATGAAAACCTTACAAGGTTTCTATGCAGTCCAAAACATGTCCTGGGTCACAAAAGGTGTCCTTCTTCACAGTTAGGACTTCATTTAAATTTCCTTCCAGCCATTTTAGGCCAGGTTTGAGGTATTCTAAATTCGAGGTTGGATACCCCTCATTCATGTACAATTTGATTTGTTTGTGAGCAATAAATCCCACCAGTAATGCTACAAGATAAGTAGCTGCAAAATGAATCGGGACTGACCATGGACTGACACCTTCTTTCCTTCAATGACTGGCACTTGGGCTTGTTCTACCTGGGTCCCTTGAGACAAGCAGATCTTCAAAGCTGTTTGAATTTATTGCTGGTAAGCGATGAGCTAGCACGACTAATTGCAAGAACTGTTCGACAGTCATTTATTTACCTCTGTGGCATTTTGTGCACCTTTTTCATCATTGACCCCAGCCGCAAAAAGGACAAGTTTAGAATGCACAAGGTTTTCTGGCAGTTAGCTCATGATAGCTAAGGGAGGCGGACTACGTTAATTCTGGAAACATTGGTGTGAAGTATGGATCTTTACAGTGCTAGCTCAGTGAAGAGGGTCTTGACATTAAGCGAAGGAGAAAACTTGAGTACCCAGCTTTACCGGGCTGAGCAAGGTAACAGGATACACATTGGCTGAAAGCAATTTAGCCTAGCTTTAGCTTGATGACCAGTATGATAATAAGTTACTCGTGATTCAAAGGGTGGGCTCATTCAGTCTACCACAAACCCCTGATTTTCGGATACCCTATGCCAAACGCTGGATATATCTAACATTTGGCATAGCCTATGCCTAACGCTGGATACCCTATGCCAAACGCTGGATACCTGTTGGTACTATAACCCTGACCTATTTCACTATAAGTTAATTCTGATTGGTTGATTTCAGAGCTTCATCAAATCATCAATATCTTATTGGAAACAGGTATCCCGCGTTTGGCATAGGGTATCCAGCGTTAGGCATAGGCTTGCCAAATGCTAGAGATATCCAGCGGCATAGGGTATCCAAAAATCAGGGATTTGTGGTAGAGTGGGCTCATTCACTGTTCGGATACTCGTTTTTCAAATGATGGGTATCATAGAGGCATAGTTTAATATTGCAGATGTTGGGTAGCCTTGCTTGTTGAAATATATTGCCTTTTCTGTTTTTGGTGCTTGGTCTTGGGTTTAAAGTAAATAAATCAAACTTTTACACCCAGGGATACTCCCTCATGAGCCTTTCAAGACTTCATGTTATACCAACCAGTATCTGGTTGTATCTGGTTACTAGGTTACTGCCAAAACAAGAGCTATCTAGGCTATGTAAATCCTGTCGAGGCACCACATGTTTTTGTTTTTGGAACTTGCATATTGATCACATTATCAGAAGCTCAGTCTATTTTCTTTTCATTTTTCATACTTCTCATTTTCCTTTTGTTGTATAAAACAAAGCAACTTGTTGGAACTCGTGTTTTTCCTCAAGTTCATTGTCCAGCTTGAGTGGCTTTAGCCTAAAGAGAGCCCTTGCCAAGAAGGACCAAACTATAGCTCTAATAAAATGAAACTGACATATTCATTATGCAGTGTCAAAAAGAGTAGAGTTACCTGTTTGTTGTCTATTTGAAGGTTTACTGTCAGTTAGTGCTACATTTGAAATGCACAGACAACTTCATGTGGCTAGGCACTTTTGATTGCACCATGTGAATTTAGCAGAAAGTGTTGCATTTATTATCATAGGACAGTACAGGAGGGGTATCCAACCTCGAATCTAGCCTCAAAAGAATGGAAGGAAATTTCAGTGCAGTCTTAAAAAGGTCTTAACTGTCAAGAAAGAAACCCTGAATGACCTGTAACCTGTTTTGGACTGCACAAAAATTTCCTTGTAAGGTTTCCTCCTCCTGTAAGTACAGGAAGTAAGATAGTTAACATCTTTTTGTGTAACTAATATTTCCAGATTGATGTTGTTTCGAATGTTTTGTTGTATTTTTTATTTTTTATTTTTGAATTCTAGGATGCTTCATATTTTTTAAAGAAGAAAAATAAGCAAATAACTTCCAGTAAATAATTAGATAAATTTTCAAAAGCATATAATCCAACCCTATGATAAAGAGAAAATAATGGTATAGGAGGCTTTGTTATAGTATTAGCGTGTGGCGTGCGAGCATGGTAATATTGGCGACTGGTTTGTGGTGCGAATACACCGTTATACCCCGAGTCTTTTCGAAGGCGATACTCAGTTCGTAGGTCAATAACTAAAACACATTTATTAAGGTTCGTACTTACATTGAAGATAGGTTGGTTAACACTTGTCACTTAATTTGCTCAGAGGTCAACTGAACTGAGAACAGAGCCCAGGTCGAACTCCCAAGTCGAACTGAGATCCGAATTGAACTGGCTTCCGAACTGCGAAGTTGGTCCTTTTAAGCCCTTGGAAATGACTACAGAGTGCTATAACGAATAGTGTTACTGTTCGTACGTCCTAGCAAATCTTTATACAGTATGAAAGGGTTGGTGACCAATGGAGTGAGTTTGTCTAGGTTCTTGATGGGGAAAAGAGTTCTTTGATTGGAGAAAAGGAAATAAACTCTCTCCGTCGGAGAAAAGCGTGGGCGTTAGAGCTAGTCGGAAATAGAGAGAGTCGAGGATAGAGCTTGTTGAATAAGCTTTGATCAAGATATATTTGTATACTAGATGTATCCTCACATTACGCCCTCCCTCTGAAAAAATTCGAGCTCCCGCGAGACAAAAAAATACTAAGGTTTTCAGTTCAACTTTAAGCTTTAAAGTATGAAAAACAAATCATTTATGATAGCTTGCACTCGGGTTTTTAGTATTTACAGGGATTTAAACTTATTATTAACAATAATTTCTCTATTACTACTGACATGTGAAACTATTTTTTTTTTTTTCTTCTATTTTTATGTTAGTTAAATTTTTTTCTTGATTTTTTTTTGTTTTTGATACACTCACGTTGAATACAACTATCACGTAGATTAATATGAATAACACACAATGAAACATCAGTAGACGACTTCACTGTACAATGTTCCAATCATATTTCACAAATTGTCTTTCTGAACAACTTTATAGCAGTTGCTCGGTAATGCTTCACTAAAATAAGTGTTTACGGGAATGACCGCTTACCATTTCTCCGGGTCGTAAGTCTGTCACTGTTAGCAATCCCGCAGTATAACTTCACTGAATAGTGTTCATGTTATTCCTGCTTACACTGCTTGCACTGTTCATGTTAGGGATCACTTCATATCATGCCTGCTTGCACTTCACTGAAATAAGTGTTTCTGTTATGCCTGATTATACTTCTTAAGATCAGAAGTAACCACTGTTAGCTATAGTGCTAGGCACAGAGCTGTCACACTCGGTTATATCCGTCCATTAACCGTAATGCACAAGGTTTCAGCCACTGTTCAAAGTTTCAATCACTGTTGTCATATCATCACTATCATCACTCCATGTAGATGGGACTCGTCGAGTTTCTTCATGGTTCTTTGGCTAAAGTCGAACCGACGTCTTCTTCTTTAATAGGTCGATCAAACGAAGTAGTAGTCTGCTGGCTGCTAGTAGGTCAGTGGGTTCTCGACCTCATGTCAGCAAATAGACGTGGCTGGCGTTCTAGGTCGTTTCCATTAGAAAAGAGTCATTTTGTTTTTCTTCTTTTAGGGTTTATTATTGTTTTTTCTGTATTTTCCCTGTTTCTCGTTTCGTTGTTTAGCAGTTTATACTGCGGAAAAGAAATTAGTCGCCTTCATTATTCATTTATTATCATTCTCTCCTCAGAATAATATTTTTCTTTGGGGGATGGCTTGCGATTTATTTGTCCTAGCAAGTCATTTTTGCAGAAGAATATACCGGGTACTGAGCTCCAATTCTTATTATTTTCTGGCTTTTGTGCAAAATTTGGCCAGCCTGGTCTTCTCGTTAGCATTGATTTATTTTGCCCCGTCTCTTCGCGTCTGTGCTCCCCTCAGAAGATTTGATATTATTACGAGTTTTATGTCCCTTTGGCTGACGAGGGGTAAGATTCTTCGTCAGTCCCTCCTAGTCATTTTTGGGAGTTGATTCGTCTCGTTGCTTATCCGATTTTGGAGCTGGATACTTTTCGTATTGGATTTTTACCTGCATGCTAATATTAGCATTACAGAGTCGTAAGTAAGCTGGAGTACGTAGCCTATACTCATATGTAAATTGTGGTCTTTCCACCTATTATTTGTTTCGTCACAGCGCCCATTAGCACTTATTTCCTGATATAGTGTTGCCTCTGGCGCCTTTTGGAACTTTCGAAATGGATCATTATACGCCTTTTTGTGATCTCCCTTTTTTTTTCTTTGCCACCCTTGTTGTCCTCCTATTTATAAAGCAATATTTTTTTAATCCGACGTTTCTTGATTTGTTGGGCCGTAGAGCGGTAGATTTTCCTGGAAGGTTAGTTTAACCCGGATTTTTTTTTTTTTTTTTTCTCTTATATTATTCATCCTAGTACAAAATAAAATTTTGTTTTGAACCGTGCAGTTAGTCAAGGGGACCAACATTGACCGAGCTCACTCGAGGTTTACCGGTGCATGACATCACTGTACGATATGACTTTGATCCGTAGGTTACACTGAAGATTCGCTTCTCATACGACCAAGAGAGCGACAGTTCGCGACGCTGCCTCTCACTGGGTTCGCAGAAATTGTGAAAATTGTAGTGTTTTCTTTTCAGGATTTTTAATGAATGTTAAAACTTTAGATCATTCCTTCTTTTTAATATTTTCGTTGTTGCCATTTCTTAAACTTTCTTTGTCGCGCCGCTGAATTTATTAAATGGTTTAGAAGATTATCGTTATTATTGTCTCTATTTTCTATTCTTTTCGGTGGCAAAATTAGGTGGTATTAGTAATCGCTAATCGTCAGAATTCATATTTTACGACACTTGGGTTAGAGTTCTATATTGATCCTTTATTTCCTTCATTTTGGACCTCTTGTCATAAGATAATTTCATCGTCCGTCGTTTATCTTCCAGCTCCTCTTTTATTATTATACAATGTATCAGGATTGCTACTCATCTAATTCGGTGGCTTTGGCTTTATTACGTCTCTTTGGCCGAACAAATTTGGGGCTGATTTTCCGGTCCATTTGACACAAATTGGATATCCGTCTTTGCTGCATTCACAGATTTAGTCTTTTTGGCGGTTTTGATATTCGGCCAGAGCGAGTTCGAACTACCTCAGTCTTTTTACAGGTTACTTTATCCGTAGTTTGACCATGGTATTGATTAGGATTCTTGACGACCGGTTCCGAAGGGCCTGGTATGGGTTCGTCGTATTGTTTTTTTGGAGCTTTCTCGCTTTTTTCAAAACTGTCCGTTACGAGCCGTTTCTTTGGTCTTCCTAGATCAGGATCTCTAGAAGAGGATGGGGTCATAACGTCCCAAGCACGTAACTGACGTTGCTTTATTTTCTTAGCCTTTTCAGACAATTTTCGCGCTTGTTCTGCAGCTGAGGTTGGAGGGTTTGTATATTGGTACGTTTCAAGCGAAATGTTTTTTGAGGGCAGTCCACTGGGCCCTGGCTCATCTGGGTTAAATACGTATTCGGTCGGTGTTTGGGGTTCAGGCTCTCTAATCATTTCTGGGGCTTGGTAATTTGGGGCAAATGGATTTATGGCCTGCCACTGAATCGGTTCTTCAGCTATTGCTGGGGCCCTATTGGCTGATTCCGGTACTTTATATTCCGGAGCAAATGGATTTAGCCTTTGTTGTTTATCTCTTCGGTATTCCTGCAACAGTTCGGTTGGGGAAATTAACATGTATTTTCGAGAACCTGCTATTTCTGGTTTCATCTTCCAATGATCATAATTTGCAGGAGTGTCAAAACTTTGCCATTTTTGGTCGAAAGGTAAGGTTGTGGGCCAAATAGCTTGGTCTAAGGTTTTGCTCTCTTCTTCGTCCTCACTCAATGGATACGCATCAGTGGGTGAAATGCGGTAAAAATGCCGTGACGAATTTAGTTTTGGTTTTACTTCCTCAGGTATTTCATAATCAGTTTCCGGAGAAGGGGTTCGAAAGTACGGAATTCCTATGTCCGTCGGGTGGTTGAGATGGATGGGCGAAACATTTTCTTCTACCATTAAATCCGGTTGATTTCTTCCGCGTTTTGGGCTAGAAATGCGCGAAGGGAAGAATTGCATCTGATTTTGTTGTGGGTGTAAGAAACTTGGGATTTCAATATCTGAATCAAACTGCAAGCTAGGGTAACCGTCGGGGTCTGCTGGAGAGCTTGCGCGCGATTGGTAAATCTGTGATTGGTTATTCGGCATTACTGCGACATTGGCCCCAGTTAAAGGTGCTCCTGAACTGGCATAGTCGTTGAATTCGTCATCGTCAAAAATCGTAGGCAAAAACAGGTGATGCGGTTTCATATTCTTTAATCGGTTTGCCAATATTGGACCTTTCTCGAATAGCGATGAGGTTTCTTTTGTTTCCGGTAGGGGTTCGGTTGTCCATGGGCTCTTTTGATACGCTCTTTTTAGACGATTGTGGTGAGCGACGTAAGGTTTGCCTGTTTCCGTGTGTCTCAGTTGGTAAGTTAGGTCGTTTTTCTCTCTTTTTTCAACACGATAAGGGCCTTTGTATCTGTCAGCTAGCTTCCCATCTTTTTGAATTTCAAGAAATACTAGGTCACCAGGTTGGTACGTATGGAAATTACGGGCTTTCCTGTTGTAGTACTCCGTATGATTATTTTTGGCCTTTTCGAGATTTTTCCTTACAGTCTCATAGCAGTAGCGCATTCGTGCTATTATTTCAGATTTAAAATTTGTATCTACATTGTAGAATTTTCGGCATCCAAGTATTTCATTTATAGCTGTTTTGGGTTCTCGTAGAAAGAAAACGTAATGACTTGAATCACCTAGCGATTCCCTGTAGCTGGTATTTATAGCAAAAACTACCATTTGGAGGTATTTATCCCAGCTTGTTGGATCGTCCCGGCAAATTATGGCCAAACTATCTCCGAGTGTTGAATGAAATCTTTCTATCGGATTTGCTTTCGGATTTGCCGCGCTTGTCAGTAAACGGGTGACACCGAGGATCTTAAATAGCTCCGCGTTCAGTGAATGTAGGAAGTTGGTTCCTCTGTCTGATAGGATTGCCGAAGGAAAACCATATTTACAGAACAACTGTTCTACTAGAGCCTCCGCAATATCTGATGCTTTTTCTCCGTAAAGTGGTAAGGCGAACAAGAATTTTGAAAACATATCGGTTACAGTGAGCACCGCCTTGTACCCACGTTCCGAGGGGGTCCCAGCTTTCCATATATCCATACTTAGTGTTTCGTAGGGTCTATTTGGGGTTGGGGCATTACCGAGAATTTGGATTGGTCTGGTGGGAGTCAACTTTCGTAGGTTACAGCCTGTGCAAGCTAGAATGTATTCTTTTACTTTGCTGTAGGCTCCAGGTCGGTAAAATTCTTCCTTGAATTTATGATAGGTTTTTGCCAATCCCAAGTGAGCTAAATCTTTGTCATGGATTTGCTTGATTGCTTCCGCGAGTAGTATTAGTGGCAACACTGGTATCATTTTGATTTCTGCCGATTTGTAGGGCTGTGGTGCCGTATAATATTTGCAAAGTACACCACTTTCATCAACAATAAATTGGTCCACGTCCTTTTCGAAAGATTTTAAGTCGAGAGGTAAGGTAATTGAGGACTCAACACGATCTATTAGGTTTTTGCAGAAGTAATCGGTTTGCTGGAATTTTCGCAGGTTTTCTATGCGCAAGGGTGACCTTTTTTCTAGCACGGAAACGTCAAGTGAATCATCATTTAAATCTGTGGTAAAGCTTTCGTATTGATCGATTGGATCCGGAAAAGGGTTTCTAGAAGAAGTTTTCTTTTTTGCCTGTATTTGGTTTTTAGTCGTTTTTTCACCTTTCTTCGCCGACATTTTTGGTCTAGCCGCATTAATGGTTGCTACTGCTTCAGTTCTTTTTTCGGAGTCCAGGATATCAAGCATATTTTGTAGTTCCGTTAGGGAAAAAGTCTGAAGTTTCTCTTTTGGTGGTTCTGGATTACTAGATAGTCGCGAAAGGAAGTCTGGAACTCGATTGAACTTTCCTGGTAAATAAATGATTTCGTAATCGTATTGGCTGAGCGTTAAGACCCATCGCGTTATTCTTGAGTTCTTTGGTTCGCGCAAACATTGGAGATATTGAAGTGGTTTGTGATCCGAGTAGATTTTTATCTTTTTCCCCAGAATGTAGTGCTTCCAGGTTTCGATGAACGTAATAATCGCCAAAAACTCTTTTTCAAGAACTGAATAATTGGTCTGAGCCGTATTCAATGTTCGGGATCCGTACTCAATGATTCGCTGACCTTTCCCATCAGGATGATAAAGTATTGCTCCTATACAATCTTTAGATGCGTCCGTCGCCATTTCGATTTCTAGTTCCGGTTGATAGAGGGTTAGAACTGGTTCCGAGGTTATAGCAATTTTCAAAGCTTCGATAGCCTGTATTTGGTCCGGTCCCATGTGGATTTCTGCTCCCTTTTTTAGCATATTGGTAAGAGGTAAGGCAAGTTTGGAATAATTACGGATGAATTTCCGCAGGTATGACGTCATTCCTAGAAAGGCTCGCAGTTTGGTTATGTCCGTGATGGATTTTGGGTCAAATTTTGTTATCGCGCTGATTTTTGCGGGATCTGGCGAAATTTGGCCCTCACTGATCACATGGCCTAGGTAGGAGATTTTTCTTTTCAAGAAGAAACATTTTGAAGCTTTAAGTTTCAGTCCAGCATCATGGATTTTGGTCAAAGTTTGTTTAATGACTTCCTTGTGGCTTTCGAAGTCTTTGGAGAAAGCACAAATATCATCCATGAATAAGCAGATGTTTTTGTTCAGTAATCCGCGGAAGATTTTTAGCATAAGCTGAACAAAAATTCCTGGCGAAGTTTTCAATCCGAACGGTAATCTTTTGTACTGAAAAAGTCCCATGAATGGTACGGCAAATGCTAATTTTGGCCTGTCTTCTTTTCTCACTTTTATTTGGTAGAAGGCTTGGAACAGATCTAAAGTGCTGAAAATGCAAGCACCTCCCATTGCCTGAAGATTATCTACTGTGAGTGGGTTTGGGTTGCTGTTGCCCTTTAATACAGTATTTAAGCGTCGGAAATCTGTACACATGCGTAATGAACCGTCTTTCTTTGATACGAGTACCACCGGAAAAGACCAAGGTGAGGCTGATTCCTCAATCAAATCAAGATCCATCATTTCATTTATTTTGCTTTCGACCCAAAATTTATGTTGGTGTGGTAACTTATATGGTCTTATGGATATGGGGTCCGCATCGCCAGTATCAATCGTGGCTTCTAGCAAATTTGTGCAACCAATATCTTTTTCGTCCCTGGCGAAGCTCCATCTGTGATCCCAAAGCAAAGATCCAAATTCTTGTTTTTCCTTTTCATTTTTTGCTTCGTTTAGGTCAAATTGTGACAAAAATGCTTCTTTTGACATTCCATAGTCCTCATCTGAAATTTTAGTTTCGGTTTGTTCATTATTCTGGATAGATGCTATCACGTCCGGAATTAAAATTTCGTCTTGTCCGTCGGTAAAAATAGTAGCTGTGCCAATAGGTCCTGCCGGCAGTTTCATTGGATGGTTTTGGCCGTTTAGGATTTGTATTTTTCCTCGTCCATTTACTGCCGAAATCAATTGGTCGTCAATGACAATTTTAGTGTACCCCTCAAGTGGGTAACCTTCGATTATAAAGTCACCGGAAATACAACTGTCGGTACCTAAATCTTCGTGAACTAATTTTATGCTTGCGGTTGAATTTGCACCCGCAGAGATTGTGGTTCGCTTTTCGAGTATTACAAGCAATCTGTTTAGGGATTTGTCACTGTCTTTTTCTATTTCTTTTGGAGCTTCTGCGACGTTCGGTATTAAGCTCGGTTCCGGACTGGTACTTTTATCGGAAGGGGCGGACTTTGTTCCTAGGCTTATTATTTCAGTTTCCGATTCGCGGTTAGATTTGGGGTTTGGCCGGTTAATACTATTCAGTGCTTCAATTACTGATTGTATTTGCGTGTCTCTATCTGGGATTTTGAAACGCGTGGTCGTCGAAAAGGGGGCAAGAGCTTTATGGCCGTCCACTAGCGCTCGCCTTGTGATTGCATTTGCCGTCTGGCGAGTATTGATCCCTGTTCGCCAATTCCTTCGCTGGCTGTTTCCGTAACGACCGTAGTCTGTTCGCGGAAAAACTTTCTGCAGACCGAAGCGCGCCTGATAATTTGTCCGCTGGAAGTTTCGGTTATTTGGCCGGTCGTGGTTTGCTTGTTCGAAGTTTCGTCGGTTTTGCTGATTTTCCCGGTAACCGTTATTCACGAAGACTAAGGTTTTTTGGTAATCTTTCGGTCTGTTTGAGGTTTTTGGTTTGTCTCGTCTCGTATACACGCTGCTGATTCTGTCAGTCTGCGCGTGATCTCGAAATTCCTTTGAAAAGTCTGATTTGAAGTGCACGGTTTTATTCTCCGCATCTAGGAAAATACTGTTTTCTCTCAGAAAAGGGAAACCAAGGACAACCTCGTAGGGGATATCAGAACATATCAAAAACTCAGTAGGCATAGTTCTCCCTCGAAATTTAACGTTCACATACGCTAATTCACGAGCTTTGAGAGAGTGGCCTGTAATTGAGCTAAGTTGTCGCGTTACGGGTCGGACTTTTCGTCTTTCGTCAGGTTTGAATTTTTCAAAAACATCTGCTCTCATTAAACAACATGATGCACCGGAATCTACTAATGTTTTGGCTCTTATATCATTAAACGTGAAGCTATTTACAATTGGCAAGTCACAATATTCATCAAACACTTCATTCAAATAATACGCTCTATGATTAGCATTATGCTGTCTACCTCGCTGCTGTCCTATGCTATTTGTCCAGCAGCGAAAATCTCGTTTTTTGGAAAACGGTCATAACCGGTTCGGAATTCAGGATTACTATTTTCCGCAAAGTGGCTGCGTCTTGGTCCCTGTCCGGAGAAAGCTCTGGCTCCCGGGAAGTATTGATCGCGGTTTAGCCTCCGGAAAACCTGAGATTTCTGGAGGGAACGGATAATCGAAGGGAAGAATTCGTTTGGTCGGGAGCGGTTCAGGGAATGAGGGTATTTAGTTGCTGGTGCTGGGTAAGCGACGTCCCGTTCGCGTTTAAAGCAATTGCGCTGGATGTGTCCCTCCTTGTTGCAATAATAGCAGATAATTGCCCTTCTGTTTGAGATATTGGGTTCGTTTTGAGGTTTCCGTTGGGGACTCGACTGGTCATTTTCGTGGTTTTCGGCGAAAGATACTCTACGGGGCCGGGTATTGGTTGGTCTCTTGGGAGTTTCAGGTGACCGATCTCTGATTGGGGTTTCGTAGACTGAAGATGATGACGATCTTGATCTAACATTATCTGGAGCCATTATCGATCCCGCTGCGTTGATTGATAATTTTCGGTGGGCTCTTACCAGATTTTCTATGGAGATCTCATTTTCAACAGTTTCGATTGCTGTTTCGAGGTTCTGGATTTGTCTGCTCACACAGATTTTAAACAGTCGTTCTGGTAAGCCGATCTTGAAATTTTCAAATACCGCTCTTGTGAAGGTATCGTTGACCGTGTCACCCAAAGTTATTGCTGTTTTGCGTCGGACTAAGTCTGCGTAGTCTCTGACTGACATGTGAGGAAGCAAGGTCGGGATATCATATTTCAGTTTCTCGGAATCGGTTGTTTCTTTAAACCTCTTCCTGAACAGGTCAACGAACTGTCCGTAGGTCAGGGTATCTGTCATTATCGTGGCTACATATTTTAGTGCATTCCCTTTTAGTCTCAGTGGTAATATGTTTTTGAGGTTTTCCCATTCTGCGTCTCCACCAGTGTAGTTTATAATGTATTCAAGAATTTGTAGAAATTCGGATACGTCTGTCGCGCCATCAAATTCGGGGATGTTTTTAAGTAGGTTTGTTTTTTGAGCTTTTTCGGATGCTCCGTAAAAACGTTCTTCGGCTGTTGCCATTTTTTCAGATTTTATATCAGGGGAAAAAAGGAATTAGAATATTAAATATGTTCAAACTTCATGAGGAATGCCTATCTGTTACGAGTTTTATGCCTAAAACTTGTGATGGGTTCATTTATGGGTTTAGTTGTAATCGATGAAAAAATGGGTTTGTTTTGGGGTTTGCATCATGTCTTTAAAGATCGTCGTTAAACATGGGTGATTGATTCATGGTTAAAAATCAAATAGGTATTAAATATCATCGTACCAATATTTCGGTTTAGTTATTGACCGCGCATGTCACCAAATATGATAAAGAGAAAAAGTGTGTGTAGAAGGGGTTTAGTTATGATATTAGCGTGTGGCGTGCGAGCATGGTAATATTGGCGACTGGTTTGTGGTGCGAATACACCGTTATACCCCGAGTCTTTTCGAAGGCGATACTCAGTTCGTAGGTCAATAACTAAAACACATTTATTAAGGTTCGTACTTACATTGAAGATAGGTTGGTTAACACTTGTCACTTAATTTGCTCAGAGGTCAACTGAACTGAGAACAGAGCCCAGGTCGAACTCCCAAGTCGAACTGAGATCCGAATTGAACTGGCTTCCGAACTGCGAAGTTGGTCCTTTTAAGCCCTTGGAAATGACTACAGAGTGCTATAACGAATAGTGTTACTGTTCGTACGTCCTAGCAAATCTTTATACAGTATGAAAGGGTTGGTGACCAATGGAGTGAGTTTGTCTAGGTTCTTGATGGGGAAAAGAGTTCTTTGATTGGAGAAAAGGAAATAAACTCTCTCCGTCGGAGAAAAGCGTGGGCGTTAGAGCTAGTCGGAAATAGAGAGAGTCGAGGATAGAGCTTGTTGAATAAGCTTTGATCAAGATATATTTGTATACTAGATGTATCCTCACAACCCTTTCTTCCTAACTCATGGTAACTTGAACCAACGAGAGCTACAAGCTCCTATGGTGCCTGCTGCAAGTAGATGGTAGAATTTAGGTGAGACCATCACAAAAAACAATCCCCCCCCCCTCCATAGGACCTAGAAATGGTTGAAATGGGGTACATTCGTAAATGGATAAAATCGGAAACGTCACCTATGTATGCTTTGGCAGCAACATTCCAGCCCTTCTTGGCAAGGGTTGTTGGCCCCTGTCAGGCCTCGTCAGGTTGTTGAATGTCAGGGACAACTATTCGAATACAACAGATACGTGGTCAGCTTCATCAGCCATATTTCGACCCTTCTTGGCAAGGGTCCTCGTCAGGCTCACGAGGCCTGCCCAGGTATATTAGTATCAGCATGCTTGTCCGGTTTGGCACATTCGCCTGACGGTAGACCAGTCTAATAGGCTCGAAACTGTTCAGAAGAAAACCTTGAGAATCACCTACTGCTAGGGCAAAGTGCCTTATATCCTCCTCCTCAATGAATTTGACTCCCAACCTTAGCACCCGACGTGTTACTCTTAGTATAAATTTCGGGAAAATCGGCCTTCCCACCCAAGTTTTGAGCACCTATTTCCAGCCCCATATTGCCCTCCAAAACCTAAATTACCTCGAGCTAAAGCACAAAAAGACCCGGTTTGAACCCCACCAGTAATGGTACAAAAAGAGCTTTGTACTAGAGTTTGTCGAAGTTGAACAAGTGACAAACGTATCCCCCACAATGTTTTACTGTTTAATGTTTTATTTTGATTGGTTATGACTAGTGACTGTTGCCGTCTTATGTATGACTATTGCCTTATTATGTCTAATTACCTTATTATGATGCTATGTAGTTATGATGTACCTGACAAAAGCGGCAAGTTCGGCAATCAAATGCTTATAAAGCTCGTTTTACAATAAAGGTGAGTCATCTTCCAGATTTTTCTTCCGGGTTCCAGACATCCGTTTTCGTCGAGACGGATCTCTAAGGTGAAGCAAGGCTAAAAATGTCTGGACGTCCGGGGTGTTGGAGACCCCAGATTCCGGATGTCTGGAAGGTACCATAGAGGCAACCCGTTCGAGAGACATCACACACATGCAAATGTAGGAAGAAAAGGGAAAGTGATTGACAGATGTGATTGGGATGCAAGAAATATTTGAAACGTAAAGGGGACATCTACGAAATGTCGAAGAACAGCAAATGTAGCTGTCATCATTATCATCACAAGACCAAAGGTTTCGGGGATCCCAAAATTTTAATATTTGCTCCCGACAATTCGGTCTTGTAGATATTCGGTCTTCAACAGCATTTTTACTTTAAAATTTACGAACAGGTTAAGGCCAATGGTAATAATCGGAGAAGACCAAGTTCATGTTTGATAGAGCAAACCGGATACGCCAGCTGATCAACAAGTTCAGATATATGCGTTTTGCGCTGTCAAATATTCAGATACGGATTCAGCATATGGTTTACCCTATAGCCTACATCGAATCTCCTTCCTTCCTTACTTCTGCCCAACTTCCGGTTCGGCCGGATTTCGGACAAACTACTTGTCTGACAAAAAATTAAAGCTCAAAAACGAGTTCAGCATGTCTCCTTTCCCCTGCATCAAACCTCTAATCAACTTCAGATTAAACTTTTACTTTTAACAAATTTCCCGATTTCAGCAGGATTCCGAGCGATCTTTACGTCCGGTGAGAAAATGATTATCATACGAGAATTCAGCATGTTGTCTTACCCACAAATATAACATCTTATCAAATTTGAATAAAACTTTTACTTTTAACAAATTCTCCGGTTTTGGCCGTATTCCGGCCGAACTAATTGTCCAGCGAGAAAATACATTTCTTATTCGGACTCAGCACGTCTCCTTGCCCCTAAATCGAACCTCTAATCAACTTCATATTAAACTTCTACTTTTCACAAATTCCGGGTGAACTATTAGTCCGGCGAGAAAATAAATTTCATATTCGAATTCAGCATGTCTCCTTACCCCTAAATAAACTATCTCAATAGCTTTAAAAAAAACTGTTTGCCCCTTAATCTGAAACTCCTCCCCCACCCTCAAATATAGGGCTACAGTGCCCATCTTCGAACTTGACCTGTACTTTGACCCAAAGGATCCTCCCACTAAGTTTCGTCAAAATATCTCAGTCCCTTCGAGAGTTATCGTGACGGACAGACAGACGGACAACTTTTTCAATGTCATAGGTATCCCTCCACTTACGTTCTGGGATCCCAAAAACTGGAAGGGCTGGCTTGACTATGTGGAAGCCCTGCACGTCTGGGAATCTGGAAGGTGGAGCCTGGAGATCGTATTGTACTAGCGAAACGCGGACCAACCGACCGACAGAAATGGCGATCGCTATACGTGACTTGACCAAAGGGCAAGTGCCATACAAACAAAATAGTCGATAGGTCCTCGTGAAGCCGCAGCTAGAAGAGTGAACGTGCTATCACGAACATTCAGGCCCACTTATCCGTTAGGTACCATAAAATATGAACGTTGCTTCTTTTGAAACTGTACTTTATTCTAGGCCAGACTCTGCAGTTTAGACTCGGCCCCTCTCTGTTTGGAAAAAGCGTCAAGTTGTATTCCAATTTTCCTGAGATAAATGGGACCTTTGTCAGAAAAAGCTACAGACTTCTTGAGTGGGTTTCTGACTGTGGAAATGCAGGAGATGACACTGATTTGTACATTGATCTTGAGCTTCACTTAGCAGGATCATTTCACTTTTACTTTGTTTTTGGGAATGAAGAGTAAGTAGAGTTTACAATTCTGTATCCCTCGTGTATGATTTGAGTTTGACCAGAAGAATTTTTTTTCTGTTCTGGAATTATAACTTAAAGTGCGGAATTCAGTTGATCCTTGCAAATATGCGAGCTATTGGTCTTTTAGGCTGGGCCAAGCCGAATGAGTTTCGCAAACATGGCACAATCTGAAGAGTAGTACTAAGAAAACTATAGCTTGTTGGAATATGTTGTGATTCAAGTAGGGCCGCAAAAACGTGACCTTTTAGCGATTGTCGTCTAGGCTACTTCTGCGTAACCCTGTCGCCGATTTCGTGCAGGGGTGAATTGGAATTAAAAGCATAGCATGATCACTGTTCATGGACTCTCTATTAAGGCCCTCTTTGGACTCTCTGCGTGGAAGTGGATATGTTCTTGTTGATCCACTGTTGAAGGTTGGGGCAGACAACGAAGTTCTTCCACTCAACTGTATCCAGTGCCAGACAGTTCTAAGCAAATGTCTCGGTCCACTTCCTTCTTGGAAAGCTAAGCTTCGGGTTGCTGCAGAAACTGGATACAACATGATCCATTTTACGCCAGTACAGGTTAGATGCATTTCATTTCCAGTTTTCCGCATGGCTACTCAAGTGTGATATGGTAATGTTCAGGTGCGTTTTATGTCGCCGCTTGAATTGGTGCGTCTTTTTTATCTGCTTTTTTCTTTGTTTGGTGGCAAATCAGGCGTCGTATCCCTGACGTTGCTCTTGATTTTGCTCGACGTCATCGTTGCGGGTTGTTCCCCAGTAATTTGAGAGGGTAGTTGCCCCCACATTTTACGAAATTCTTTGTTTGATTTGAGTGTTGAAAAAAGTATGTATAAACATGAGCTTAAGCATATTGTAAGGCTAACACTCAGGATGCCCACGGTTCAAAATACCCATGGCTCAAAATGCATAAAACTCAAAATGCCCAAGACTGAATTCTTTGAGTTGTTCAGTCCGTAGTAAATATTTAAATCCTAGTAAATGTATCATATATAGGCAATGAACTGCATCTAAGGCCATACACATCAAGCCTGATCAAAGTTATAAACATATCTGAGTGTTATCTTCCTAATAGACAGACTTTACAAATTCATCTGTAGCCTACCGTGCGAGTAAACCGTGTGAGCCTACCGTACTAAAATGCTATATGAATTCTGATCTTGAAATATTTAAGACTTTCGCTCTCTGCAGAATTTTGAACTGACAAACTGAATACCTTTTTCGTGATAATCTCGTCCCGTATCTCCATTGTCCCAGGAAAATTTTGCTGTCCGATGCGGACAGTTTGAGCTGTCGGCATTTTGGACCAGGACGATTGTAGCCTCCCTTGTGGCTTTTTAAACTGTCATTTTAAATTTTGATCCGTCGGTATTTTGGGCGATTTCTTTTTCGGATCTTCGGCTTGGTTTGTGGGCATTTTGACTCGTGGGTATTTTGAACCATGGACATTTCCGTGGGCTTTTTGAGCGTGGGCATTTTGACCGTCGGCATTGTGAGAAGGGGCAATAAGATCATGGTGATTTTGGGAACCAGTCTGTTGTAAATTTTCAACAAAAATGTTATTAAAAAAAGTCATTCAGTCAAAAAGTATTATTCAGTCTTGTGTAGGTGAGATGGAAAAGGCTTACGGACGCACGACTCTGTCGTAAAGGCCTACGGACGCACGACTCTGTCGAAATCTCCCGTTCTGAAATGAAACAGATGTTAGGCTACGGCGACATGTCGTTTGTATAGTTGCCGTTATATTTGACTAGTTTGAAGCAGTCGCTACAACTTTTTAGTCAGTAATAGGCACTCAAATCATCCCATTTTTGGGATCCCAAAACGTAAGTGGAAGGATACCTATGACATCGCAAAAGTTGTCCGTCTGTGCGCGCTATAACTCTCGAAGGGAATGAGATATTTTGATGAAACTTGGTGTGAGGATTCATTGGGTCAAGGGTAAGGTCAAGTTCATAGATGGGCTCTGTAGCTCTACATTTAGTGGTGTGGGAGGGGGTTCAAATGAAGGGACAAACAAAATATTTTTAAACAGCTAATGTGATAGTCGATTATGGTGTGTAAGGCATGCTGAGCACGATGGTGAAAACCATTTTCTCGCCGGATAAGTAGTTCGTCCGGAATCCGGCAAAAACCGGAAAGTTGGTTAAAAGTAAAAGTTTTATTTGAAGTTGATCAAATGGTCAATTTTGAGGTAAGAAGACATGCTGATCACGATGGTGAAAATCCTTTTCTCGCCGAACAAGTAGTTCGTCCGGAATCAGACAAAAACCGGAAAGTTGGTTACAAGTAAAAGTTTAATTTGGAGTTGATTAAATATTCGATTCAAAGGTAAAAAGAAACCATTTTCTCCCCGGACATCTAGTTCGCCCGGAATACGGCCAAAACCGGAAAAGTTGTTAAAAGCAAAAGTTTGATTAGATGACAGATTAAGGGGTAAGAAGAGATGCTGAGTCTGTATATAACAGTCATTTTTTACCCGGACATATAATTAGTCCGGAATCCGGTTGTAACCGGATTTTTTTTTTAAGTCAAACTTTTATTCAAAGTTGATTAGATGTTCTTTATAGGGATTTGACACTGGATTTGTTTCTGAATTTTCTTTTTTTGCTGGACTAGTAGTTTGCTCGGAATTCGGGCGAAACCGGAAACTTGGCAGAAGTAAAGAAGGAAGTCTCGGTCAGTAGTGTCAAAATAGATATGGCTTATAGAGGTATATCTGAACTTGCTTTTCTCTGATGATTATCCTGGCGAAGACTGGATCTGGCGAAGACAAGACCCTAGGCTATTGTCTGAATCAAATATTAGATTTTTGGGATCCCATCGACACCTTTGGTCTTGTTTCATCTCGGTGGTTCCCAAGAAGGGTGTAGATGGGTGGTTCCCAAAATCACCACGATCTTTTTGCCCACTCTAACAATGCCCACGCTCAGAATGCCCACGGTTCAAAATGCGCACGATCAAAATGCCCACGATCAAAATGCCCACGATTAAAATGGCCACGAGGCCACGACTCAAAATGCCGAAAGTTCAAAGTGGTCACATGGGAGGCTAATATCGTCCTAGTTTACAATCACCACGGCCGAAACTGTGCACAGGGGAGGCCAAAATCATCCTGGGACAGCGGACTACGAGATTACAAGGGATAGGATTAACCACGATAAAGGCTTCAAAACGAATTATTTTTTTGTTTCTTGATCAGTTCAGAATTGTTTGCGTTAAAGTAAAGAAGCAATGTGGTATAACATTTTGAGTCGTGGGCATTTTGAGTCGTGGGCATATTGAGCCGTGGGCATTTTGAGTCGTGGGCATTTTGAGTCGTGGGCATTTTGAGCCGTGGGTATTTTGAATTGTTGGCATTTTTAGTGGTCATTTTGAGTGTTGGCCGTGTAGATTACCGCAAAGAGTACTTGATATTGGTTTATACGACGCAGGTCTGTTACAGAAGCTGTTACTGAAGGGTGATTCTGGCTTTCTCACTGATTCGCTTTCGAAAAAGCAAAGCGAGAATCCGCCGAGCGGAAGAACTAACGTGAAGTCCGCCTGAATTGCTAAATTGCCGAGCTCAATTTCCAGTCGCGTAGCGGATTTAGTGTCCACAGTTTTCAAGTAATTTTTCAAAACTAGCGAAGCGCAGAAACAGATTTGGAAAGCGAAGCGAGTTTCTGCCGAAGTTGCAAAAACAATCGGCGCACAAACTTACGTAGACTTTCATATGGGTCATTCAAGGGGTCATTATCATGCAGTTTTCATCGTCATGATCAGCGAGCCTATCTTTGTGGGTTATCTGCATTTGTTATTTCATAATAGGGCATTTATGCCGATCATTAAAGATAACAGATAACAGGTCCAGAAAGGTTACAAATAATTACTCCTCCGAGAAGAGGGGTCGTAGCTCAAAAAGATAAGAAGCAAAATTTTCTACGAGGGCTTGAGGTTTAGTTAGACTGGTTAGCCCAGAAACGGAGAGAAGTTTGTAGGTGATGTGTCCGACTAGAATATAGCTCGCTATATAGACTATTATTTTAGATATTCAGTGTCACCTTCACCAGTAGGTAATGCACCCGTATTAAGCCATCTTTTTTGTGTGTGCTTTTTATGGCACTTGAGCTTACTCAAGTGCCATATAGCGATTGTAATTTCTGTCCGTCAGTCGGTCTGTCGGTCCCGGTTTTGCTAGTTCGGGCACTTCCGGATAAGCTAGGACGATGAAACTTGGCAGGCATATCAGGAACTGGACCAGATTAAATTAGAAATACTCGCTTCCCCGATCCGACCATCTGGAGGGGAGTGGAGGGAGGGGGAATCCGGAAAAATGAGGAAAAATGAGATATTTTTAGCTTACGAACGGGTTATCGGATCTTAATGAAACTTGATATATGGGAGGAACTCGTGTCTCAGACCCTCCATTTTAAATCCAAACCGGATCCGGTGACATTGGGGGGAGTTGGAGGGGGAAACCGGAAATCTTGAAAAACACTTAGAGTGGAGGGATCCGGATGAAACTTGGTGGAAAGTACAAGCACAAGTCCTAGATACATGGCTGATATAACCGGAACGGATCCGCTCGCTTTCGGGGAGTTGGGGGGGGGAGAAGTCCGAATTTGTAGTGATCCCGCGAGTTCCGTGCTTCCTGATGTGCTGGGACGATGGAAATTGACAGGCATCTCTGGGACCCGACCAGATTAAATAGGAAATCGTCAATTCCCCGATTCGACCATCTGGGGGGGGGGGGGGAGTGGAGGGAGGGGAAGCCAAAATTTGAGGGATTTTTATCTTGCGAACAAGTCATCGGATCTTGATGAAATTTTATATTTAGGATGAACTCGTATCTCAGACGTCCCACTATAAATCCGGACCGGATCCGATGACACTGGGGGGAGTTGGAAAAGGGAACCGGAAATCTTGAGAAACGCTTAGAGTGGAGGGATCGGGATGAAACTTGTTGGGAAGAACAAGCACAAGTCCTAGATACGTCATTGATATAAGCGGACCAGATCCAGGCACTCTGGGGGAGTTGGGGGGGGGGGGTCCGGATTTCTAGCGATCCCGCGGGTTCGGCATACTTCCTGATGTGCTAGGGCAATGAAACTTGGCAGGTATGTCAGGGACCCGAACAGGTTCACTTGAGAACAGCCGTTTCCACAATCCGACCATACTGGGGGGAGTGGATGGATGGGGAGTCCGGAATCTAGTGGCGTGTATAACTTTTGAACGGGTGATCGGATCTTGATGAAATTTTATATTTAGGATGACCTCGCGTCTCAGACATCTCACTTTAAATCCGGGCCGGATCCGATGACACTGGGGGGAGTTGGAGGAGGGAACCGGAAATTTTGAGGAACGCTTAGAGTGGAGGGATCGGGATGAAACTTGGTGGGAAAAACAAGCACAAGTCCTAGACACGTCATTGACATAACCGGACCGGATCAGGGCACTGTGGGGGAGTTGGGGTCGGGGTCCGGATTTCTAGCGATCCCGCGAGTTCGGCATACTTCCTGATGTCCTAGGGCAATGAAACTTGGCAGGTATGTCAGGGATCCGAACATATTGACTTGAGAACAGCCGTTTCCCCGACCCGACCATCGTGGGGGGAGTGGGTGGATGGGGAGTCCGGAATCTAGTGGCGTGCATAACTTTTGAACGGGTGATCGGATTTGAATGAAACTTGTCTGGTGAGCTATCGCCTCGGACGTTCAGTGTCACGTCCGGGTCGGGTCCGATACCTGTGGGGATGGAGGGGGGGGAACTCGAGAAACTCTAAAAGCAGAGGGATTGGGACGAAACTTAATGGATGTAACAAGCATTAGGCCTAGATGAAATTGAAGGAGCCAGATGGTTTCGGGGCTCTGTGGGGGGAGTTGGAGGGGTTTCCTGGAATTCCGGTAGTCGTGAGTTAGAATAGTTCCAGATGTAAAACGACAACGAAACTTTGCAGGCATATTAGCGACCCGAATTATCTTGACTTAAGAACCTGACATGACATCACCCCGGGAAATTCCGTTCCTAGATCCGAGCATTTTTTGGGGAGCACGAGAAGAGAAATATGGAAATTGACTTCTATAAATTGCAAACGAGTGGTCTGATTCGAGTGAAACTTTATGAGTGATACGAATCGATGGCCTCGACATGTAAAACATGCGTTCGAACCATATGCGACCACGATTAGGGGAATTGGGGGTGGGGACTTTTGACATGCACAAAAACCAAACGGATGGACCGAATGAGATGCAAATTCGACAGTGCCGAGTTTATGCGGCCTAGATTTGTTATTTGGCGTCCGGGCCGAATTCCGCCAAGGTAGGGGGGGGGGGGGTACTGGAAACTTGCAGATAGGCTAAGCTCAAATTTCAGTAAAACTTGATGGACAGGAACAGGGAATTAAGAGATTGGGCCCGAACCGGCTCCGACAACGTTGGTGGGAGGGGGGGGGGGGGTACCGGAACTTTCCAAAAATGCTCAGATTCGAGTGAAACTTGATAGATGGTATAATAGAAGATGCTTTAGGTGGTCGATTTTTTGTATTCCGAACCAGATTCGGCCACGGTAGGTCGAGATAGAGTGGGTACCTGAAATCGTGTAGCACGTCTAGGGATCAAACAGATGGATTTATTGGGATGAAAGTTTGAACAGTCATGTGCATTTGCTACAGACAATCGAGACGATGCCGGAACTGCTCAGAAATGAGTGAAACTAAATATCCTATTTCTATTTCCGAACCGCATTTTTGGATGGCGGGTGTATTTTGTGACGTTCTCATCTACTTTCTTGTACAGCCTACTCGTACAAGTGCCATATGAGCTCGTAGCTCTTGTTCTTTCGTTTATTGTTATTCTCATATTTAGTTCTCTCTATAGTTAACCATGATCAAAATAAATACAAAAATTTAATAATTCTTCCGTGTTTATGTCTATTATTTCCTTCCTTTTCTCTTTCTTTCCTTTCAGTGTATTTTTCTTCTTTATATGCAGTTTATTTATGCTCGTAATGTGATGTAACTATTGTAATATGAATATTTTCAGTGTAGGTAAGTATATAGGTAGTAGATCCCCAACAAGATAGCTTCAGGGGGTCTTGTTTATCGCATTATATTTTTGTTATGTAGTATGTAGTACAAATAAATGAATGAATGAAAGAAAGAATATTTCACAGAATCCACTGCAGACATCTTCCTATTTGATCGATACCAATCGGAATGCATTTAGGCATTTGAAGAAACTTTTACAACTTGGCCTTGTCCTCTACTTTATTTTCCGTCAGTTGATTCGAAATATCCAAGAATTTCGCAATAGGGGGAAGCCAGGTTACATTTTGCAGCCTGGTTTTCGGGGCGGCTTTGTTTTTTTGTTTCTTCTTAATTTGCTGCATCTCCCGCGCATGTTGTAGAAGTCTTGGACGTCTCTGTCTGCCCGAAATCCGTACAGGGATTGCTTTTATACCTTTTTTTTAGGAATTGGGAGATTCAAGATCAGCCTATTCGTTGCGTAACCAGCTCAAAATCAACCCATCCTTCGATAATGGAGACAACAAGCACACCATCCAGGATATTGGAAAGTTGGTTGAAGAAATGCGGACCGAGTGGAACGTAAGATAAGTTCGGTTACTCTCATAGTAAAGAACCGTCTGAAATCTGTATTCACTGTTAACTTATATTCAAACAATGTTTACAACGGATACGTCAGCTCTGATTCTTCATCAGCGATATTTCGGCCCTTCTTGGCAAGGGTCCTCGTCAGGCTGTCAATCTTCTTGTTCAACTTCGGGGAAGGAAACAAACCTGACGAGGACCCTTGCCAAGAAGGGCCGAAATATCGCTGATGAAAAATCAGAGCTGACGTATCCGTTGTAAACATTGTTTGAATAAATGTTTCAAAGTCAGCTTGGGCTCAAAGAATATTTATCCACTGTTAACTTGTTGATTATTTTTCTTGTTTCTCTTTCATTTTCCATTTTAGCTTCATTTACTTATCACCAGAGGCGTTACTAGCCAAAATATTTTTTTTTTGGGGGGGGGGGGAGGCAAGGTATTTACCGACTGCGGCTGGTCATTTTTAACCGTCTGTTTTTGCTGATAAAAACGACTATAGCTTTTTTGAAAAGTGTCACATTCTCTTTTTGAAAATAATGTTGCAGTTATAAAAAAGTGTTGTTCCCAAAGAAAAAACGTCTAAAAAAAAGTGTTGTTTTGAAGGGAAAACGTCTCAGAAAAACGTTACTGTTACAAAAAGTGTTGTAGCCAGGAGATCAAGATCTTGACCGGAGTCCACTATCCTAAAAAAACAGCCGAAAATCTCCCTGTCTAAAGGTTTCAAAACATTCAATTAATCAAGAACTTGAAAAAAGCTAAAAATAAATGAAAATAAAACTGAGACACTTTTGTAAAAAAAACGTCACAGAAAGTCGCAAAAAGAAAGTCCGAATTATCATGTCGAGAGATGACAGCGCTAATAGATACATGATTTTATACTTGCACCCTAAATTTGACAATACCGGAGTTATAAGCAAAACGAGACGTTTTTGTTCTGAAAAAAGTGTCTCAACCAAAAAAATATGTTGTGTACCTGCTGACAGTGTATTATTGAGAAAAAACGACTGTGTTGCGGAAAAATCGGCTGATTTTAAGAAAAATCGACTTGTTTTTACGAAAAATCGCGGCGCTTTGCGCCCATTTGGCTATTTTTTTTACCGACTGGCCGACAACATTTGGCCCCCCCCCCGTAGTCGCAACGCCCCTGCTTATCACTATTTACTTTGGTTGTTTCAGTCCGTAACTAAATTCGTCATCATCCTCAGTGGGCCGTGCCCTCATAGTAATAATAATCTGTCAACAATTTTAGATCACTGTTCATTTCTCGATTTTTTTTTTTATTATTATTTATGCCCATTTTCTCTGCTCTGACTACTCCCGAGTCTCGTACATTTTACGGTTTAAACAAATAAGATCACTAGTCAAGTCCGGCCAGATTACCGCCATTATTTTCGCTAATGGGTTTCAAATCAAATCAAGTTTATTAATTAGCCATAAATATCCAAAAACGAATAACAATGGCACGTCAAAGATAGAAACATACGAGGTCACAATTTAAGTCAATTCACTGTTAAAATTTTTGCAAAAGTACGGTACGAATGAACGGTCATTCCGAACACTGCAATTTGCAGGAGGGAGCTTTAACCTTTGATTCCCGAATTTGATCCTCGAGTGGTTTCTGGACGATCATTTGTCTCTCCTTTCAACTAGTGATGATGCCAAATGTGTTCATTAGGTATTGACACAGCTTCGTGGGACTGTTCCGTAACAGTCCATTGTATCTTTCTAGGTCCTGAGCATTTGTGATATTGTGCTAAACCACACAGCGAACGAGTCAGAATGGCTCCTTGAACACCCGGACGCAGCCTTTAATCTAAATAATTCGCCCTATCTCCGCCCAGCGTATGTCCTCGACCGAGTCCTTCACCACTTGGCCCTAGACATTGAAGCTGGAAATTATTCGGAGCGAGGCCTGGATGGAAAAGTCTGCACTGAGGACCAAATAATGGTAAATTTGCTCCCCTTGCTATATCAACCCCTCCGTTTCCTTCAACCAAACAAATAGTAATATGCCCGCCTTTTGTGTGAACTCCTTTGCATTTGTGGGCAAAAAAAATGCAGCAGCCTGTAGAGGGGATGCGGGATAAGAGAAGGGCTGTAAGTTCTGAGTTGAAGAAAACGTATTAATTTTTAATTATAATTATTGTTATTTCAAATTTGCAAAGTATTTGATGGGACTGCCAGCGTGGACAAGTAATTCTTTTCTTTCGAGAAAGTACCGATTGGTAAACCCAGCGAGAGTTATTGAGAAGCGGATTAGTGATGTCAGGAGTCATTCCATCTTTGGTCTTTTTTGTTTGTTCCGAGTTCCTAGTTATCGAACTATGTTTTTCTTGTTGTTTCTCTTTCGTTTTTCTTGTTTTCTACTCCGTCTTTTCTGGGCCTCGCCCAGTTTTGTTCAGTGACGGGTTATAAATAAAATGATGATGATGATGATGATTATATATTTGATAGATTATTGATCAGAGGATGGTTGAAATTATCACTAAAATAGACAAGCTGACAACTTCATAAGTTGGGACGACCCAGGATTTCGGGAGGATTTTGGATTATCCATTTCCGTCAGTAATCTGTTTTGCGGTTTTTATGTCATTTCTGCCTAACCATCAGCAAAATTTTCAAGAAGAAAAGGCCTGTCCGGCACGCGACTGTATGCTCTCTGACCGGGATGGTGAGAATAACCGATTCATTGTCATAAAGGCTGACTCGTAATTTCTCACAAATATGAATAATGTTGGTTGTTGTTAAATCTAGTCTACTTATGTTGCGACATTACCGACTGATTAAACTTTTTGGATTGATTATAGTTGTAGGCCTATTGTATGTTTCGTAAGTTATTCTCCTGTTGTCTTTGTTCTTTTCTTTTTTCTATTTAACTGTAATTCATTATCTTTTGTTGTAAAGCATTTTCTTTGTTACAAATATGCTTACTTACTAATTCTCCCTGATTTTCCGCCGGATCAGTTAAAGCGAGGCTTCACCTTCCAGATTTTTCTTCCTGATTCCGGACAGCCGTGTTCGTCGAGACGGATCTGGAAGGTGAAGCCAGGCCAAAGACGTCTGGACGTCCGGGGTGCTGGACACCCGAGATTCCGTATGTCTGGAAGGTACCATAGAGGCAATCAATTCGAGAGACAGAACAACAAATGTAGGAAGGAAAGGGAAAGTGATTGACAGTTGTGGTTGGGATGCAAGAGATATTTGAAATGCGAACGGGGCATCTAGGAAATATTGAAGAATAGCAAAATTGGATGTCATCATTATCATGAAAATCTGGAAGGGTTGGCTTGACTATGCGGAAGCCCCGGACGTCTGGGCATGTGGTAGGTGAAGCCTGGCTTTTAACACATTTAACTTCTATAGACCGTCCGGTCCATCTTACTTGATGAGCTGCTCGCTGCCGTCAAAATTGAAGAGTTCTTCCTAGTTGACGTCGAGGAAGTTACGAAACAGTTTAGCGAGTTGGCAGCCAACAGAGGTGCATTCCATTACAGCAGCCAGGGCGACCACCTCTCAATCATCCCGGATCCTGATTGTAGGAGATTCAAATCTCTGATTGACCTGGAGGCGGCATTGAGAATACATAATGTGAACAGGTAGGGGCGCACCTAAATCTGTTGCGCTGTAGCACACCCAACCCCTTTTGGGGACCCCAAAACGTGAGTGTAGGAATACCTATGACATTGCGCAAGTTGTCGGTCTGTCAGCACAGTAACTCTGGAAAGGAATGAGATTTTTTGGTGAAACTTGGTGTGAGGATTCTTTGGGGTCAGGCCGAGTTCGTATATAGGCTCGCTAGCCCTATCCTACATTTAGGGGTGGTTTCAAATTAAGAGGCGAACAAAATATTTATTAATAGCCAATGAGATAGTCGACGTAGAGGTAAGAAGACATGCTGAACACGAATATGAAAATCATTTTCTCGCCGGTCAAGTAGTTCGCCCGGAATCCGGCCAAAACCGGAAAGTTTTTTAAAAGTAAAATTGCAATTATAGTTGATTAGATGTTCGATTTAGGGATAAGAAGACATGCTCGACATTGGATGAAAATCATTTTCTCGTCGCAGAAGTAGTTCGCCCGAATTCAGGTCAGAACCCGAAAATTTGTTAAAAGTAAAAGTTATATCTAAAGTTGATTCGTAGGGGTAAGAAGGCATGCTGAATCCGTATATGAGAATTAATTTCTACCCGGACATATAGTTCGCCAGGAATCCGGCAGACTTAAAAGGCAAAGTTTTATCTGAACATGATTTTTTTTTTACAATAAATATTAGGGGTAAGGAGATATGCTGAATTCATTTTTGAGCTTTATGTGTTTGCCGGAGAAGTAGTGGCGAAAATGTGGCAGAAGAAAAAGGCAGGGAAGTTTTGACACATATTGTCAAAGTAGATATGACGTGTTGGGGTAAATACACATGCTGTATCGCCTGTATCCATGTCTGAACTTAGTTTTCTCAGATGATTAGCCATTGGCCTTATTCTATTTCTAAATTTAATAGTGAAACTGTTCAAGGAGTCTGGCGAAGACCGGATAACAAGACTGGATCAAATATTCAATTTTTGGGATCCCATCGAAACCTTTGGTCTTGTTTTCCTTTCTGTCATCCAGGATCGCTATGAAACAGAGTTTGAGACCTTTGTTAGTGTAGGAACATATGGGAGACCCGGCAACTTTTCAGAAGTGGATTGTTTCTGGTCCCATTAACGGTCGGAATCCTTTATTTTTTGTCTCTAAGATTTGTGTTGGCAACACAGGCAGAAATCGGAGTATCTGGATGTATACCGTTATGCGTTAAGACCCATTTTGTGAACATCTCCGAAATGTCCGAACCAGGGTACCCTTGTTTACGTTCAGCATGGACAGGAGTAAAGACTGCATGTCTGCAGTCTTTAAGTACAATGCGTAGACTTGGCTGTGATGTCCAGTGCCTTTTTCTAGCTTATCTTACATACCTCCGTCCAGTTCTTGAATATGCAAGCCCACTATGGGGACCTGCAGCACTGCGTACTGTATACCTCATCCAAGAACTTGAGTCGGTGCAAAAGCGGGCTTTGTTCATTATTATTGGCAATCGACAGCTATCTTATGGTGAAGCGCTTGCTAAACTCGATCTCCCCACGTTGGCCCAAAGATACGAGCAGATTATCCTGAGGTTTGGGAAGTTTCTTCTCTCCAAACCCCAGCATCGAGACATCTTAACACCCACTGAACCGCCCAACAACCGTACGCGTCACCAAAATAAACTGGTTCCAGTAGCTTCGCGAACGAACCGCCACGCAAATTCGTTTGTACCTTTCTTTACGGATTTGCTAAACAAAGCCGAGTGATATATATTTTTTTTTTTTTTTTTAGTTTGTAATTTAGTATAGTGAAGTGACACAAATTAACGAGAAACGACTCTCTCGCTCTCTCTCTCTCTCTCTTTGACATTACTTGTTGGTCACGCTCAAGACCCGACAAATAGTAATAGTCATCAAGCTAACACTTGCCAGTATCTTATTGATCATCAGGGTTGTCGGCGAAACGCCCCGATTAAAACGTCCCCATGGCGAAGAGTCGCCGTGGCTAAACGTCCTGAATCAAAACGTCCCGGCTACAGATTTTTTTTTCAGCGCTGAGAGCCATGTGATTGGCCTACTGACTGATTGTGTCGTTCAGAAAAAAAATGTTCATGGAATATAACATTTTGAAACCGCGATGGGTTGACAACTTCAGCGTTTAATCGATAGCGAAGAAACAAACCAGAGTGTTGCTCCTTGCAAGAGCCATTTCTTGAAGAAAGAGTAGAGTTTAATATCTATGAATAAGTCTTTGTTTTGTGCTATATTTAATTGGTTTATCTGTGTGTTAGTCTACGCTGTAATATAACTCGTTGATCTCCCTTGTATTCGATATTAATTTAATATATTTACATATTGATATATAGTATATTGGGTATTTCTGAATCTGATTTTTGGGGTCCCAAAACGTAAGTGGCGGGATACCTATGACATCGCAAAAGTTGTCCGTCTGTGCGCACTATAACTCCCGAAAGGAATGAGATATTTTGATGAAACTTGGTGTGAGGATTGTTTGGGTCAAGAGTAAGGTCGAGTTCGTAGATGGGCACTGTAGCCCTACATTTAGGGGTGGGGGTTTAAATTAAGGGTCAAATGAAATATTTTTAAACATATAATGTGATAGTCGATTATGGGGTAAAAAGACATGCTGAACACGATGGTGAAAACCATTTTGTCATCGGACAAGTAGTTCGCCCGGAATCCGGCCAAAACCGGAAAGTTTGTTAAAAGTAAAAGTTTTATTTGAAGTTCACTAGATGTTCGATTTAGGGATAAGAAGACATGCTGAACATGATGGTGAAACACGTTTGTTCGCCGGACAAGTAGTTAGCCCGGAATCCGGCCAGAACCGGAAAGTCTGTTAAAGTAAAAGTTTTATTTGAAGTTGATTAGATGTTCGATTTAGGGATAAGAAGACGTGCTGAACACGATGGTGAAAACCATTTTCTCGCCGGGCAAGTAGTTCGCCCGGAATTCGGCCAAAACCGGAAAGTTTGTTCAAAGTAAAAGTTTTGTTTTAAGTTGATTAGATGTTCGATTAAGGGGTAAGAAGACATGCTGAACCCTTATGGGAACAGTATTTTCTACCAGGACAACTTGTTCGGCCGGAATCAGGCCAAACTGGAAAATTTGTTAAAAGCAAAAGTTTTATTTGAAGTTGATTAGATGACATATTTAGGGGTAAGAAAACACGCTGAATCTGTATATGACAATCTTTTTTTTTACCTGGACATATAGTTCGTTTGGAATCCGGTTGAAACCGGATTTTTTTTTTATAAGTTGAACTTTTACTTGAAGTTGATTAGATGTTCTTTATACGGATAAGGTGATACGCTGAATTCGTTTGTGACCTTTTTTTTCTGGACAAGTATGGTAGTTCGTTCGCAATTGTCTGGATCAAAATATTAGATTTTTGGGATCCCATCGAAACCTTTGGTCTTGTTATTAAAAGATCAAACCCTAGTGTGTCTCTCTACCTAACTAATCGATCCATCCGTTCTCAGTTCTTCGCTGCCCATGCTATTCGTATACAACATAACGGCAGTCCGATAATTTTTTCGTTCTCCTTTCTTGATAATATTGATAACAAGACCAAATGTTTCGATGGGATCCCAAAAACTTAATATTTGATTCAGACAGTTTGTTCTTGTAGATATCCGGTCTTTGCCAGACTCCTTTAACATTTTTACTATTAAAATTTAGAAACGGAAGAAGGTCAATGGCTAATCATCTGAAAAAACAAAGTTCAGATATGGATTCACCATGTGTGTGAAAGCGATATCCAAAGATATCGCTGAAACAGCGATATTTTTGGATTGTCCTTCAAGCATGTTGTTTATAAGGGCCTTTTGCCTCTATTCGACAAGGTTTTTAGCTTGTCAGTTAATTTTTAGTGAGGGAGAATAAAAACACGAAGACTTTGAAACCGTCTCTCAACGATGTGTACATCGAGCTATTGCGCTAGCCCGCGGCCATAACGGATGTCATATCTGATCGGTGTAGAATAGCTACCCCCCCCCCCCCCACCCCCACCCTACCCCATGAAGGATGATGGATTTTTAGAAAGAGGTCAACGTAATGAGATGGTGTTATTGTGGCTAAAGAATAAAACACGAAAAACGCTAGAAGCGATCAAAACAAAATCAGCTTAATGCCGACCGGAATCGACAACGGAAGACAAGGCAGCACGGGTGCTGCCAGTAAATAACTTTACCTATCAATCAATCAACTATATTACACTGTAGAAATCGGAAACTAAAATACTCATGAAAAATACAAATAAGACACAATTAATAATCAAAGTATTTGAATCGAAAATAAAAATAAGTACATTTTAAATGAGAAATAAAATATTGGACGGATGACTTGAAGGGTGGTCTTGTGGTGTCAAGAATCCAAAATCTCTGTTCGTTAAATTATTTGTCACTTATTTTTGTGAAATTTGTGAGCCCATTTGATTTGAATGGATTTGGTGTAACCGCATGAAGTCGTTATTACAAAGTTGTATTGCTGAGACGCACGATTTTCAGTTTCACTTTCTGTTACAGCATCATATTTGTGGCTCGAGGCTCAACTAGGCAATTCGATTTTTGCCACTAATGTGTATTATCTCGTGGTATTGTTCGATTGAGCCTCAAGCCAGAGTGGAAATGATGCAAATACCCTTTTTTGGACGCTTGCGACGTTCGAACCCCGCATCGGAGGTCGCATGTTGGTTATTAGTGTCTAACCCATTCGCTAACCTCTCATCACTTTGTTCTGACAGACTGGGAGTCCCACATTCCTACCATTTAGCACCACTAGCACTTACAGGTGTACATCTAACTTCAAATCTCAAGTGGGATAAGCAACTACAATCTATGCTGAAAAGAGCAAATATGGGCATAAGATCTCTCGAAGTACTCTCCCGCAATGGCACCCCGAAACACCTCTTCCTTCGCATTTACCTTGTGTTCGTTCGCCCTTCCCTTGAAAACTGCTGTCCGGTATGGCGCTTCGCTTTAACACAGGAGGAGTCGGAACGCCTCGAGACGATCCAGTACCGGTCTTTACTAATAGTATCGAAATCCCCCTAAATCCCGTACATTTCCCGTCTTAACGAGTTTGGTCTCGCACCTTTGTCAAACCAACCATCGGCCCATCCTTCCCCCTCCCCACATTCCCGACCGCATAAGGCCACAGAGAATGGCAGCACAGCCAGTTCCTAAGATCCAACCCATTCGGGCAGTTCATGCGCGGTACGAAAGAAGTTATGTCCCCCTCCTTTGTGAGTTTTTTCAACGCGAAATTTTCTTTCTTTTCGTCTTTTTTATATTAATTATTGAATTTTATTGCTTTAATTTGTTGCAATTCTTGTTCTTGTGTAATTATTGAATATTTGACTAAGCAAAAGCGCAATTGTATATAGTCATTTAGCCAGAGAACCAATATTCGGTTCATATTTGATGGTGCAAAATGGATACGTCAGCTGAATTATATTGGAGCTATATTTCAAGACTCACGAACGAATTTACGAAGTTAAATATTTAACGCTAGGCTAGAATCTTCAGTTTTGTGTTTCCCACAAGTTCGTTTTTCCAACTTGAGCAGTTTTGATGTATCCGTTTTGCACCATCAAATATGATTTGCAGTCAGCTTGGGCTGAAAGAATATCTAAATATTCGGGTTTTTTTATGGCACTTGCAGCCTCTGGCTCAAGTGCCATATGCCGATCACAATTCCGTCTGTGGGTCTGTCCGAGTTTTTTTGTCACACTTTTTCGAGTTAGGGTACCTACTTCCAGATGTGCCAGGACCATGAAACTTGGAAGGCATATCATAGACCCGACCAAGCAAACTTAAAAACAATCAGTTTTCCAATCCGACCATTTTAGGGGGAAGTGGAGGGCAGGGGAATCCCTGAAATTGAGTAGTCTGTAACTTTGGAACGGGTGATCGGATTGTAATGAAACTTAATAACTGAATAGATTAAATATCTGGGATGTCCCATTTAAAGTCTTGATCGGATTCGGTAGCCAGGAGGGAGTTGGGGGGGGGGAGACCGGAAATTTCAAGAAACGGTTAGAATGGAGGGATCGGAGTGAAATTTGCTGGGAAGAACAAGCACGTGCTCTAGATAAATCGTTTAGACAATTGTACTGGATCCTGATACTGGGGGGGGGGGGGGGAGGTTGGACCCGGAATTCCGGTGATGGTGGTTGTGGGGATTTTCACGATGAAACTTGGCAGGCATATCAGGGACCCGATCAAACTGACTTCAGAATAAAAATTTTGTCTATCTGATAATGGTGGGGGGAGTGGAGGGAGGGGAATCCGGAATATTCAGTCATGCGTAACTTTGGAACGGGTGATCGGATTCGAGTGAAATTTAAGAATTGAGCAGAGGACATTTCTCTGGTGATCTTTTTCATATCCGGACCAGATCCGACAACTATTGGGGCGGGGGGGGGGGGGTAAATACGTGCCCCACTTAGACTGTGAGATCGGGATGGAACTTTGTGGGAACAACAAACAGATGCTCTAGGTAAATCATATACTGAATCGGATTGGCTACGGGCACCGTGGGGGAGTTGGGGGGGGGGTCGGAAATCTCGAGAAACTGTTAGAATGGTCAGGTTGAAACTTGCTGGGAAGAACAAACATCTGCTCCATGTAAATCTTTGACACAATTCGACCGGCTCCGGACATTTGAGGGGGTGGGGGGAGAGAGGGTTTCCCGGAATTCCGGTTTTTGGGATTTTCACGACGAAACTTGGCAGGCACATCAGGTTAGAAATTGCAAGTTTCTGAGTTTTGTATATCAAAATTGGTATGTTGCTTGTCCTCTTCCACTTTTATTATCTGACTTGTTCGAAATTAGTTGCTACACAGGATGGGAATATTTTATGCTTGAAATATTGCCAAGTCTGCGAGGGTGAGCGTGTTTGCTTGACAGAAAACTGGTCGTGCTGAATAGTACAGCTTGAGATGTTTTTCAGACACAGCTGCCTGAGTGAAGAAGATAGACTCGCTGAATCAGCTCACTACTTCCGCGAGAACCTGGTTCATTTGAATCAGTCAAAAACCTCCGAAATCTGGTCCCACCTGAGAGCTGCCATCGACAACGTTGTGTCGGGTATGCGCTACCAGCGCATACAACCAGAAGGTCCGAAGATAAGTGACGTTTCGGCTACCCATCCGCTAGTCCCTCAGTAAGTAACGGTCTTTAAATCGGCCTTAGGCTTAGGTTTTATTCTTTTTTTTGTTTACCACGTAGATCGCGGCTTGAGCCAGTTGGTATAAATATAGTGAAAAGTCGGTAATTAAGCAAAATAATCTAGAATCAGAAACATGCAAATAGAACCCGAAACTCGATCTCATTATAAAAAACATGAATAAGCTTGTGTAGATCTGATAAGTAATACATACTAAAAGCCGTCAGAGATACTTGCTTAATATAGGCTGAAGCAACAAAACGCGGACAAACAAAACCAAAAATCATTTTTGATAGCTTGAATAAAGCTCAGTGCGGTAGGAGAGGGGAACCAGGTTGGGGACTCGCTCCGCTCACGCTCTTTGCGGAGCGTTGGTTTGGGTTGGAAGGGACTGTTGCGATTCTAATGCTCTTCTAATTGGACCCAAGCCCAAGCGGCATATATTTTTCAGTCCAGGATTTTTTTGTATACTATAGTTGGAGACTTGCTTGTCAATGAGGCTAACGCTGCTGCCCTTTATTTGTCAGTCAAAACAGGGGTCCTGCCTTAAGAAAGAAGAAGAAGAATACCATCAGAACAGAGATCCTACCCCTCCTAGCCTCCCGCCGGCGTTTGATGCGTTTGTTCGTGATAAAAAAAATGTGCGCTAAAGTTAGGGAGGAAGCGTTTGCCACTTTTTGCGAAGCACTTTTTGCTTACCATCTTCTCTTTAGGTACTTCTATCAGGCGTTCCCTGAGGCTTCTTTGGAAGAAGAAGAAGCCGCCATCTTTGATGGGAAGGGAGAACTAGTCATGGCCCACAACGGATGGGTGATTGGAGACGATCCTCTGAGGAATTTTGCTGAACCCGGGACTTTGGTCTACCTTAGAAGGGAGCTCATTGCGTGGGGTGACAGCGTTAAGCTCAGGTGGGATTTTTTAATTTTTATTCTGGCTGTGATACTGCTGGCTCACGCCATCTGCGAGCTGATGAGTTTCTAAAAGTGTCAGAATGGTGCTAGATTTCGGAAAATCGCGAACGAGTCTTTTTTTCGATCCAGACTTCAGTTCTGTAGATTTAATTAAGGACGTTAGTCCAAAAACTTGAGTGAGAGGTAAAAAGGTGAGGAAAATGTTTAAGCCCTAATCTCGCGCACTCTACTGAGTTGTCTCATATTTTCTCAGAAGCCCTAGAATGAAAACCAGTCTGTTTATTCTCTTGCGAGCTATACCGTAGTGAGCAGTAGTTGGAGACGGATACTGAAAGCGGTATCTGGGTTAATGAGTGGGCTCGAATGAGCCAGGGGAACCGCAATGCTCTTACACGGGAACGACCGGACATTTGACGAAAATAACAGATTTAATGGTGTTTGAAATAAAGAGCATCCGTCTCTCCTTTCAAAAGCACCCAGAGAGTTGACCTGGATTGGTTGGATCATGACAGCCATTACCAGCTTCCTTCGCATTGAACCTGTTTACTCTCTAGGACACTTCAGAGCTCGAGAACAAAGATGTTCTTTTCCTTTAGTTATCGTGCTGCTAGGAAAGTGTTGAGGCTTCCACAGCAGTTTCCGGCAGCCACACCGGTCTTACCTATAATACTAATGCAAGCTACTTCCGTAATCACTTCGTAGATTTCTGAACCCAGACACAGATTTTTGTACGGTTGTAATCTAACCCCTATTACAAAACCCCGCTGATTTTCTCACTTGCCATGTTTTGCTACCTTCGATGTGTATCACGCTGTCGACGGTTGTCTGCTAGAAGTTTTTACATCAGAAAAACCGGTTATGTAAATTGTTTCACTGTTTTAGCTACAAGTCAACGGGTCTCGAAAAAGCTTAAAACAGCCAAAACCATTTGTTATTTGTTGAAAGCACAGAATAGTTTTAAAGTATTCAAATATTTTAAAATACTATAAGTTGAAGAGTAAATAGTGCGAGGTGTCCTTTGAGTATAACTGTGTATTCCTATGCACTTTACATTCCTTGAGTGTTAGCAGACATTCAATCAATCAAGTTTAATCCGAATAGCTAAAATCTAGAAATGGAATACAAATTTACAAAATGCACAGACACACAAGAAACAATTTAACTAATACACTTACAAGAAATTACCAGAAATAAATGATGGAATGACACTACGTAGAAATTGGGTAGAAGAATTAGCGGGGATATGGGGAAAACTTATTGCCAGCATTCCTCTCGGACCGACGCACGGAAGACAGGAGGGGAGGGGGAATAGATGGGTCATCTGAGGACAACAGGTTATCTTAGCTCCAAATTTGTTTGAAAGAGTATCTCTACGTACAACAAGACCAAAGGTGTCGATGGGATCCGAAAAATCTAAGATTTGATCCAGACAATTCGGTCTTGTCTTCGCCAGGCTAATCATCAGAGAAAACCGAGTTCAGATATTCTATCTACCTATCTATACCTCTATAAGCCATATATATTTTGACGATATTGACCGAAACTTCCTGCTTTACTACTGCCAAATTCGCGGTTTCGCCCGAATTCCGAGCTAACTACTAGTCCAGCAAAAAAAAGAAAACTTCAGAAACGAAGCCGGCGTATCTCCTTATCCCTATAAAGAAATCTAATCAACTTTAAATAAAATTTTGACTTACAAAAAATGCGGGTACAATCGGATTCCAGACTAATTATATGTCCGGATAATAAATGATCATTATATACAGACTCAGCGTCTCTTCTTACCTCTAAATATATCATCCAATCAACTTCAGATAAAGCTTTTACTTTTAACATATTTTCCGGTTTTGGCCGAATTACAGGCGAACTAGTTGCCGGCGAGAAAATGATTTTCACTATCGGGTTCAGCATGTCTTCTTACCCATAAATCATATTTAATCAACTTCAAATGAAACTGTTACTTTTAACCAACTTTCCGGTTTTGGCCGGATTCCGGACGAACTGCTTGTCCAGCGACAAAATGATTTTTACCATGTCTTCTTACCCCTAAATCAAACATTTAATCAACTTCATATGAAACTTTTACCTTTTAACCAACTTTCCGGGATTCTGGACGAACTACTCGTCCAGCGAGAAAATGGTTTTCACCATCGTGCTCAGCATGTCTTCTTACCCTTAAATCAAAATTTAATCAACTTCAAATGAAACTTTTACTTTTAACAAACTTTCAGGTTTTTGTCGGTTTCCGGACGAACTACTTGTCTGGCGAGAAAATTATTGTCACCATCGTGCTCAGCATGTCTTCTTACCCCATAATCGACTATCACATTAGCTGTTTAAAAATATTTAGTTTGTCCCTTAAATTGAACCCCCACCCCCAAATATAGGGCTACAGAGCCCATCTACGAACTCGACCTTACCCTTGACCCAAACAGTCCTCATACCAAGTTTCATCAAAATATCTCATTCCCTTCGACAGTTATCGTGCTTACAGACAGACGAACGGACAACTTTTGCGATGTCATAGGTATCCCTCCACTTACGTTTTGGGATCCCAAAAGGAGGAAGAATTCAAGGGAACAGGTTTCCAGCGAGTTCGGTGATGTGCTATGCCCGCTAGAAAATGGTACCGGATTCTCGTGGAAATCCTCCTTTAAACCCAAGTCTTGCTTTTCATTACGACATCCATTCAGCGTCTGTTGAGTGTCTGCTATTGTCAGTGGATGTGTGAAAGCTTGAGAAACAGAAAAGGGAACTGGAAATCCTCCTTTAAACCCAAGTCTTGCTTTTCATTACGACATTCATTCAGTGTCTGTTGAGTGTCTGCTATTGTCAGTGGATGTGTGAAAGCTTGAGAAACAGAAAAGGGAACTGGAAATCCTCCTAGTCACTTAATTCTTGTTTTAGGTATGGAGAGAAGCAGGAGGACAGTCCGTACTTGTGGGAATATATGCGTAAATACGTAGAAGAAGTAGCGACAACTTTCCAAGGAATTCGATTGGATAACTGCCATTCCACACCAATCCATGTGGCCGAGGCAAGTTTGTGCTTTTATTATTGTTATTATTTATTTGAATCCTTCAGAACTTAAGAATAGTATGTATATATGTATATATTTATTTCCCGTCAAATGAAAACAGATGGAGTATAAGATGAAAAGAAAAGGAAAAAGGTTGTAATAAAGAAAAACGTTGTCTTATGTTGTCTTATAGAAGAATGTGTTCGACCTTTAGGGTGAAAGATGAGGGGTCTCAAGATGAGCATCAGGCAGGGGCGTCCCGAGCCTTTCTTCATTGGGGGGGGGGGCGCACCTGCTAAAATTGACCGAATCGGTATACCTGATTTTACTGAATTTACAAAAAAAAAAGAAAAAAAAAGGAAAAACAGAGCTAGTTCCCTTCATGAAGCTACAACCTACAAATTTGCTGAGTATGTACAAAAAGGCTCAAGAAAAAAATTGTCGCGTTTTCACGCTTTTCCGCTTCTTTTTTTTTTTTTTTTAAATATACGCCGTCACTAGCCTTTTACCTTTGAAAGACCGTTCCAGTTTTGCCAACAAGACCTGAAATAATCGCAAAAAACGGTGTCGCTAACGGCTGTGCCCATGATTTAACGCGCCGCAGGCGAAATTTTTGCAATCCGCCTTTTTTTTCTGGCGTACTTCCCATGCAAATTCTTAGCTTGTAACCTAGTTCAAGCCCCCAAAATTCCAACCCTCAAACGCCAACTAAATGAGGCAACCTTTGTCTTACTTGTGAAGACTGCGAAATGCGCCGCATACGAAATTTTGTGGAAACACTGATGATAAAAGTGCCTTTCTGCGACCCCAAAATCGCAGAAAGATCTCAACCCAGAAAAATCCCAAGATCTCAACCCAGAGTTGCCTGGCAACTAAAGGGGCGATCTAGGGTAAAGTGGATACAAAGTACATTTGTTTGGAATGTACAGCACACAAAAGTAGGCTAGTTTTCCCGTCAAGAGACGTGCTTATTCCTGAAGTACTGCAATCCTAAGTAAAAATGAACAGCAACCAGCTGAAGCTACCGTAAATGGTAAAGAACGAGAGATAAATTTAATGCCACTTAAAGTACCGCGACCTCAGTAACTGGGTTGAAGCAAATTATGAATTCGTTGTGTACCGAAAAACTAACTAAACAAAATAAGGAACAGATCGAGAGCGCTATTACAACCGAATTTCGTAATGGAATAAAACTATTGTTAAAACCACATAAAACAACCGAATTCGGCAAGTCTAATATAGAAACGGACTAAAGAAAAATCCGGTGAATTACCGTATTCGGTAACGAATCAGAACCAAATGAATGTCACCGAATTTAATTATGAAATGGACTGACCGGTTTCGACCAAATTACCGAATTCTGTAGAGAATGAGACCAAATAAACTGGTTAAGTCACCAGATTGACGCAGGGACGGACCGAATGCGGCGAAATCGATGCGGACTGAGCAAAAGTTGGATGAATTATCGTGTATTCGGTGTCAAATCATAACCCAAGGAATCTGATTAATGACCGATTTATGAAATGGACTGACCGAATGAGACGGACCCTAACCGAATTCGGTAAATAATGGGACCAAATAAACAGGTTAAATCCCCGAATTGACGCAAGGACGGACCGAATGCGGCACAATCGATGCGGACTGAACAAGAGTTGGATGAGTTACCGGATTCGGTCACAATCAGAAACAAATGAATCTGATCAGTTACAGAATTAGGAAATGGACTAACCGAATGATACGGACTTTAACCGAATTCGGTAAATAATGAGACCAAATAAACAGTTTAGATCACGGAATTTACGCAAGGACGGCTGAATGCTGCGAAATCGATGCGAACTTAACAAGAGTTGGATGAATATTCGAATTCCGTCATGGATCCGATTAATGACCGAATTATGAAATGACTGACCGAACAGAGACGGACTAATATCGAAATGCGGGGACAAACGATTTTATGAAAAGGCCATACCCGTTTTGACCGAATTTTTCGCCTTCTTCGAAAATTTGACAGAATGCCCAAAACGTAGGGGCCTGAATCCCCTGGCTTCAGGTTCTTTGGGAAATAGAGCCTACAGTCCTTCCGGAATGAGTTCCCGAAATTAGGTATGGTACAAACGAATACAAATACCGGTTAGTACGACCCTTCACTGACACCAAGTTCAAGTCACTGACACCAAGAAGCTCTGGTGCCGCGTTCGTCCTGTCACCAGTGCTAGTTCTGGCTGTAAGTCTCTGTGTTTTTCGCTGGCAAGGATCGATCTGCCAAAGCGTAAAATTAGATTTTTCCGGTGGACATGGAGTGGCTCCAGCCTTAATAGCAGGAGAGAACTTTGTAGCCAACATGTTAGAGCCCTAGCATAATCCGGGACGCTCTGATTTGCACCGATTCAGTGTTTTTGTTAAGTGAAACACTTCTCTGCACAAATGGTCCCCAAATTGGACAGGCGTACTCCAAAAGTGGCCGCACGTAATTTACGTAGGCTAGTCTCATAGATTCTGCACTGAATCCGAATCGCTTCATTGTTGTGATGGAGTGGAGTGCAGTATTCCTTTTCTTCATAAGGTTGCAAACAAGGTCACTGAATTTGCAGTCCTCGGTAAAGTGACATCCAACAAAGTATGACCTCTTAACCATGTTAAATATCGGATCAGGTTCCATGAATTCGCTTTTCAGCGGGTTGAATTGAACCACTTTAGACTTTTTGCGGATGAAGAGTTAGTTTTGAAAGGTCGCAGTCACGATGAAAAAAAAAGAAAAAAAAATGTAGATACACTTGCAAATCGTCGTCTCAAGTTATCGACATTTTTTGGTACTAAAATCCTTGAGAATCCCGTCCTCCGTGACATCCTCCCTCCGGATTTCAGCGCTGAGAGAGTCAGGCCAGCAAGAGCGGTCGCTTTACCAGTGCCGAAACTACAGCCGCACACGCACACCCACACTCCTTATGTGAATAGCTTTGTGCCTAGTTTCGTAAAACTGTATAACAACAAAAATGAATTGTAAATGACGTTAGTGTTGTTGTTTGTTAGCTTTCGTAATTCTATAGTATTTGTGTAAAGTTTTATTGCACGGCTATGTATTTTTATGCTATTTTTATACAATTGCCAAGTGGACATATTTACTGACCGAGCTGTTGTCAGCCGAATTTTTATATCTTTTCTATTTTGTTGTATTATGTTGATGTGACACGAAACCTACTAGTCGCCTTGTCCGTGTTATGGCTTTCTTAAATATAATTGAATTGAATTCAATTGAAGGAACCAAATCTGGCTCAAACTGCGGTATAGCGACTCACTGATTGACTAGGAATTTGAGGAAGAACGACAAATCGTCAACGAACTTATCGGCACGATCGGTGAAGTCGACAATGATAGAATTGTCAGCGGCTAAGAAAATCAGACGTGCATGTCTTGTACCTTGCGGTGCGCTGCAGATGATTGGGATCCAGTCAGAGTTTCCATCATCATCGTTGAGGGCAAACACGCATTGCATACCCTCCGATAGAAAGCTGGCTACCGTTTTAAGGATGCGCGCTTTGGCACCCATGCGTTTCAGGTTAAACAATGAAACTTTACTGAATGTACTGTTTTTGTTCATGTCCCAAGGGCTTCATTAAACATATATCTATCTATGTCTATCTACCAATGAAACGGGGTGTTAAATAGGGTCAAAAACTTTTTGGAAGTCTGTTAGTGCCAAGTCAGCGAATGATGATCCGTTTTCTAGCCACGTCAGAATACTATCGAACTGTCTCACTAGGTAAAAGGTTGTGTTCGAGCCTTGCAGACAATCTTACTGATAAACGTCAATCTTATCACCAATTTGGTCCATTAGTTGCCTTGCAATAAACCCTTCAGTGACTTTGGCCATAGAGGGAGTAAGAGAAATCGGCCTCAGGTCATTACATGTTTTCGGTGACCTAGTTTTCGGGATGACTCTTACGTAAGCCCGTTTCCAAAGCGAGGGGAAGGTGCACTGTGTGTGAGGATCAAGTTATTGGTACTGGCCAGTTTACATGCAGTGCATTTAAATTGAACTTCCCTCCTTTGTCGTGGCAGAGCTAATCTCCAGGTTATTATCGTTACATATGAGGTACGGTACGTGGCAACAATTACTAGACAACGAAACACAGACAAATGCAAGTCTTTGCTTGAGATGCTGCCGACCAGAGATGGGTGAGTCGAAATCGAATCCAGGATTCGTCCTTTGTCCGGATTCGAATCTTCTGCTTGTCAGGGCTGGATTCGAAACCTTCTGTCTGTCGAATCCACTCAGATTTCTTCTAGTTTCAGTTTCCCAATTTTTACACAGTCGGCTTAGGCAACCCGACTTTTTTTTATCTCTACCACCAACCATCCTCAGTAACCTATCACGTTGTCTGATTACCTTAGATATCAGTGCTTTTCGTCACCTCTGATTTTTTAACTATAAATTGTGTACATAATTTGATTTTTGCAAAGGTTGGATTCGAACCCTCAGCATCAAGTGGTGGATTCGGATTCGGAATCGGATTCATACCTAGCACTGGATTCGGATTCGGATCCTTTCATGATAGGATTCGCCCATCTCTGCTGCCGACTCGTCTTTAGATTTCATACTGCAGTCTCTATCGGCACATTTCTGCGTAAGCTTTTATTAGTTCATCGAACCGAGCAGTATTCTGTTCAATCCAGTGTTTTTACAACCTTGGAAAATTAATAGCCTTAGACAGAGGAGGGTCTTGACTGCTTTTAATTCGAATCGAACCGTTTATCAATAAGCTAACTTAGTTTTATTCCGTAAGAGATGCTAAAGTACTCTGGTCCTAACAATTATAAAACAAAATAGAAGACTCTAAATGTATTATTCCTTCTTTACAGTATTTGATTGATTGCGCCCGACTGGTACGACCAAATCTGTTCGTCATTGCCGAGCTCTTCACCAACTCTGACGCTGTTGACAATGTCTTTGTAAACCGTCTTGGGATCACTTCCCTCATTCGTGGTAAGCCTTCTTTCTTGTCTAGTGATAAGTCCGACGTTGCATCCTTCTTGGAGTTTCCAGCTACGTTAAGTGAAGGGCACGTTTCTTTCGTCCTTCCTGACCTGATGTAACCTGGCGGGAAGCATAGTTCCGACAGAAAGTGAACGTCCCGTTGGCAGCCTTTACTACACCGTCACAAGTTTCATAACAGATAATTTGCCGTTTTAACGGATACTTATTTTATTTCAGAGCTTTTAATTTTTATTTCTATGTCCTCTTTAAAGGACACCTGAATGAAGAGTGCCAAGTATCATTCCTATCTGTATGACTTCCGTTAACATTGCCTGCAGAAAACCCAATCCAAATACGAAATAGTGTTTAGTGTTTCTTAGCTATGATTTTTGCTCCATTTTGCATCTGTTCTTATTTCAGTACCGAACGATTTTAGAAATGAACAAGTGTCTCAAATCAACCCTTCTTCTGGAATATTTTTTAACCAGTTAAGCCCGAACATCTAGTAGAAATTCCAATACGATCCGGCCAGCGCTGTACAAGATTTGAATGAATTGCGCTTTTTGTCTTGGAGTCTACAATCTACATGTGCAAACCTCCAGAAACGAACATCCCTATTTTGAAAACGTCACGCTCAGGAGAAGAAAGCTCCCCGTGGCCATGTCGGTAAATGCATTCTCCATGGTGTGTTCAAGTATGGTTTCATTGCTCAGGTGTCCTTTAAAAGTTCTCATCTTAATACTTGTGTTGTTAGCTCTTATGGTTTTCAGACGTTAGGCTACGCATTAAAACGTTATGCATACCAAAAGAGCCGAAAATACCACCGAGAAAACATCTGCTGACTTCTTTTTTTGTCATCATCGTATCGGAAGTCAGCGGACGCTTTTCCGGCTCACCCTAGCAATGCTTGCAGTGCTTGTTATGCAATGCCTGTACTACCAAGGAAGAAAAATGCTTTCAGACCGGATATTCGCGCCGCTTGACTTTTAGCTGAGATCCGTAAAATTCGATTTTTACCATTTTTTACTTCTTTCGCTTTCGATCAATCAATCAATTTTACTCCAGTAAAAATTACAAAGTCGCAAACAAAAACAAAGAAAAGAGGTAAAAGAAAGACAAAAAAGAACGAACGCGGCAACAAGTGAAAGTGAAACAATACAGAGACAGGCGGAGCCAAGGAGAACAAAGCACAAGGATGTATTCATCATCAGATCCAACTAAACGCTGTATAAGCGAAGTTTTACACGATAGCTGGAGTTGGGAAACTTAAGTACACGGAAATCACCGAAAACCTCAGTCGCACTTGATGATCTAGGATCGCTCTTGCTGATCTTTTAAATTTCTTCTCCGTTGTGAACTATAAATATTCCTTCAGTCCCAGCTGAGTGCGAATCATATTTGATGGTGTAAAATGGATACGTCAGCTGAATTTTATTGGAGCTATATGTCGGCCCTTCTTGGCAAGGGACCTCTTCAGGCTCAAAACCACTCAAGTTGGAAAAATTAACTTGTGGGAAACACAGTACCCTTGCCAAGAAGGGCCGAAATATAGCTCCATTAAAATTCAGCTGACGTATCCGTTTTACCATCAAATACGTTGTGAGCTGTCGTGTGACCGCCATAAGGGCGACTTGACGTAACGTTGAAAACGGTCAGTTATCTTCGTTCCTCTCTGGTCCTTCTAGTGGAAAAAGTTTGTCGTTAATTTTGGTGCAAACTGTTCGTGGGTACCATATATTCGTAATCAAGCCTTGTCGAAACGCCGCGTAAAAGATGAAACAAAGTGAGTATAAAAATCTCTCGCAAGAATGAATCGGTGGCAGCCCTAGCTTCTAGCTCAGCTCTAAGGCGTTTATGTCGTGTGCCTCGCATTGTGGATCGAATTCGACAAACAATTGCCGAGGTGATTGTCGATTTTGTGGCTCGATTCTGGCGGAAAATTCAAATTTAGCAGCAAAATGTCAAAACAATAGAATTAACTACTTTCACAAGCATGTAGACATAAAACTGAGAATACTTTTTGCAAAGGATGGGGAGGACGAAAGCCTGAATATATATTTGTTGAGATTTTACCTGAATCATTTTTACTCTCAGACTATTGGAATTACCGCCCAAAAAGACAAAACGGCGTTTCCGCGATTCTAAACTTGTGACTCGACTGTATGGCACACAATTCCATTTCCGCGACGAACACTCAGAAGTGTGTGGCAGACATTTGTGTCGCGGAAAAACGCCTCAGTTTTTACTCCTCATTCTTGTATTTCAGAGGCAATGGCAGCTCACGATTCACACGAGCAGGGCAGATTAATCCACCGCTTTGGTGGTGACCCTGTAGGCGCCTTCTACCAGCCACCCATCCGTCCAATAGTGCCATCTATTGCCCATGCGATTTTCATGGATGTAACCCACGATAATCCGAGTCCGGCCGAGAAACGAACTGTGTATGATATGGTGGCAAGCTCAGCGCTTGTTTCCATGTCCCACTGTGCCACAGGAAGCAATAGAGGATATGATGAGTTCGTCCCGCACCATGTAAGTTCCTTACTCTGTGCATGCTATTCGGCTGTAAGAACGTTGCCACCTCCCGTCCCATCCTACCCGATGAAAAATTTATCTTAAAACAGTTGTGTGAAGTTTTATGAAGAAGTAGCATGTAGTACGAACTGAAGCTACTACATGCTTCTATGTCAAGGCTACCGTGTTACTGCATTCTACTGAATGCTACTATTAGCAAGACTGGCTGCGTAAGACAGGATGTTGCTGGATACTACTGCTAAAGATTGGCATAGTCTGAGGCACATTAAATGATAATTTTCTTACTATTAAAAAAATACAGAAAATGGAAAAAAGTGCTCGGGCAAGAGCTTTGAATGTTTGCGCAAACCATTTACTTCGCTTTTTCCCGTTTGTAAGCAGGCAAAAATACATACAACTTTTTGGTACAAATATCATAAGACTACGCAGGCTACACATTTTCCATCGGGGATACTTACCACGCGACTCGCCCTTGCCTGACAGCCTCCAGTAAAGAAAAGTTTCAGGACCGAAAATTTGGACCGAGGTCGAAGCCGGATTTAGACTCCTGTTCCCGCTCAGTGCTGACATTGCACTGACTGGGTTTTACTCCTTGAAAAAGAGGCCTATTGGAGACTATCCTTCTGTGCATTTTCTTAGAAGCGCTACTGTTAGATAAAAAGGGAGACAGTGGTACAAGATAATATCCAGCCAGCTTAGAGTGCAAGCCTCATTTTACCGTAGAAACCAGTGAGACAGGGGTTAGTTAGAAACCGTAAGGAAAGATCCTACCTATCTCCGTAGTGAGCCGAAATCGTCATCACTGACGGTAAGGCTCTATAGACCACACAGTTTCAATAGTTCCTTTGCTGCAATTTTAGTTTCGGCGCTCACATCGAATTTGTTTCTTTAACAAACCTTGTTGGTCTGAGTCAGTGAAAAATAAATATTTCCTGTCGCTTAAGTGGCATAAACCTGTTGCCACCTCGCTGTAATGCTTTCGCCTAAGGATGATTAAAGTAGGACCAACGTGCAAACATGAAGCGATGCTATGGTTCGACTTCCTAAGACCGAGCTGTGCAATGGCATTTCTCAAGCGGTGAAAGAATTTTGTATTTTTTCTGATTTCGAAATTTGATGTGTAATTCCCACGGCGGCATGACTCTTTTAGTTTAACGCCTTTATCAGAGACGTTCTGGGCTGAATTCGAGTGAAGTCCGCAGAAAGCTGCAGAAACTACATGATGCGATCGTCTATCATCTCTAATTTTTATGTGTGTGGAGGGCACAAACAAAAATTTAGAGTTACTGGTGTTGAGGGCGAAGTGCGTTGATCAGTTCAGACGACCGTCGACGTGGGCTCCGATGCGCATGCCCACCTCTTCTCTTTTGTGTCTCGGCGTGAGACTTTTCTTTATCTTAGATTCACGTGGTCAATGAAGAGCGTACCTACATGTCATGGGCTGAAGATGGAAAAGTAACGCCCACCACAGTGTCTTTGGATTCTGGGATGCTTCGGGTGAAGAAGGCATTGAACGATCTTCATTTCTACCTTGGACACAACGGGTACAGTCAAGTAAGCAAGCTCTAAACTCATCCCCTCGGCTCCACTCACGGAAACGTGCTAGTTTAATAGACCAGGAGTATCGAGTCATATTTTCTCCGCCACAGTTGCGAGCGTGAACCGAAAGGGTTTCATCTGGCTGACTTGGATAGAGAAAATCGTGAAAAAAAATAAATGTATAATGATAATTAAGTAGGCTACAGATGTGTTACTTTAGACTTTGTTTATAGGTTCTGACGGTGTACTTTCTGGCAGAGTGGTATGATCAAACTACAAAATTGTACTAGGCGTTTTTGTGAGACCTTCAGCAAGTCGTATTGTTCACTACAAACGTATTACTCGGATCCCGATGTACATTTCAAGCAAGTTTGTGAGAACGGCACCGGTACAAAGTTAAATACGTCCAAAGAGGCATACCTCTTCGTACGTGAAGATTTGGTTCTAGCAAACCCAGTTCTTAAGTAAACTTGCGGCCATGCTCAAGTTAAATTACGAAGAAAGCAAGGCAATCTAGCCATATTCTTCGTTCTGGTAAGCTGAAGCTGGTAGTAAGGCAAAGCGAGCGAGTTAAAAACTGTCACCCCCATTCGCTTATACCTAGGATCTGTGTTTATTTTCTGATGGGGTTCTGAGGGTGGAGGTTAGGCTAGGTCTTGAGAAGGGTCCTTGGCTCACTTCACGTTCCTCTTTCTCTCTCTGCTTCTCAAAGCATGTAAAATAAATCCTTGGTATCCACTCAGAACTGTAAAAGACCCAGAACAGGATTAAGATTGTATTCGACCAGAACATTCTTAAGATGGCCGACCAACGTTGATAAACGTCCGATCGGCCCCATCGTCTGACCACCTAGATGGCGTCAGCGTTTCATACCGTAATATCTGTCCGCTTAGGTTGGAGATTTTAAAGTAACGAAAGGGGCATCAGCCACAACACTTCCTCACTCTGAAATCATTACAGGTTTTTGTTGACCAAATGAATTACGACGTCGTGGCTGTAACGCGTCACAACCCAAACACGCACAGATCTGTGATCCTTGTCGCACACACCGTCTTCAACAATTTATCCAATGGACCGAAATTCCTTGCCCCCTTGAAATTGCAGGGGCATGTTGACCAAGTGCTGTTCGAGTGTCGGATCAAACATAAACATGACCAGTAAGTTACAATTATTATTATTTATTTGAATCCTTCAAAACTGACGAGTAGTGTATACAAAGAAACAACAACATGTCAATCAGTCTCAGACACACTTACATACTAGTAAACAGCTGACCGTTAAAGATTTATGAGCCTACTAATTTACAATGAAATACAAGGGAGAAAAACAAAGTTCAGAATAAACAGACTGTGGTCAGGGCGCTTTTTTGTGGAAAAGGGAAAACGTTGTGAGTATGATGAGGAAGAATGTTGTCAGCCTTTTTATGAAAGTTTTGGATTTTACTATTCAAAGTTTACAAAGTATTCTTCTCTTTAAAATTAGATAGTTAGGAAACAGTTACTCGCCGAAATAGGGAAACCAAGAGTGAATTTAGAGAATTAATATTAAGTAACTTAACGCAGAAGTTCAGAAGGACGGAGAGAAGAAAGACAGCAGACCGTAGAAATACAACCAAGATCAACGATTGTCATGCTCAATGATTCTTCTCTTGTTGATCTTTCTTTTGTTGGCACCCTACGGCAATGATTCTTCGCCGTCATTGTGTTGCGAGAGCAACACTTTGGTTTTGTCCTCGTTTTTTTTTTTTTTTTTTTTTTTTTTCCTATGACTCCGATTTCATTTTATTCCTAGTAACTGAGAAGGGTCTAACCTGTGCGGTTTTTACGGAAAGTGTGGACCTTAGGCCGGATTGATGAATATGACATTACATTTTGGAAAGCTCCGTAGAACTCTTGCCTGGGGCCAATAAGGATGGTTTTTGCTTGTCCTCGAGCCAGAGCCTACGGTTTGCGAAGTGAAGTGGAGTTGTATAGCCTATGTCAGAGAGGACTATCTGAAGTTGTGTAGCGAACCTTTCGTTTCATCAAAAGATGTTTCTGCTTTCGAGTGGAAAGCTCCGTTCTAGCACGCAAGCAGGCAGGCACCAGTTTCAAATTGAAGATGGACTAAAATCTATAAGTGTTAAATATATGCGGCAGTTACCCGGCCCCACAGCCAACATATCTTCTTTGAGTGATAAATAGAAAAATCTACAGAGACAAAAAAGTGGCTTTTTCCCACGGGTCCGAAAGTGCTGCCATCTATTGTTTCTGTCCATGTCTGCGACGATTTCAGCTGAGTTTATAATTTTTTTTTTTTTGCACTTTGGTTTGTGGTAGAGTAACGGTATCAGATGTGCCTCTTAAACTTTAAAAGTTCTCTCATTGCTAAAGAAACTATAAGTCGTGACGTTAGAAAGTTGTTCTACGGCAAAAAAGTCAACTTTTGAACTAAGACAGGTAGAATTTTTTTTTCGACGGCAATCGATGGCCATTGATGAGCTGATCAAAGTATATGTCATCCATTTTTTGGTACAAAAATTCCTTCATGAGATACACCAGTTTGAAAATTTCAAAGGGGTTGACAACTTCATAGTAAGGTACATTGAAACCAAAAATAGGCGATACCAGTTATGATACATATAGGGGACTTTTAAGCAACAGTCGACTGTTAGCCCATAATCATCTTCGGTAATGAGGGGTTTGCAGCTTTTGCTAGTTGGTATACCTGTTATTTGTTTCCGGTGTATTCGATGGTAAGAACAAATTGGTTCCCAATGGTAAGATATGCAAGGGACTTGTAAGTAATAATCGGCTGTTATGCTACAATCATCTTCTGCGATGATGGGTTTGCAGCTTTTGCTAGCTGGTGTACCCATTATTTGTTTCCGGTTAACTTAATGTATATCACGGGAGAGGGACTTGTAAGTAGGAATCGGTTCACGAGGGGCTAGGAATTTTTGCAAATTGGTGCACATTGTATTCTATTTCTATAAATCTGACGGTAAGAAAGTTTGTGTCGATGGTCTATCAGTGTAACCGAGGATTAACTGTTTACACAACGGATACAAACGAAAATGTAAAGCAATGAGGTAGTTTCATCATAATTAATAGTGTCATCTTTGGTATTTTAATCCTGAAAAGTTACGGATAGCTTTCTATTGCCAACTAGATTATATAAGATATTGTTCCAAGTTTTCATCCGTCACGATGTCTACGATTGAAAAGGATAAAGTACAACTGACTGCAAAGTTAATTTAGTCCCTTCTTCCTATATTATTTTGTTGTTGTTTTTACAACGCTGTAGAATACCTTTTGATCATATGATTAATTTTTTTAGAACATCCCATTTAAAAAGCTTATGCTATAATCATCGTCAGCGATGAGGGGCTTGCAACTTTTGATAGCTGGTATATCCATTATTTGTTTCCGGTGAATTTGATGTCAATCACGGGAGACCGACTTGTAAATATTCTTTGAGCCCAAGCTGACTTCGAAACATTTATTCAAACAATGTTTACAACGGATACGTCAGCTCTGATTTTTCATCAGCGATATTTCAACCCTTCTTGGCAAGGGTCCTCGTCAGGCTGTCAATCTTCTTGTTCAACTTCGGGGAAGGAATCAAACCTGTAATAAATAACTGAAGCTTCTACCGACTATAAATATCTTATTAAAGTAAATTATCTTCAAGTACCAGTATAATGAAAGAACTAGTCCTGAGATTTAATTTTTGACAACGACGCTGTTTTTGCTGCATGATTGGGGCGATGACAGAAAAAGGGTTTTTTCTGCATTTTGATCAACTTCGGTTTTTTCATTAATAAGGGGCTGAAAGCTTAAATATTATTGTATTAATGACCTCGTTCTACGTTTCTATTATGAGTACTTGCCTGAATCTATTACTTTGAATAATCACTGCACGGAAAAACTAGTGCTGAGATTTAATTTTTGACACGGCTGCTGTTTTTGCTGCACGATTGGGGCGACGGCAGGAAATATTTTTTTCTGCATTTTGATCGACTTCGGTTTTGTTGTTAATAAGGGACTGAGGCTTAAATTTTCTTCCCTTAATAACCCCGTTCCACGTTTCCGGTACTCTTTACCGGTCAAACTGGTCTGGCGGTGCTGAACACCGATTCCCTGCCATCGGCCAGAAAATGCAATCGGCGTGTGGTTGGGGGCATATTTCTCCAGGCACCCATTTGAAGTTGGGTGTACTTTTAACTTGTCTTATAGGGTTGCGCCACGAACCTCGTCCTAAACCAAACGGTCGGCTCCACTGAAGCTCAAACCAGTACGCCTAGCGTGTTAGCCATTAAAATAAGAAGAGTACATCACGAGCGTGTTCCATCCTTCTAACAATGGTTACTGTTAGTTACTATTTCCGTTCCAACCTCGTAAAAAGTTATTACGCTGACCGTTCCAACCTTCTAGAAATAGTAACTAATTTTAACTATTTGCTTACCATGCTCGGGAGCGTAGTAAGCGTAGTAAGTACACATCTCTGTTACGTGATTGGTCGGAATCACCCGTGGCATGATATTCTGCTGGAAAATAGAAAAATCGTTCCAGCCTTGACGGTAAAAAGCCAGGATTCATGACGTTATGCGTAGTAACTACGGTAAGTAGGATAGAACACGCTCCATTGGTCTTGAAAGAAGGAACTTAAAATGTTCGTGTCGGACCGGCCGATTTCCTGGCACGTCTGCCATCTCGTGTCAGGTTGCGGGCTTGTAGGAACCGAACCAATAGGACAAGTTTCTATTGTGCTTTACTTGCAGGGGGAACAACCGACACGTTAGCAGACCTCAAGGCTTCGTCAAAGATCCGACGGTTATTAATGGAACCGATGAGTTCATCGTAACATTCCGCGAGAACGTTCAGGTGTTTGAAAGCGACCTCGTGAATAGAGTTGTCACCGGGGAGACCACCGAAGAGTTAGATTGGAAGGACTTCCCACCAGGATCGGTCCTTGCTCTAAGGTACTCTATCATTTCTGTTCGTAAAAGTCGTATAGCTGCCTAAGCTCTTGTCCGTGCTGAGGCAGTGATTGATAATGAAAATGTGCGCCATGGTTTTGTAAGACTATAGTGTCGGGAGAGCCAGCAATAGATCCCTCGGTAGTAGGGGTCGGCACCGAATCTGTTTCTATTTTTGGGATCCCAAAACGTAAGTGTAGGGATACCTATGACATCACAACAGTTGTCCGTCTGTGAGCACGATAACTCTCGAAGGGAATGAGGTATTTTGATGACACTTGGTCTGAGGGTTCTTTGGGTCAAGGGTGAGGTCGAGTTCATAGATGGGCCCTGCGGAGCTCCACATTTAGGGGTGGGGAAGGGGGTTCAAATTAAGGGGCAAACAAAATATGTATAAACAGCTAATGTGATACTCGATTACGGGGTAAGAAGACATGCTGACCACGATAATGAAAATCATTTTCTTGCCGGACAGGTTGTTCGTCGGGAATCCGGAGAAAACCGGAGTTTGTTAAACGCAGAAGTTTTATTTGAAGTTGATTAAATGTTCGATTTAGGGATAAGCAGACATGCTGAACAATTATACGAAAAATCATTGTCTAACCGGACAACTATAGTTCGCCCGGAATCCGGACAAAAGTTAATTAGATGACATATTTATAGGGGTAAGAATTAGAGACGCTGAATCCGTATATGACAATCATTTTTTACCTGGACATATAGTTCGTCCGGAATCCGGCTGAAAATGAAAATTTATTATATGTTCTTTATAGGGATAAGGAGATAGGCTGAATTCGTGTCTGAACATTCTTTTTTTGCTGGACAAAAATTTCGCTCGGATTTCGGCCGAGACCGGGAATTCGCAAGAAGTAAAGCAGAAAGTATCGATCAGCATCGTCAAAATAGATATGGCTTATAGAGGTATATCTGAGGGATATCTTGTCTCAGATGAATAGCTATTTCTGTTTCCGAATTTCAATAGCAAATATGTTCAAGGATTCTGGCGAAGATAAGACCCAATTGTCTGGATCAAATATTCAGTTTTGGGGATCCCCTCGAAACCTTTGGTCTTGTTTTCTACCGTTTTCTTTCTTTTTTGGGGGAAAAAGACTAGAAAAGCAAAAAACAAGTAGCCGTTTATAAGTGCCGTTTCTGATAATGTTTTATATGACCGTTTTAGCCGTTTCTGTTTTAATTTTACCTGCTTTTTTCCGAATTTCGTTTTTTGGTTTACGCCTTGTACGAGTGGAGTCCCGGCGCAATCTAGCGGATTTTATTCTCCCAGCGGATATTCCATGCACCGATATTCACACTGTTCGGAAGAAAAGATTATTGAGTGCCAATAGAGAGATTGCACCCTACCCGACGAAAACGGATATTTCTTCAGAGGGAACATAAAAAAAATAAAATAAAAAAATTTGGAGTCAAACGACCAGGGGTGTCGCTATGGGGGGGGGATCCCCCTTGAGGAAAGAAAAAAGCTAAGACGGGCGCTCGCAGAGCGCCCGAACACACAAATTTAGCTAAAACGGGCGCTCGCAGAGCACCCGATCACACAAATTGAGGTAAAACGGGTGCTCGCTGAAAATTCAGCACAACTGGTCGCTCACCCAGAAAAGCTAAATGGGGCACACAGAAAATGGGTCTTTTGTCTTTGCACACAATAGTAGTTATGAAACATGAATAAATACAAAAAAAAAAAAAATTATCAATAGATTTTGATATTTTGATGTCCGTCTTGCACAGGTGACCTGTTGTCACATATTGAGACGGGCTATTGGTTTAGAATATGTTCAATATGTTGTAGAAATGTTGAAGAAATAAATTCCTTCCTTCCTATTCTCAAATACGAGTTTCTATACCTCCCATTAAACTACTCTTTTTATTCCCTTTCCATTTTTGCCGGGTATAAGCTACAATCTCTCTATAGACAAAATATTGTAAATTAAAGAGGAATTTCTAGATTTGTTCCGTTTTGGTTGGTAAGTAGGTGGTTGCCATAATAGCTTACCCTGAATTGGCTAATTTTAAGTATAGTAGCAGCGACAGTTAAGACATCCGTAATTAGATTTTGATGATTCTTGCTGTTCTCTACTATAGTCGTCTAGAATACTTGGAATCCTCCCTTTCTTTTGTTAAGGTTTTTTTTTAACACAGTAAACAGAAAATAGTCACTTTTAATAAGCCAAATGGCCTGTGCAGATTAGACTAGTACACTAAGCCCTTTTTTATACCTATGCTCAAACGCTGGGGCGTGCTGATAGGGGTAACCGTGGTTTTCAGACGTATGTGTACTTGAGCATGGGTATAAAAAAAAAGGCTGAGTTGACTAGACTGCAGAGCTGGTGCACTCGGACTCTGGACTCATCTCGAGACGCCTTTTTCAGGGACTCGGATTCGTCGTTCACGGAGCAGGACTCGTCTCGTCTCGAAATCCGGCCGAGTCACGATTCCAAGTGAACGCCTCGGCCCAGTCATTTAAAACAAAACGAAGTCTCCAAGGACTAATTAAAGAGATTGGCCAATGTATGGTTATGTGACACCTTCTCCAGCAGGATTAAATCAAATAATACCTTGGAGGACTAAGTAATAAAACTCCCTCAACTCACATGCAGTGCAGAATCGATTCGAGCACATAAATGCGTTATCGAGAGCGTCTGATCTTACTACCCGTAAATTTGTAATCGAACCTCAACATTCCAGGAAATCCCACAAAATTCCTCGCAGCCCTCTCGAACTCCCCCCTCCATGGTCATTTACTATTCCTACCCTTATAAAAGTCATCGATGATTTCATCTCCTTCCACGCATCAAGTTTCATTCAATCTTGGACGTATTTCGGGGAATTCCTGTGCCTCCAACCGTGGTAGATCGGGTCTGACTGAGCCCCAAAGTATGTGACCTCCATACCACTAGAATTAGAGAAGTTTCATTAATATCGCTCCACTCGTTTGACCCCTATGCGAGCAACAAAATTCGCGGGATTAGGCCTCCAACTTCCCCCACTGTGGCCGAATACGACTCAGACACACACATGTCGTATATCCGACATATATTCTTCAGTTCGTCAAGTTTGGCTCTGATCGGAGCATATCTGCCAATTACCTGTACCCCCGTCATCTGTCTCACCGTTACCGACGCCAAATAACATATTCAGGCCGCATAAACTTGGTACTGTCCAACTTTTTTGTGCGTCAACTGAATTCGACTATTTTTCTTTGCAGTGTGTCCATGCATCCTGCCTCGATGGCTGCCATTTCCCAGGCTCGTCAGGTCATCCAGGTTCTTCCGACCAAGCAAGTGATAAAGCAAGAACTTTCAGTAGCCTCCAAAAAGTTTGAAAACTTAAATGATATCGTAGGAAAGTTGTCCCTCCCTGATTTGAACGTCGCACTCTACCGTTGCAACGAGGAGGAAACCGACTCTGGACGCCCCGGAGCTTACGTGATTCCGGGGTTTGGGGGTTTTGTCTACTGTGGTTTGCAAGGTAGGAGTATTTTGATTTGCTTATTTGTTTCAAAAGATATCCAACAGGGGCCGCTACATTATTTTATTTTCACCTACACTTTGTGACCGGAGAAACTGGAATCACTACTGATCCATGCCTCTTTAGTAACTACTCGATCCATTCTCATCCGTGACACTGTAACATTCATGTGATGTGCCCCGCAGTCCTAACGTCATTCGACTTCCACTTTTTTCAACTTCTCTACTCTTTTTCTATCTCTTCTTTGAACTTTTCCAGGCAGTTTGGTCACCTGTGGCTTCCAGGCTCTACTCTTTGATTTAAAACGCCGTAAATAGGTCGATCATGTTAGCCTTGAGATCGTGAGGACTAAAAGGACTTTCGACGCATACGCTCGACATACTTCAAATATCTGAGATTTCTGCTCTACTTACCACGTACCGCGCACAGGGAACCGCTACCTGATCCGCCGTTTGTTAATTTCCGACCCATTGTTGACGTTTGAAAACCTCTCCTCTAATTTGTGTTCTCCGATTGGAAACTTACCTGTCCACGACTCCATCAGTGTGATTCTAAATTAGTGAATACGGAAAATATTTTTCAGTGTTTTGTGATTATTTTATATTTCTTTGTTCTTTTTTACTGAACTTATGACCTTCGGCAGTGCGTTGTAAAACCATTCATTCAATACAACAATCATCTCAAGTGATATCTATGTCAAACTATTGTGCTTAAATGAATGAAAATGAAAAAGAGACCAACACTACATAAATATTAACAGTAGGTTGTATCGAAATCTTACCCTGCTATGAATTTTAACTTTAGTCTTAGCCTCCTTTCCAGATAACGAACTGAAGAGTACCGTTTACCGAAGAAGTACCTTTTTTTTTATATTGTTTAGGTATCGTCTCCTATTTGTCCGAAATCCGTCCGAAGAATGACCTCGGCCACCCGCTTTGTGGAAACATCCGAGACGGAAATTGGCTCATGGGTAAGTTTTGTTTCTATATTTTTTCATCTTATGTGAATCCATACTTTGTCCGCGTTATAACTCTGTACTACCAGGTTGAACAAATCAAATTCTGGTGTACATCACTGTTTTTATTCTTTACATTGGAGAGCTAAACAAATTAGTTGCCGACCCGAAATAATCCTAATAAAGCTGCTCTTCTGTGATCCCACACATAACCGAGGGACCCTTAAAACATCGTGAGTCTGTCCGTCCTTCCGTCTTTGGTCAAGATAGCTCCCTAACGGATTAGACGATTTTGATGATCATTGGTTTTTCGGTTTTGCACTTTTAACAAGTTTCGCTGAGGGTGGAGTCACCGTGACTCGCGTTGTGCAACATTCTTATAGCACAATGGACACTTCTAATGCTTTACTTTGTATTAAATGCTTCACAAATAAACATTTCCGTTCCTTTAGAAGGCGCTACGAAAATCGTCCGTTTTCTTGTTATACCTTGTCTTTACCTCTCAGGCATTTCGGCGATCCAAATCTTAGGAGTTGGGATATCGTGGCAGGAGATTAAAAAACTCCCAGCAATGCTTGATATAGAAAAGGATATATTTGAGATGTCACCAAAGTCAAGCCGCAGATGCAGTTTACCTGATTGTTCTAGTGTTTCATCAGAAGTTCCATGGCTTAAAGTGCCTGTTAAAACTTTTTCTTTGTGGAATAGTGTTGGGAAGCTTGATTAGCTTGCTTTATAAAAAGTACCAGAATATGCAACAAGCTTATGAAAAATAACATAGCTAGAAAAATCATTAAAAAACAAATAACCTATTCAAATCTGAATTATACAAGCTGATTTATGCATAAAATAAAGATCTACTAAGTATTATAAGAAACATGACTTTTATCTTTGTCCAAGCTAGTACCAAGCTACTGTACTGGCCCAAAAAATTACGCTTTGAAATATCACAGAGAGGAAACTGGCGAAAAAGCTGCTGATCTAAGGGATAAGCATTGTTCCTAGGTTGTTACAGAGTGGGATTGGGGTAGTTTGATGTGCCCATTGAACTTTAAAGGACGTCTCGTACTATTACTCTTCAGCTTACAGTATTTTAAAATATTTGAATATTTTCAGAGTATGATGTGCTTTCATCAAATAAACCACGGTTTTGGCTGTTTTAAGCCTTTTCCGAGACCCGTTGACTTGTAGTGAAAACAGAGAAACAATTTACATAACCGCTTTTTCTGATGGACACACTTCTCGCAGACAACCGTCGACAGCGTGATACACGTCGAAGGTAGCAAAACGCGGCAAGTGAGAAAATCAGCGTGGTTTTGTTAGAGGGGTTAGAATGTGCTGTACGAAATTGGGGTCTCCGGTTTAGCAATATATGGAGCGACTGTGGAAGTAGGTTGCATTTGTATTACAGGTAAGACAGGTCCTTTAAAAAGAAATAGCTCCAGCATCCGTGTCGGTCGCTTCGGGCGTGTTTGCTAATGATCGACTGCCGTCGTTCTACGATCTGAACGCAAAGCCGTGATTCCGCTTAACGACCGCCTTTTGAGGTCAGACAATAGTCTAGACTCCTTCTGCGCCTATTTTTCCGCTTGCTCTGCCTTTTTGGAAGATAAGAATTGTGAACTGAGAAGACAGAAGAAAAATATTCCGACAAACAGTGTTGTGCCTAGTTCTTCTAATTTTTACTTAAGTGCAAGTACCAAGTACTCCAGGAATTTTTTACTTAAGGATAAGTATTAAGTACTTTTCTAAAAATAAGTACTTCAGTACTTAAGTACTCAAGTATTTAGGTAGGCTGTGGTAGATTTGGGAAAAAGTCCCAGGTCAAAAGATCAACGACTAAACAACACATAGTTACCATGTGAGCGGATAATCAAGTCAGGTTTTTGCGATCCCAAAACGCAGTGACGGGACACATATTTAACTTCGTAAAGCGTGTCTGTCTGTCTGTTAGCATGACAACTCTCGAATAATTTGGGTAGGCTAAGGTAGGCTATCTTGTTCAAACTTCTTGTGCGGGTCCTTTCCGTCAAAGGCACTGGTCGTTCGTGGATGGTATTGTAGCCCTACATTAAGGGGTGGGGGAGGGATTTCAAGCTAAGATTATATCCACGAAAGAGAGACAAAATTGAATCCCCGTCATTTGTTTTGACCCCGGGAAATTAGTTCGCAATGAATTCGGCAAAAAGAAAAGATTGTTATAGTTTATTGATCAGGTATATAGAACTCTGGAATCAAGATGAAATCAAGTTAAGTTTTTAAATTCCGGGCTGCAGCCCGGAAATTCGAGCAAAATGCCTGGATCTCCAGGCAAAATGCCCGGAATCCACTGAATCAGGCTGGCATGCTGGCTCGGTCTATTGGATTTGTTCTGCTTGTCGATACGGCTGACTAAAGTCCGATCAAAAATGGAAATTCCGTAGGCTTCGCTTTACCGAATGTTACGAGTTTCAGACTAATAATAAGAAGACATAGGAAATCCATCCTCTAGCTTTGTTTTCCCATAAGTTGATAGTTTGACCGGATTCGCAGGAATCTGCGAAAACTAGGACTTTCTTAAGCTCTAATAATGTGTTGTCGAGTTGTTCGAGTCGGTATAGGGATTATAAGACGACTTGCCCATCTGTCAGCTCATGGGAACTACCAGGTTACCCTACTGGGTAAACGCTGATGGCCGGAATCTAATGTAAACCGAAAAACATCTGGAAAGAACAATATCCTGTGACCTAACTTATTAGATAGTGTATTTCGAGGTAAAGGGCGTGCCTACGTTTTCAATTGATCGGTCAATCAAGATAGAAACTATTGCCTAATGGATCTGGTTAAGGGGTTGAGTAGACATGCATAACATTTTCGCGAACTGGAAGAGACCGGAAGGATATGTTACCCGACTTTCTGGATGAAGACGTAACACAATCCCTCTTTGTGATCTCACCGAAACCTTTCGTCTTATTCTTAACATGGAATATATCATGGACAGGCCGGATCCAGCAGTTTATAGAAGAGGGGGGGGGAGTCCCCCGCGCTCCCTCCACCTAATCCATCTGACAGTAAAACAAGAACATAGATCGCTGGGTTGTCCCAAGCCTCTCCATTAGTGGGCGGGAATATTGCTCTTCTTCAAACAACCACTTTAGGCTCACAGAAAGAATCACTAGATTCCTAATTTCCATTAAGTTTCAGCGAAGATGACAAACATGGTACTGAACCTCGTGGTAATTGAACCGTTCACTGTTATCTCTAGAAAGTACTTGAGTAGTTAAGTACCCTTAAGTACTTCTATTTTTTACTTAAGTACGAGTATCAAGTACTCCTGAAATCTTTTACTTAAGTAGAGTACAAGTACTAGAATTGTTTACTTAAGTAATTACTTGAGTACTTTTACTTAAGTACTTCCCAACTCTGGAATTTTTTACTTAAGTACTTCCCAACACTGCCGACAAATGGGACTTCGTCTTTTGTAGATTACGTTGCCAGCCGCCTGAAAGCGAATGAGGGAACGGCTGATCTGGGAGAGTGGCTAAGTCAGGCCCTCCTTCCGCTCTACAACATCCCACGCTACCTGGTACCTGCCTACTTCGATGCAATTGTCACTGGTGTATACCTTGCGCTTTTGCGCCAAACTTGGAATCTCATGTCCAGGTATGTGTAATGGATGTTCATTATTTGTCTTTTAAGTGTGGAAACTTGTCTTTCTTGATTCTAGTAAGAACCGGTGGCGGGAACAATAACTACAGGCGTATTCTCGCCGTTCCCCGAGGGTTTTGGTTCCCCCAAAAAAAAGATTTTGGGAGAAATAATCCCTGACAATTTGTTGCTTAAAAACTGATGCTTTTCTTTAGCTTCGTCAAAGATGGCTCCACGTTCGTGAAAGCCTTGTCTCTTGGCTCTCTGCAGTTCGGTGGTATTGTCCACTCTGCTCCACTACCCTTCCTATCCCCGAACTTGGCTGACCCGAAGCCACTTATTGCTCAAGATGGCAATGGTCAGAAGCATCAAGAAACAATAACCATTTCTGCTGGCTTGCCCCATTTCAGCGTCGGCTACATGAGGAATTGGGGGAGGGATACGTTCATTTCCCTCCGTGGACTCCTTCTTTTGACCGGCCGTTTCCAGGAAGCAAGGTAAGTCTGTTTCTTTTCATTTCAATCAATCAATCAATCAAGTTTATTATCCAAATAGCTTAAAGCTAGAAGAGAAATACAATATTTACGAAATACACAGACATGAAACAAATTAATTTATACATTTACAAGAAATTACCAGATATAAAGGATGGGATGAAACTACATAAAATTGGGCAGAAGAATTAGCGGGATATGGAGAAAACTGATTGCCAGTATTCCTCTCGGACCGACGCACGGAAGACTGGAGGGGAGGGGGGAATAGATGGGCCGGGCCATCTGGGGACAACACATTATCTTTGCTCCAAAACTATTTGAAAGAGTATTTCCGCGGTCAGTTAACTTAGGAACGTCCAGTTCAGTGAGAGCCTCTTCATAGGAAGTACTATGATCATCCAGAATGATAGCGTTCATTTCTCTTTTCTCAAATGTCACGGACTCACTTTGAGAAGAAATAAAACTACTCAAGCTATAATACATAGATGGCACTTTTTGCACAAGGGACCTGTACCATGACCAATAAACCAGAAACAGTTATTTCGAATATAATTTAGAAGTCTAGGACTCCGTTGTCGGAGCCACGTAGACATACCAGGGGGATGTGAACTGGTTAGATGAATTTGCCTTCGGGCGGGATCACTGTTCCTATGGCCGGCTTCTACCAGACTATTGTAGTAGTTTGCGAACTCTGTTCTGAAGCCCCTCGGTAGCTCAGTTGGTAGAGCGCCTGCCTTGTAAGCAGAGGGTCCTGGGTCCCCCGGCTCAGGAGCATTTTTGTCTTTCAGTCTCATCCTTTGGTGAAGCTAAATAATCAAACGCCCGGAATATACGAGTTAGTACAGGTACACACACATACTTAAATTATTTAAATTTACTATTAGAAAAACACGAGGCAACTAAGTTTAAACAGGGATTTGTGCAATGATATGGGAGTATCAGTTCGTACGGTGATTTCCCGCTATTCTCTCATATCCAGATTTAACTGTCTCCAGCTACTGTGGTAGCGTGGCGCTGGACTTAGTGACAGTCAAAGGTAACGCAACTTCGGAGACTAAGTTCGGTTCGTTGGTTGAAGGAGAAATCAAAGGTTTTATGCATAAACGCACTTTAAGGGATAAAATAACATAATTGTCTCAGATCCTTTTGTCTTCTCAAACCAGATTCTTCTTGCCTCTGCGAGGGGCTCGGCTCGCTACCCAAATTAGTTAATTCAAAGTGGACTGACACACACAACGGGAACCAAGTTGGTCCTGAACTTCATCGACGCTGTGTCAGGGAGATAGAGCAATGAACTCTCAGGCTGGGCGGTGTCTGCCCAGGAGGACCAGTCGGTCCTGCTCGGCGCTTTGACCTGACGGTAGTTGAGTCTGATAGGCTTGAAACTATTCAGGCGAGAGCATTGAGAATTATCTACTGCCAGGGTTTAGTGCCTTATACCCTCCTCCTCAATGAGTTCCGCCTCCCAACCTTAGCAGCCCTACGTGACTCTTTGTACCACTTTCGGGAATAATCTGCGTTTCCATGCACCCAAGTTTTGAGCACCTATTTCCAGCCCCACATTGCCCGCTAAAACCTAGGTTTCCTCGTGCTAAATTACAAAAATTCCCAGTTCTGAACCCGGTCACCCAGCTTACAGAAAGAATTTTGTACCAGGATTCGGTTTTGAACAAGGGACAAACGTATCCCCCAGGATGTTTTGGCTGTTTAATGTTTTATTTTGATTGGTTATTTCTTGACTACACTGTAAAAAGTTTATCAGGGTAAGGGTTAAAGTTAACTGCAGTATTTGCTATTGGGATTAATGTAATCTTTACCGAGATAAGATTAATCCGAATTAGAGATAAGATTATCTTTCTAGAGACAAGATTAATCCCAGTAGCAAATACTGCAAGATTTTTTTTAACAGTGTACTTCCGATTATGTATAATCACCTTATTACGATGTAATGTAATTATGATGTACCTGACAAAAACGGCAATTTCGGCAATCCAATGCTGTGAATATTCGTTTTAGAAAGTATCAGGATCAATATTTCATTTCATTTTTTCTTGCGCATATAAGTTACCATTGCTGTTGTACAATACGCCACCAGATAAGTCAGGCCGGCCGAGCCAGAGCTACAGGCATAAAGAACAGACGCAGAGAATCAGGGTTGGCCAGAATATGGAACAAAGATTTCGAAACTGTTGTTTGAAACTGGAATATCCAATTTCAGTTGTATATATGTTTCAGTTTAGATTAATGACAAGTGCCAATTAATTTGCTCGCGCATGAAATGTTGTGCCGCATTTATTTTGAAATTAAATTAAATTAAAATATCATTTTTCCTTTTCCTCAGATACATAATCCTTGGATTTGCCGCCTGTCTCCGTCACGGTCTGATCCCCAACTTGTTGGATGGCGGTTTGAAGGCACGCTTCAACTGTCGCGATGCGGTCTGGTGGTGGCTGAAATGCATCAAGGAATACGTTGAAGAGGTGCCAAATGGGAACTCCATTTTGGACGATGTTGTCAGCCGGCTGTATCCGAAAGACGATTCGACCCCACTTCCTCAAGGAATACATGTAAGTTAGCGGTCTAACCTTTTTTTGGGATCCCAAAACGTAAGTGGCGGGATACCTATGACATCGCAAAAGTTGTCCGTCTGTCCATCTGTCCGTCTGTGCGCACCATAACTCTCGAAGGGAATGAGATATGTTGATGAAACTTGGTGTGAGGATTCTTTGGGTCAAGAGTAAGGTCAAGTTCGTAGATGGGCTCTGTAGCCCTACATTTAGGGGTGGGGGAGGGGGTTTAAATTAAGGGGCAAATGAAATATTTTTAAACAGATAATGTGATAGTCGATTTAGGGGTAAGAAGACATGCTGAACACGATGGTGAAAATTATTTTTGCGCCAGACAAGTAGGAATCCGGCCAAAACCGGAAAGTCTGTTAAAAGTAAAAGTTTTATTTGAAGTTGATTAGATGTTCGATTTAGGGTAGGAGGACATGCTGAACTTGATAGTGAAAACCATTTTCTCGCCGGACAAGTAGTTCGCCCGGAATCGGGCCAAAACCGGAAAGTTTGTTAAAAGTAAAGTTTTATTTGGAGTTGATTAGATGTTCAATTTAGGGGTAAGAAGACATGCTGAAGACTTGTGTGAACATAATTTTCTACCCGGGCAAGTAGTTCGCCTGGAATCCGGCCAAAACCGGAAAAAGTTAGTTATTTGTTGTTGATTAGATATCCGATTTAGGGGTAAGAAGAGATGCTGAATCCGTGTATGAAAATCATTTTTTACCCGGACATATAGTTCGACCGGAATGCGGCTGGAGTCGGAAAATTTGTTATAAGTTAAATTTGTATTTGAAGTTGATTAGATGTTCAATATTGGAGAAAGAAGATACGCTGAGTTTGTTTCTGAGCTTTCTTTTTTCGCAGGACAAATAGTTCCGGAATTCGGCTGAAACCGGAAAATTGGCAGAAGCGGTAGGAAGTTTTCGTCAAAACAGATATGACTTGTAGGGGTAAACACACATGCTGAATTCATATCTGAACTTGGTTTTCATTGGCCTTAATCTGTTCCTGAATTTTAATAGTAAAAATGTTCAAGGAGTCTGGCGAAGACAAAGACCCAATTGGCTGGATCAACTATTGAATTTTTGGGATCCCACCGAAACCTTTAGTCTTGTTTCTCCTGCTTTCAGGCCGTTTTGAAGTTACAGGATGTCCTGCACAGAGGCGTTACTAGCCAAAATGTTTGGGGGGGGGGACGAGGCATTTACCGACTGGCTAGTAATTTTTACCGACTTTTTCTGCAGAAAAAACGACTGTTTTCAATAACAAAAATGACATTTTTGAAAAAATGACCGATTTTCAGAAAAAAACGACTATTTTGACGAAAAATCGACCAATGCTCAGAAAAAACGACTGTTTTCATGAAAAAAATCAGCTGTTTGACGAAAAATCGCGGAGCTTCGTGCCGACTCGGTTATTTTTTTACAGAATGGCCGACAGCATTGGGGGGGGGGGGGCGTCCCCCCCCCCCCCAGTCGTGACGCCCCTGGTCCTGCAAAGATGGCTTAGACATTTTTTTTATTTAGTGTAACCAGGTACTACCTATTGCGTCACGAAGTTTGCCACTTCTGCAAGTCATGAAGAAGTTGTGAACAATCGTACGGCGCAGATCTGAAAATCTTATTTAGCCTAGGACGGGTTTGGCGTTAATGGTATCTTCCACAAAGCTGTCCGAGGGTCCGTTTCTGGAACTACACTTGCACACGTCCTTGTAGATACGGGATTCACGTTCACCGAACTCCGAAGACCTATCGTTCCAGTTTTTCCTTCACTCCCTTCAGACATATTGCGCGAAACCTTGACTAACATCCCCAGCAAAGGTTGTCTCTGATTGGTTTGTACGGTCCGTCCGTACAACCGACTGAACCTATCACAAAGGATGTGCTTTCTTTGGGAAGATTAGATACGGCTAGGGAGCTAATCATGAAAACAATTTTGGGAAATTCTTATGCCTGTTTTCTAAATTTTTAATCTAGTTCTTTTATGGTGGAAAATTATGGTTTAAATTCCCCATTGATATGTTGAAAAAGAAACGGGAAACGTTTTTTTCAACATTGTTTGCCATAAACCACAATTTTTCTGATGTGTTGCGTTCATTTATGCTAGTGTAACCTTTAAAACGAATTGAATATAGAATTTTACATGGTCTAGATATTGGTCAGTTGTAGACCTTTTATATATATGTTATTGCACTTTTTATACTCGCCAGCTTTGGCGGATATATAATGAATTAAATTGATAAATAATCTTTGAGCCCAAGCTGACTTTGAAACATTTATTCAAACAATGTTTACTACGGATACGTCAGCTATGATTTTTCATCAGCGATATTTCGGCCCTTCTTGGCAAGGGTCCTCGTCAGGCTGTCAATCTTCTTGTTCAACTTCGAGGAAGGAAACAAACCTGTAATAAAGAACTGAAGCTTCTACCGACTATAAATATCTTATTAAGGTAAATTATCTTCAAGTACCACTATAATGAAAAACTAGTCCTGAGATTTAATTTTTGACAACGACGCTGTTTTTGCTGCATGATTGGGGCGATGACAGGAAAGGTTTTTTTCTGCATTTTGATCAACTTCGGTTTTTTCATTAATAAGGGCTGAAAACTTAAATATTATTGTATTAATGATCTCGTTCTACGTTTCTATTATGAGTACTTGCCTGAATCTATTACTTTGAATAATCACTGCACGGAAAAACTAGTGCTGAGATTTAATTTTTGACACGGCTGCTGTTTTTGCTGCACGATTGGGGCGACGGCAGGAAATATTTTTTTCTGCATTTTGATCGACTTCGGTTTTGTTGTTAATAAGGGACTGAGGCTTAAATTTTCTTCCCTTAATAACCCCGTTCCATGTTTCCGGTAAAGAGTACTCGCCTGTATCTCGGTTAATGCCTGTTCGGTTTTTCTTTATCTCAACGGCTTCTCGAATGGTTTGATGGAGTCCGGTGCACGTTGCAAGAATTTGGGCTTTTTCAAAATATACTGAATGGGATGGGTTTTCGAAAATATGTTCTGCAAGTGCAGATTTGAAAGTATAGTTATGACGGTGTCCGTTGGAGAGGGCGTGGTCAATTTCTTGCTCGTGCTCTGCAAGTCGTTTTCCGAAAGTTCTCTCTGTCCTTCCTACGTAACGCTTTCCGCAATCACAAGGTATTGAATAAATGCCTCTTTGGTACTGATTTGGGACTTTATCTTTTCCGGAGTTTAGGTAGGACAGCAAAGTATTTTGGGTTCTGTGAAAGACTTGGATGTTGTATTTTTTCAGACTTTTGGACAATTTTTCGGTTACTCCGCGGACGTACGGAAGGTAAACGCGGGCATTTTTTTCTTCTACCTCACCATTACTAGTAGAACTTACAGGATCTTTGGGGGATGAATGCAGCTTCAGTCGTCTTCTGATGATCTGTTCAACCAGTTGAATGGGGTATTTGTTTCCAAACAGGACGTCCCGAATGTGGCAAAGTTCGTCATCTAGGAGATTTTTGTCGCAAATTTTGATGGCTCGGTCGACTAGTGAGATAACTACTCCGCGTTTCACATATTCTGGCTGGTAAGAATCATATGGAAGGTATCGATCGTTGTGGGTGGGTTTTCTGTAGACTGAGCAGACAAAACTTCCTTCACTGTTAGCAATCAAAACATCTAGGTACGGCAGCTTCTGTGCATCATTTTCAAATTCAATCGTGAACTGGATAGTCGGTTGAATTGAGTTTAAAGTGTCAACGAAACTCACAATGTCTGTTTTTTGGCCTTCCCATGCTGTGAAACCATCATCAACATAACGTTTGTAGAAACTTGGAACCATCGGCGCGATACTGAAAGCGATTTCTTCAATTTTCCTTAGCGTTAATTCGGCGAGTCCTTGCGAAATAGAGCTCCCCATCGCTGCTCCTTCATGCTGCCAGTAGAATTGCCCCATGTAGATGAAATATGTTGATTCCCAAACAAGTTTAAAACAATCTAGTATTTGGCTTACAGTTAGGGGGGTTTTGTCTGACAGTTCGGGATAATTTTCTAGTGCTTCTTTTAGGGCATCTAGGGTGAAATCTTTCCTGAGACTGGTGAACAAAGATACAGCATCAATGCTTGCTTTTTGCGTTTCTTTGGTGACAGGGTATTTTCTTAACTCTTGGACAAAATCAATGGAATTTTTGATGTAATGCGGCCCTGAATCTAGGAGTGGCCTTATTAACGAAGCTAGAAATCTGTCTAATTTTTTAGTTGGGGCTCGAACGTTTGCTACTATTGGGCGAAGGGGTCTACCTGTTTTGTGCACTTTAACTACTCCATAGAAACGCGGTGCTACCGGCCCGGTTACTTTTAGGAACTGTTTCTGGGATTTGGAAATAGGGAGACTTTCTACGAGGTTTCTTACTTTTTTGTCAATGGATGGGGTTGGATCACTTGGTATTGGGGTGTAGACATCTTTGTCTGCTAGGAGGTTTCGAATTTTCATGTCGTACTCGTTCTGGTCAAGGACTACAATGGCGTTACCTTTGTCAGCTTTTGTGGTGATCACCACAAAAGCTGACAAAGGTAACGCCATTGTAGTCCTTGACCAGAACGAGTACGACATGAAAATTCGAAACCTCCTAGCAGACAAAGATGTCTACACCCCAATACCAAGTGATCCAACCCCATCCATTGACAAAAAAGTAAGAAACCTCGTAGAAAGTCTCCCTATTTCCAAATCCCAGAAACAGTTCCTAAAAGTAACCGGGCCGGTAGCACCGCGTTTCTATGGAGTAGTTAAAGTGCACAAAACAGGTAGACCCCTTCGCCCAATAGTAGCAAACGTTCGAGCCCCAACTAAAAAATTAGACAGATTTCTAGCTTCGTTAATAAGGCCACTCCTAGATTCAGGGCCGCATTACATCAAAAATTCCATTGATTTTGTCCAAGAGTTAAGAAAATACCCTGTCACCAAAGAAACGCAAAAAGCAAGCATTGATGCTGTATCTTTGTTCACCAGTCTCAGGAAAGATTTCACCCTAGATGCCCTAAAAGAAGCACTAGAAAATTATCCCGAACTGTCAGACAAAACCCCCCTAACTGTAAGCCAAATACTAGATTGTTTTAAACTTGTTTGGGAATCAACATATTTCATCTACATGGGGCAATTCTACTGGCAGCATGAAGGAGCAGCGATGGGGAGCTCTATTTCGCAAGGACTCGCCGAATTAACGCTAAGGAAAATTGAAGAAATCGCTTTCAGTATCGCGCCGATGGTTCCAAGTTTCTACAAACGTTATGTTGATGATGGTTTCACAGCATGGGAAGGCCAAAAAACAGACATTGTGAGTTTCGTTGACACTTTAAACTCAATTCAACCGACTATCCAGTTCACGATTGAATTTGAAAATGATGCACAGAAGCTGCCGTACCTAGATGTTTTGATTGCTAACAGTGAAGGAAGTTTTGTCTGCTCAGTCTACAGAAAACCCACCCACAACGATCGATACCTTCCATATGATTCTTACCAGCCAGAATATGTGAAACGCGGAGTAGTTATCTCACTAGTCGACCGAGCCATCAAAATTTGCGACAAAAATCTCCTAGATGACGAACTTTGCCACATTCGGGACGTCCTGTTTGGAAACAAATACCCCATTCAACTGGTTGAACAGATCATCAGAAGACGACTGAAGCTGCATTCATCCCCCAAAGATCCTGTAAGTTCTACTAGTAATGGTGAGGTAGAAGAAAAAAATGCCCGCGTTTACCTTCCGTACGTCCGCGGAGTAACCGAAAAATTGTCCAAAAGTCTGAAAAAATACAACATCCAAGTCTTTCACAGAACCCAAAATACTTTGCTGTCCTACCTAAACTCCGGAAAAGATAAAGTCCCAAATCAGTACCAAAGAGGCATTTATTCAATACCTTGTGATTGCGGAAAGCGTTACGTAGGAAGGACAGAGAGAACTTTCGGAAAACGACTTGCAGAGCACGAGCAAGAAATTGACCACGCCCTCTCCAACGGACACCGTCATAACTATACTTTCAAATCTGCACTTGCAGAACATATTTTCGAAAACCCATCCCATTCAGTATATTTTGAAAAAGCCCAAATTCTTGCAACGTGCACCGGACTCCATCAAACCATTCGAGAAGCCGTTGAGATAAAGAAAAACCGAACAGGCATTAACCGAGATACAGGCGAGTACTCTTTACCGGAAACATGGAACGGGGTTATTAAGGGAAGAAAATTTAAGCCTCAGTCCCTTATTAACAACAAAACCGAAGTCGATCAAAATGCAGAAAAAAATATTTCCTGCCGTCGCCCCAATCGTGCAGCAAAAACAGCAGCCGTGTCAAAAATTAAATCTCAGCACTAGTTTTTCCGTGCAGTGATTATTCAAAGTAATAGATTCAGGCAAGTACTCATAATAGAAACGTAGAACGAGATCATTAATACAATAATATTTAAGTTTTCAGCCCTTATTAATGAAAAAACCGAAGTTGATCAAAATGCAGAAAAAACCCTTTCCTGTCATCGCCCCAATCATGCAGCAAAAACAGCGTCGTTGTCAAAAATTAAATCTCAGGACTAGTTTTTCATTATAGTGGTACTTGAAGATAATTTACCTTAATAAGATATTTATAGTCGGTAGAAGCTTCAGTTCTTTATTACAGGTTTGTTTCCTTCCTCGAAGTTGAACAAGAAGATTGACAGCCTGACGAGGACCCTTGCCAAGAAGGGCCGAAATATCGCTGATGAAAAATCATAGCTGACGTATCCGTAGTAAACATTGTTTGAATAAAAGAATTAAATTGAATTGAACTGTGAAAGGAAAATAAAAAAAAAGTGGACTTGTGATTGCGCTTGTTCTCTCAGAAGAAAGAATAATTTAACATGGTCATAGTTCAGTTCTGCTAAAATTTCGTGAACGGCAGATTCCTTCATGAAAGACGAACTTATGCTTTTTATCGTTTCTCAGTAATGTGCGGTGTGATGATGATGATGTTTTTATGGCACTTGAGCTTACTCAAGTGCCATATAGCTTACTGTAATTTCTGTCCGTCAGTCGGTCTGTCGGTCCCGGTTTTGCTAGTTCGGGCACTTCCAGATAAGCTAGGACGATGAAACTTGGCAGGCATATCAGGAACTGGACCAGATTAAATTAGAAATTGTCGCTTCCTCGATCCGACCATCTTTAGGGGAGTGGAGGGAGGGGGAATCCGGAAAAAATAGGAAAAATTAGATGTTTATTAGCTTACGAACGGGTGATCGGATCTTAATGAAACTTGATATATGAAGGACTTCGTGTCTCAGACCCTCCATTTTAAATCCAGACCGGATCCGGTGACACTCGGGGGAGTTGGAGGGGGAAACCGGAAATCTTGGAAAACACTTAGAGTGGAGGGATCAGGATGAAACTTGGTGGAAAGTACAAGCAAAATTCCTAGATACGTGACTGATATAACCGGAACGGATCCGCTCACTTTATTGGAGTTGGGGGGGGGGAGAAGTCCGAATTTGTAGTGATCCCGCGAGTTCCGTGCTTCCTGATGTGCTGGGACGATGGAAATTGACAGGCATGTCTGGGACCCGACCAGATTAAATAGGAACTCGTCAATTCCCCGATTCGACCATCTAGGGGGGGGGAGTGGAGGGAGGGTGAAGCCAAAATTTTAGGTATTTTTAGCTTGCGAACGGGTGATCGGATCTTGATGAAAGTTGATATTTAGGATGACCTCGTGTCTGAGACATCTCACTTTAAATCCGGACCGGATCCGATGACACTGGATGGAGTCGGAGGAGGGAACCGGAAATTTTGAGAAACGCTTAAAGTGGAGGGATCGGGATGAAACTGGGTGGGAAAAACTAGCACTGGTCCTTGACACGTCATTGACATAACCGGACCGGATCAGGGCACTGTGGGGGAGTTGGGGTGGGGGTCCGGATTTCTAGCGATCCCGCGAGTTCGGCATACTTCCTGATGTCCTAGGGCGATAAAACTTGGCAGGTATGTCAGGGATCCGAATAGATTGACTTGAGAACAGCCGTTTCCCCGACCCGACCATCGTGGGGGGAGTGGGTGGATGGGGAGTCTGGAATCTAGTGGCGTGCATAACTTTTGAACGGGTGATCGGATTTGAATGAAACTTGTCTGGTGAGCTATCGCCTCGGACGTTCAGTGTCACGTCCGGGTCGGGTCCGATACCTGTGGGGATGGGGGGGGGGGAACTCAAGAAACTCTACAAGCAGAGGGATTGGGACGAAACTTAATGGATGCAACCAGCATTAGGCCTAGATGAAATTGACGGAGCCAGATGGTTTCGGGGCTTTGTGGGGGGAGTTGGAGGGGGTTTCCTGGAATTCCGGTAGTCGTGAGTTAGAATAGTTCCAGATGTAAAACGACAACGAAACTTTGTAGGCATATTAGCGACCCGAATTATCTTGACTTAAGAACCTGAGACAATATACCCCCGGAAACTTCCGTTCCTAGATCCGAGCATTTTTTGGGGAGCAAGAGAAGAGAAATATGGAAATTGACTTCTATGAATTGCGAACGAGTGGTCTGATTCGAGTGAAACTTCACGGGTGATACGAATCGATGGCCTCGACATGTAAAACATGCGTTCGAACCATATGCGACCACGATTAGGGGAATTGGGGGTGGGGGGGCTTTTGACATGCACAAAAACCAAACGGATGGACCGAATGAGATGCAAATTCGACAGTGCCGAGTTTATGCGGCCTAGATTTTTTATTTGGCGTCCGGGCCGGATTCTGCCAAGGTAGGGGGGGTACTGGAAACTTGCAGATAGGCTATGCTCCAATTTCAGTAAAACTTGATGGACAGGAACAGGGAATTAAGAGATTGGGCCCGAACCGGGTCTGACAACGTTGGTGGGAGGGGGGTGTACCGGAACTTTCCAAAATTGCTCAGATTCGAGTGAAACTTGATAGATGGTATAAACGAAGATGCTTTAGGTGGTCGATTTTTTTTTATTCCGAACCAGATTCGGCCACGGTAGGTGGAGATAGAGTGAGTACCGGAAATCGTGTAGCACGTCTAGGGATCAAACAAATGGATTTATTGGGATGAAAGTTTGAACAGTCATGTGCATTTGCTACAGACAATCGAGACGATGCCGGAACTGCTCAGAAATGAGTGAAACTAAATATCCTATTTCTATTTCCGAACCGCATTTTTGGATGGCGGGTGTATTTTGTGAAGTTCTCATCTACTTTCTTGTACAGCCAACTCGTACAAGTGCCATATGAGCTCGTAGCTCTTGTTATTTATTATGATTACATTTTATTTAAAGGAGAGAGAAATAGCGCAGCACGGACAAATACTGTAAATACCTGCTTTATTTGCCGATTTCATATCGAAATCGGAGAATAATCCGTAAATACAAAGCTCCCGATTTGTCCAATGGGTGGTATTGAAGGAGACGATGCGGTAGATTTGATATGTTATTGCGAGGAGTTGAAAGAATTAAGAAAGGAAGTGTTTGGTCGGGAGGCTTGGGAGGAAAGGGATTTGGTTTCAAGTATGGGAAGTAGGTGTTTTGGTGAGATCTGAAGGCTGGGTAGATTCCTGAAGCTAGCTATGGCCCACCGTGAACTATTTTTATAGAAGTTGATTTTTCGGTTTGTTGTTGGAGTGTATGATATTTTGTTTTTGCTATTGTGTTATGTTTCCCGCCATGGCCCTTGCGCTTTATTGGGAATAAATTCAAAACCGCAAAACTCCAGGAGCTTCATAAAAATTTATCTGGACAAGCATATCAATCAAGCAATCAATCATTTATTTCCAAATATCTCTTAAAAGTGATAACGTAGGATTGTCAATACAAGAACAAGGCGACAAGCTAAAAGCTTAACGCTAAATGAAATAATAAATAAATAAATAATACACTTGCAGATTAATACACTTACGAATCAAGCTCATTATATTTATATACAATTAGAATTCAATCAATCAAGTAGTCGAATTGTAGTTGTTCAGGAAGTACGGTACAACGTATTTGAGAATTCTCTCTGAAGAGGCAGCTGGGGGTATTTCTAGCAGCTGATGTCCGATTTTTTTTTGAAGATCCCGTTTTTTGCTCATGATTTGGGCTCTGGAAGTCTGGTAGAATTCCTCTGTGGTGCTCGGAACAAAATAGTGACATCCCAAATTTCATCAGTAGCTTATGTCAGCGCTGGCTAAGTGATGTTAGTTCCAATTTTGAAAGGCTGCTGTCAGCGAGGCATGCCGAACGCTGCATGCATATTCCGTTGCAGGTTTAACGTAAGTTTTGTAACAATTCAGAAGTGACCTGATCGACAGCCCGAATCTCTTTAGATATGAGAAAGTCCTCAAGAGGACAGAAGTGTCGAAAACGACGCTAGGTGTCTCGTCAGTGAGCACATATATCACCTTAGTGAAACTGAAGTTTTACCTGAAGTTTTTTTATGAACGCCTCCACCATATCACGGGCTCATCTGTTTGTTCTGTTGATTTTTTGTGTTAATTTTGTTATATTAGTGTTTCTTCAGTTGTTTATTTGTTTCCTCTTCTTTACTCCACTATCTTCACATTGTTTTTGTGCAGTGGGTTATAAATAAATTATTATTATTATTATTACTATATCAGTAGTAAATGCACAAGATAAAAAAATAAATATTATAAAAGAGATAAGGGACTAATGGGGTCTAAAAAATCTTCTTCCTAGATGGAATGAGGAGAAATAGCCAAGGGATGAAACGTGAAGGTGCAATTAAAGATAACTTTCTGTGCCGTGTGTCACTGTCAGTTTCGTGTGTCAAATAAGATGTTGTCATCAGCCCGTCTTATCTGCTAGCCATGTGAAGCTGTTTAGTTGATCCACCGTGGCAAAGCTGTCAACAGCATTATTGCAAGAACTCCACTTGAGCACGTCTTTATGGAAAAGGGATTTACGAATTTAAATGCGCTTAAGGCAGATCTGGAAGTCCATCATTTGTTATTCCTCGTTTCTCAGTAATGCATGGATCACCTGTTATTTTAAGTCTGTCGTAGTTACTATTATTATTATTATTTATTTATTTTCAAAATTGAAGAGTAGTGTATAAAATGAACAACAACATGTCAACAAACTCACACACACTTATATTCTCCTAAACTACTGACCTTTAAAGATAAATTAGCCTACTAAGTCTACAACGAAATACATTGGAAAAAAAACAAGTAGTTTTAGGTTTTGCGCATTTGTCATTCCTCCATCATGCTAATCATCTAAAATGGGCTTCACACAATACTATTATTATGATTGCATCCCTGTTTACTTTTATACTTAAGTCAGGTTTGGTTCCGTCGAGTTTTTTAAAATCCGCAACTACCCCCCTATTAAAGAAAGGAGGTAACCCAAATGATTGTAAATCTTTCCGTCCAATAACTACTTCTTGTCAAATGAGTAAACTTTTTGAGCTAACACTCCTCCCGTATTTTTGTAGTTCTAATCAAGGTCTGAATCAAATTGGTTTCAGGAAAGGGTTGAATATTGATGTGGCTCACACTCTTCTGTCTCGTATTTTGAGTTCTTGTAGTTATAGTAATAGAATATATGTATTAGCCCTAGACATTGCTTCAGCATACGATAGTATCATCCACGCTTGGGCCCTTAGATCTTTGTTGAAGAATGGTGTACCAGTGAGGATAGTACTCATGTTGCGTCGGTGGTTTGGAGCTTCTCGAATTAGAGTTCTTTGGAAGGGTTCCTTCACTGATTTTGATGTTGTTCTAAACCGGGGTCTTCGTCAGGGTGGGATTCTTTCTCCAGTGATTTTCAATATAACTATCGCTGCATGTCTTGATGGTGTACAGTCTTCTTTTATTTATGGTAAAGGTATCCTAGCTTCTCTTATAGCGTATGCTGACGACATACTCCTTATTAGCCGTTCTCTATCGGGCCTTCAGAATAATGTAAATTATCTAGTTAAGTCTTTTAATGAGTATGGCCTGATTTTTCGACCTGAAAAATGCCAGTTTATGGTTTTTGGTCCAAAACCCCTTGAACAAATTTCTCTTTCAGTATCAGTCCGTATAAGTAATTCAATCCCAAAACCATGTGAGTCTTTGAGATATCTGGGAATCCCTTATGGGCCATAAGGGACTTTGACATTAACGAGGGCTCTAATAGTAAAAGATGTGGAGTCGCGTATTTCTGCTAGTTTTGGGGCGGTGATTTGTCTTAGGGATTTCCTATCTAGACGCAATCTTGCAAAGATTTTTAACACTGTTGCTCTTCCACAGGCTTTGCTTGCATCTTCTTTTTTACCCTTTTTAACGTTATCAAATTTATCGCGTATCAAAACTACTTTTTTTAATTTTGGGAAATTTTTATGCCGGTTTTCGAAATACCAATCCAGTTCTCTTATGATGGATAATTATGGTTTAAAAAACCCCATTGATATTTTCAAAAATTTATTCCTTAAAGCACACTTTGTCCGATGCGTTGCGTTGATTGTATTTTGGTTAAAGTGTTAGGTAGACTTCATTTAGGATAGTGTAGGCTAATTGTTTTTTAAATGACGTAGAGTTTTTATGAAAGTATATGGTCTAGTTACTAGTTTGTAGACCGATTGTATGAATTTTATTATATTTTTTTTTTTACTCGCCAGCTTTGGCGGATACAAATAAATGAATTGAATTGAATTGGGGATGATGGGGATACAGTCAGTTCGCTGTGGGAGGCGATTGGTACCTTTGTTTCGATACTGGTTGGTTCGTCAACTTTTTAGGCAGTACGAATGACATTCATGGTACCACCATGAAATGTCCTTATATACAGTCATCGGAGTCAGGACAGCCTAGGGCGTCTGGTGGCCTACTACACGTGCAGACTTCACGGGTTCATTGTAGATTCCCCCGATCGATTCACACTAAGGTTTGCGTACCGAACCACAATAGGCTATAAACCACCCATCATACACTAGGCCTTACAGGCCAGCCTACTCTAAGGAGCTTTAACAAAGACTCATATGAATGAATGAATATATTTATTACCCATCTTTACATAAAAATGTCACTGATGGAGTATAAGAAAAGAAAAATAAACAAAAAGGAAAAAAGAAATGAACAACACACAAAATACAATTTTAAATTGGCACTACATAATACAAACAAGAGAGACGGACAAAATATTAATAACTACTTAACTTCTGCTTAATTGCTGGATAGAGGCTATTTAGAGGGTCGAGGACCTATGGTCCGTAATATAAACAAAAGGTTTTATTCTCTGTATGAACTTACTTACAAAATAGAATAGAATATAATTTACCAAAAAAGCCCGAGGGCCATGGCAACAAAAATTGTAAGAAACGCACTCACTTACATAGCTAACACGCAGCTCCTATTCTAAAAATCTCCTTCTATGCTCCATCGCAAGCCTCAAGTAACGTCCAAGTATTTTTACAGTAACAAAACACTTTAGGTAAAAAGAGCAAGCAACCTTTAGGTAAAAAGGGTTGTTCCCGGTCGAGGCCCGGAAAAGGTATCATGGTACCGGTCGAGGCCCGGAAAAGGTATCATGGTACCGGTCGAGGCCCGGAAAAGGTATCATGGTACCGGTCGAGGCCCGGAAAAGGTATCATGGTACCGGTCGAGGCCCGGAAAAGGTATCATGGTACCGGTCGAGGCCCGGAAAAGGTATCATGGTACCATTATTATTACTTTATTTCAGGATCAGCCGCTCAAAGAAGTTATGCAAGAAGCAGTTGAGCGCCACTTCCAGGGGATTTCGTTTAGAGAACGAGGGGCAGGCACGACAATTGATGCTCATATGACTGACGAAGGATTCAATGTTCGTGCTGGTGTGGACTGGCAGACGGGTAAGTGGTTATCTCAGCTCTGATGGTTTGCTAATTGAGGAGGATCAGTCCGCTAAGGAAGCCTACGCAGAGGCAAATTAATTTGGGAACTGGCTACGGCTGAAACGATGCGACGATTCTGGCGATCTCTTGTGTTCGCTTTCCGAAAAGCAAAGCGAGAATCCGCCGAGCGCAAGAAAAAGCAAAAAGTCGCTGAGCCTCAGTTGCACCTTTACAACTTCTCGCTGACTTGCTGAAATCACTTTCCACTCGCGAAGTGGAATCGCTTTCCAAGTGCTGGCGGAAACTAGCGGAGCGCGAGAAATCTGCAAATGAAATTAAGTGGAAAATAAAAGAAGCACAGGCTAATTATTACAAAAACGAGGTGGATCATCCTTTGGAGTCCAAGCCTTCGCAGTTCTTCAGTAAAGTTAAAAGTCTGACTGGAAAAAGTTGTCAACCAGTTTACTTCATCAAGGAGGAGCCACAAGAGAAAACTCCAAATGATTCAAATGTCCATTTCGCTGCAGTTGTGCAGACTTATCCACCTCTTCCCCCTGAAGACCCTCCAAAAAATTGAACTGCTCCTTCAAATGATAATTTAATGCCTGTTTGTCAAGTGTAACCCGTAAACTATCTAAGTTAAAAAGAACTGCCGTTGCTCCTTTGGATATTGCAGTTGTTCTCGTTAAAGCATTTGCTAAACAATTAGCTTTCCCCTTTCAGATAATCTACAATAACATAATGTGAACAGGTTATTTCCCAAAGAAATGGAAGAAAGGTTTTATCACCCCCATTCACCTAATGATTTCTCTGGTGTACGGCCGATCACAGTTACATCAATTTTCAATTTACGAAGGTTTTGTTGCCACATGGCTTAAAGAATATCTTTTAAAAGTAACTGATCGAAAGCAGTTTACATTCCTCAGTGTTCGACAGTCCATCACCTAGTTAATTTAATTGATTTTATTTTAAAACATCTAGATGACCTGGCAAATGGATACATTTAATTGCAATTGATTTTAAAAAGGCTTCTGATTTGACCATAAAATTCTTTTAGAAAAAATGGCTGAAAAAAATATACCCAATTTTATCGTCAAAATCATCAGGAGCTTCTTGACAAACAGAGAGCAAACTGTAAAGTATAAAGGCCATTTTTCTACTTCTTTACCAGTTTTTGTGGAGTTCCACAAGGAACTGTGATCGGTCCGCTGTGCTTCCTCCTCTTGATAAATGAAATTCCTGCTGGGATGGAGGACAGATGGAAATCCGTTGACGATTTGTCCCTAGCGGAAGTCGTATCTGAGGATTTGAAAAGCAACGCTGCCGGGTCGACCAAGTTACCTCAGAGGCGACTAAAATGAATATGGTCGTGAATAAAGATAAGTGCTCGGTTAAGACTTTGTCTTTTCTTTGGAAAACCCGCCCGTGTTTCGAACAGGAATGAAAATACAAAGCTAACAGCATTCAAATGCTAAAAACACTGAAAAAGTTTCGGGTTCCTAACAGCAAGCTAAAGCTAATGTTTTGCTCTTTCATTCGACCCTTTGTCGATATGCTTGCCTGGTTTGGCACTTTGCTCTTACCCAAGGTGAAACTGATAAAATAGAGCAAGTTCAGAAGAGATCGCTGCATATTATCTATTGCGGTTCCCCCCTACCATACTCTTTTTACCTCAAAGAATTGAATCCCTTTCTTCCCGGCGTGAAAAACTAGGCTGCAACTTTGGCTTCTCCCTTCTCCAGCACCCCATTTACCGTTAATTCCTTCCCCCACCCTTTATTTTGCTTTATTATTGAATAAATTGAAAAAATTTAAATTGAACAGCTCTGGAAAGCGAAGCGGCATTTAGCCGAAGTCGCAAGAACAGCTGGCGCATAAGCTCGCGGAGCTTTCCAGACCGCCAGAATCGCCCTATATTTTGTTTTACTTTCGTGATTGCTTTTACCGACATATCCAACAGTTCAACACCTACAACCCGCTCTTCATTTTTTCATCTATCTCCTGAAATCGCTTACATATTAGGGAAGGGAGATATCTAAATTAATGGTGATTTATTTTGTTAGAATTGATGTTTTCAGTTCATAAATTGCATTGAGTTGGATTGAACTGAAGGTGAAATGCTTGATGCAAGTGAGGGTCCGCGTATCGTGTTAACCATAAACCAAAGTGTCAAAAATGACCGATATTTTGGAACTGTGCTTTAGACCTGGAGAGGACAATACCCTAAGCGAAGGGGAACAGTGCCTGGAACGTGGTAAAACAGTGGCAGCTGCAAGATAGTTTTGTTTTTTGTCAAATTTGGGCTGCAGTGCGAGTCATAAGACTTTTTAGTGTGGAAACGGACTTTGTGGCCTGATAAGCCATCGTAAGCCACAGATTCTTTGTGGCATTGCGGGAAAAAGCCTCTAGGTATCATCGTGATGTACGCTACACGCCAGAGCAAAATAACACAAGGGAGTAGTGCCAAGACTTGACAAAATTGACACACACTCGAAAAGCAGCGATACTAGCACCACTACGATAGAGAACGTTTCTACTGAAACTCATTCATTCATCCACCAGCTCTGGCTCTAATAACTTCATTTTTTCGACATAGAAAAAAAAATGAGCCATCTTCAGTTGTTTCCTTGGTGTGTGCAGGCCGCGCCTTTGCTTTACCAGAAATTTCTAAACCCGCAAGTTTGTCTCGCTTTAAACGCCACAAGCGTATCGGGTGGCGCTACGACTATGGCCTGTTTGCAAAGCAAGGAAAGCATAGGTCTTGCCGCTACTCCCTAGTGTTATCTTGCTCTGCGACGCGCGTCGCTTTTTGTTTGCGCCTAGCAACGAAGTGATAAAGTGACGAAACTTAATTGAAGAAAAGAAAGTCTAAAATTCTGTTGTATATGTTGTTTTATTATCTAGGATTTGTCTTCGGTGGTAACCTGCATAATTGTGGAACGTGGATGGATAAAATGGGGTCGTCGGACAAAGCCGGAATCAGAGGAAAACCTGCCACTCCCAGAGACGGCAGTGCAATCGAATTGGTGGGTCTTAGCAGGAGTGTCATTGGTTGGATGGCAGACTCCTTTGAGGCTGGAGTCTACCCATACGAAGCCGTATCCCGGGCAGACCCTGAGGGTGTGTTATTCATTCAATTTTCGCTTGTCAGATGGCGTTATCATATTGTAAAGCAAGCCGTTATACCAAGCCATTTCTGAGTTTGCTGCAGATTTCACTGCACTGCTCGCTACACATGGATTTGTATTTTGTATCGCTTTTCTGTCGGTCTGTCTACTGATCACGAGTTAGCGTGCTTCCGGATAGCTTAGTATTAGGATGAAACTTGCCAGGCTTATTAGGCACCTGAGCAGGTTCACGGGGAAATTGGATGTAATCCAATTTCTAGTTTCTGGATTGAACTTGCTATAGTTACTAAGAGCATGTATCCTAGACATTTTATATATAGGTCAGGGCCGCATCCGGCCACGGGGGGGGGGGGGGTTGAAGGGGGGCGAGAATCTTGTAGCGTTGGAAGAGTAGAGAGTGGTAGGCAAAAGTGGAGCTACTATAGGAGTTCAAGGACGTTTTACTATTGAGTCATATGATTTTAAGAAATTATGAAATGATAATTAATGATCAAGAAATCCAAGATTGGCAAATAAGACTCCAGACTCAGAGACTCTTAAGTTGTATGGTAAAATAAAAGCCTACCACACTTAAAACTAGGTTCCAGCTCCGATAAACTGGTCTCCCGATCCTCAGCAAAAATAAACTTCTTAATAGGAAAACTAGCACGGGAAGGACTTACCTTTGCCCTCTTTGCAAGTCGCAGGAGGAGGATTTGAACCACTTCCTCTTAGAGTGCGAAGCGCTTTCGCATTTGAGGGTTAAATCTCTTAGGGGTGGGTTGGTATCGCTTCCCGGTATCCTGAAATCTACGAACCCCGAATGGATCGTAGAAGTATGTACATATTGTGTTATTGAGCGTTTAGATTCAGGAAAGAAAGTTAGCATAGCTTGTGTACCATAATAACTTTAGAGGTGTACAAATTATTTGTGAAGTGAAACATGTATTGGATCTTGTATGGCATTTTGGCTTAATAAACAAACGTTATTATTACGTGCCGAAATGAATATGTGAATTTTAATTGCTATCTTGGTATAGGGTAGCGTTTGCTTGCAAACTTGTCTTCATAACCGATCCTTTCTCTTAAGTGACAGGTATCCGTCACAAACATTTGCATTATTAACAATATAGTGTCACGTGTTGGTGTGGCGTGAAAGCTAAAAATGCTATACAAACTAAGAGTTACGGCTAAAAACATAAATTGTCCTATAGTACTTTAAATGGGAACATATGGAAACAGGAGAATGTTTCTTGTACAATATTATCCGTAAAACCAACTTCTTAATTAAATCCCTCTCTACCCTTAAGTCTTTCGGTGTGGACACTAAATGCCTCCTCTGTTATTTCAAAAAGTGTATCCGTCCTCATTTAGAATATGCTTCACCACTTTGGCATTCTTCTCTTTCTGCTGAACTCTCTGATCGCCTGAAAAATGTCCAAAAGAGAGCAGTGAGAATCATTCTGGGTGATCATAATATTTCATATGAAGTCGAAACTTCAAAAAATTTTGGAGCAAAGATGGTATGTGTTGTCCCCAGATGACCCTTCTGTCCCCCCCCCCTCCCCTCCCATCTTCCGTGCATTGGTCCGAGAGGAATACTGGCAATCAGTTTTCTCCATATCCTGCTAATTTTTCTGCCCAATTTTGACTTGTTCATTCCATCATTTTTTTCTGGTCATTGCTTTTAAGTGTATCAGTTAATTCGTTTCGGGTCTGTATTTTGTAAATATCTTATTCCTCTTCTAGCTTTAGGCTATTGGGATAATAAACTTGATTGATTGATTGTCGACTCATCTGAATATTGTCCTGTTATTTTTTAGGAAACACAGTGGCTTGGACGTTCAGAGAATGGGCGGCTAAGATTGATAGCAACTTTGAGAGATTGTTCTTCATTGACGTGGAGCCGAACCCTTACGAAAGGAGGCCTGACCTTATCCATAGGCGTGGCATCTACAAGGACACAGTGGGATCTGCGCAGCCGTGGACGGACTACCAGTTGAGATGCAACGTTCCCATTGCAATGGTCGTGGTGAGTTGGTTTTTCTAAATAATCATTATCATATCCAATGAAAAGGTTTGATAGGACAGCGCCGTACTATTTGACTGGCAGCTTCTCTTGTTAAGTTCCTGGGTGTTAGCAAATCGCTGATGGTGGTGAAGAAAGGAAAGAGCCTTTCCAAATTGGATTAAGAGCTAAGAAATAATAAAAATTCATTCCGCTGTGTGGCAAATGATTCTGTAGTTTCTGCCTTTGATTTAGCATTCCGGCTTCTCTTTTTTATTATTAAAGAATGTACAATCTCACGCCCAATAATCTTGCCTTGTTAAAGATGAAAAAAAAGTAGTTCTGTTAAAGGCACGCGTACGATGAAAATATAACACTGCAAGATAATTCTCAAGAAGTTAAACTTACGGTAACAAAAACTTGTATTGCATTTAGCAATAGTTTGTTTTACTGAGACTCTTGTAGCGCTTGAAGTTGAGCTTAAAAGCTCAACCTACCATCGCTGACTCTATGGCGAAGACGAAGGGACATGATTTTTTTTTACCAAAACGTTGCTCATACAGTAACAGTTGCTTGAACTCCGGCAGGACGCGAGGTCATTATTGGAAGCCAGAGCAATTTCTGAGCGAGGAACTGGAGCGATACAACTTCTGTTCAAACTGTGTCATCCCCTTGAAGAACTCCCTTAGCGAGGAGACAGTATAACGGCAGAAATTATAGATGTTTCAGTGAGCAGTAGACCATGACTGGGGAGGCGAGGCCTCGAAAACTGTCCACAAGGATGTATAGAGCGTGTTCCACCCTACTTGCCGGAGTTACTACGCATTTTGCGTCGAGGCTGGGAACGCATTGTTCTGTTTTCAGCAAATATCATCGTGCCACGGGCTAATCGAACCAGTCACATCACAGAGATTCGTAGTTACCACGCTTACTATGCTCGCGAGCATGGTGAGCAAATAGTTACTGTTTCGAGAAGGTTGGAACGGTCAGCGTAGTAAATTTTGACGAGGCTGGAACGAAAATAGTAGCTAATAGTTACTATTGTTAGTAGGGTGGAACACGCTCATAGTGTCAACTTCTAGATAGTAAGCACTAGTGACGTTGATGGGCGACACAGCCTTGTCGTTAGCAATTGTTGCGTTTTTGATATCTGATACCACGGTCTACAGTCGTTTTTGCAGTTATCGTGGTATCTGATACCACGGTCAAAAAGCGTTTTTGCATTTATTGTGGTATCTGGCCAGTTATCGTGGTATCAGATATTCAGATACTACGGTCCGACCGTGGTAACTGTAGTCATCTCACTTTCATCAAGTTTTTGTCAGATTGGTGAGAAAGAAGTTTAGCGCTTAGTGATGTAACTGGATATCTGTTTTTCGTTTGGGATGACTTCGAAAAGTGCAATTTCGGCAATAGTCGTTTTTGCAGAGCACCGTGTATCAGATACCACGATAACTGCAAAAACGACTAATTGCAGATCCAGTTACCGTGGTAACAGATACCGTGGTGTCAGCAAAAACGCAACTAATTGCTATTTAAGGTGAAGTTCTGGTCCGGATTCTTCTTCAGTTGAATCTTTTCTAGGCTCCCGAGATGTTTAATCCTCACAATGCATGGATTGCCCTTGGACATATAGAAGAAATCCTACTTAGTCACCTGGGAATGCGGACCTTGGATCCTGCCGACTGGGCATACAGGGGAGACTATGATAATGCAAATGATAGTCAGGACCCAACTGTCGCCCATGGTTTCAACTATCATCAAGGACCGGTGAGTTAAGCCGCTCTCACATTGACGTGTTGAGCATTTCATCACTAAGCTATGCAACCTCTGCGTCGTGCTTGCGTCGACACAACGCAGACAGATAAATCGCAACGCAAGAAATAGAACCAAGTTCTATTCTTGCTGTGTGTCGACGCGCACGCATCAGATTTGTCAGTGGAAATGGAAGTTTTTGAAGAAAAACAGAAAAAAAACATGCTGATGATGAAGAAAATCTTGTTATTGAAAGAAATCAAAATTCAGCAGAACAAACAGAGAAAGGAAAATGTAATTGAGCATCTAACGCGAAAGCTTCTCGCGCAGGTGTGAAAGAAACGCTGCGCAATCTGTACGCAGCGCATCGCAACGACGTGTCAGTGTTCAAGTTCAATTTCTTTTTATTGACAAACTTATATGTACACAACTAACATAATACTAACATAGACAAAAAACAAAACCTATTTATTAAGCAAAATCCCGAGTGCTCTATGGCCCGTTGGTTGGGAAACAGCGATCTTTATAATAAAATAACTCGCCAGGTGCTCTCGCGAATATAACCGACCTCCATATCGCCACGTAACAACAAAAAATAAACAAATTCATGTGTGATCAAAGTGGCAAGTGGCTTCTTCTTCTAATTACATCCTAACATGTCATTTAATACGTTGATAAATTATCAGGAAATCTGCCCCCCCCCCCACCACCACCGCCACCACTCCTTCCTGTCCCCTCTTATAGGCTGAAAGCAAGCGGTATCCTCTCTTCCCAGGTTTGTCGCGAAAGCAAAAGTGACGAAATGACATAGAAAACTGGCTTCAATTTAAATGATAAATAGTTGTCCCCATTATCGGTGATCTGAAGGTTTGGTGGCAGTCCGTCTGACTATTTGTGTACTTTGTTTTGGTGTAAGTGATGATCCTCAGGAACTGGAGGGACTGAAAAGCCTGATTGGCTAAGAAGCGTCAAACTCGTATATGAAGAGTAGGCCACTTGCCATATGCGAGTAGCAACACAAAGGAAATTAATGTATGTGCGCTTTTTTTTTTAGTGTTTATGGCACTTTCATGAATTAAGGCGGTATTACGATATACAAGGAGGAATTATTTCCAGGCAAAAGCTTTCTTTTAGGCCAACTTTAATGGATTGATTAGGTATAAACAACATGATTATTTGATCTGGCGAATGCCGGAAGTCCACAGCACTCGATTCTCCAGTGAATATTCCCCTTTGTGATCCCATCGAAACATTTGGTCTTGTTATTTTATCTGCCTCGTGGCAGAATAAAGCTTTTGTTGTTCTTATTTTGTTTGGTTTAAAGGAATTAATGTGGTATCTTTTTCGATTCAGGAATGGCTCTGGCCTGTTGGTTATTTTCTGCGAGCTCGTCTCCATTTCGCCAAACTAGTCGGAGGCGATGATGAGCTTCAGCGCACCATTGGTCGAGTAAAGGAAGTTCTCTCCAAGCATTTCATCACCGTTCAGACTAGTCATTGGAGGTCACTGCCCGAGCTGACCAATAGGGATGGAAGGCCCTGCCATCACGGTTGCCCTGCACAGGCTTGGAGTATGTCCTGTGCCTTAGAGGTAAGTTGCCGTGCTTTGCCCCCCCCCCCCCACGTCCCCTGGAAACTTTTTCCTTTTCCAGTTTTGCTTTGTGTATTGTTGTTTCTTCCCAAATTAACGACCTAGGTTAATCTTTCGGTTATTTTGCTATCATGAAACAGTGCCCCTTCACAAGTAGCCTACACAAATCCGTACTTTTCTTGTAAAAGGGTATGATATAATAGGGTGCCAACTCAAGGATTAGAACCCAAAAGCAGTTGAACTAAAATCGCAGTGAACTCAACCTAATCTGTAGTCTGTGAATTGCAAGAAAAACTTGCGAATAAAATTACCATCTATAGCTTATCCCTCGAGCTATATTTCTTGGCAGGTGTCCTCTTCAGGCTCAAAACCGCTAAAGTTGGAAAAACAAAAGATTCTAGCTTAACATTAAATATTTAACTTCGCAAATTCCTTTGTGAGAGTGCTTGGAGTTGAAAAGGTTGCTGTGATTCATTTTGGATACTGCTGCTGTTTTTGCTGCTCGATTGGGTCGTTGACCGGGTGGAGCTTTTTCTGCATTTGGGTTGACTTTCGTTTTGTTGTAGAGAAGAGCTTGTGGTCCGAGGGTCTATAGCTCTAACAAAATTCAGCTGACGTGTCCGTTTTCCGCTATCAGATAGTGTATATTTTTCCCACAAGTTCGTTTTTCCAACTTGAGCGGTTTTGAGCCTGAAGAGGACCCTTGCCAAGAACGGCCGAAATATAGCTGCAATAAAATTCGTATTCGTTTTGCACTATCAAATGTGATTCGCTGTCAGCTTGTGCTGAACGAATATTTATTATCCCTCCGCTGATAATTGAACGCGAAGGCTTCGCTAATGACTGGTTGGGAGCGGTTCAGGCAAAGCTGACAGAATCTTACAAAATTTGCCTTTTATGATTTCACGGGATGAATTTGAAATGGGCCACGAAAATAAAAATATGATACTTTACAAGTTCATCCTTGGCCATTTTTACAAGACACGGTTCAAGCAAAGATTATTGTTTTAAACCTTACATGTCGGTTACTGAGGCCTAAGGGAAAGATTTCCGAACGTATCTATTGCTTATCTTCGGATTAGTGATCATCAGACCCATACGTTGTTGAAACTTGTGCTATTATTTTATTCCTAGTCCGGGATCCAGACCGCGATATCGTTCAAAACGATATCGCGGGGGGGGGGGGTAGCTCACAAGCTGCAGAAGGTTTGAAGAACTAAATTGATTAAAACGTATACAGAAGTACAATGAATGAAATAACAGTACAAGTTTCAACAATTAATGGGTCTGATAGGCTAAACAGTCGATGACGTACATCAGTGTGGAGTGGTGCGGTACGATGTTCGTTCTCAGCAAAAAGTTGGTCTATAAAACTTCTTCAAACGTTCTGCAGCTCTCAAGCTACCCCCTTGAGCGATAGAGGTGCCTGGATCCCGGACTATATAATTATGTCTACTTTTTAATAAATTTATTTTAATAAATTGCTATCTCGTATAGGTATTGCACACCTTAGAAGATCTGGATACCAAGACCTCCGTTTGATATGAGTATCCCCACCGCAACTCCGCTAAGCAGCAGAAACTTGTGTCGTCCTCATCGAAGCGTATATCGTACCATAGTCAGACTGCACGATTTGCTTACTTTAGTTGCTCACTTTGTGAGGTTCCGGCGTATATTGATATGGCAGGGAGGGGGGAGAAAGGGGTTGCGAGTGGGGTATGGTCGAGAGGCCTGCGTTGTGATGCCCGGAATGAAGGGCGCTTTCAACATGGTTGTGGGCTACGCTGTCGAACCTTCTTTTCCTGTTTCGTTTGTTTTGCGGGAGATCCTTATTCTTTCTCTCCCCTTTCGCATGATGGTCTTAAGCCGCATAGGCATAATGTCAGGCAGCTCGTAGTTATCTTTCTTGTTTGCGTCATTGTAGCGTTAGTTGTTGTGCTTTTAGGTTCGCTGTTCTGAGTTTGATATGTTTGAGTGAAGAACTGTTGCTTCGTAGCGGAATAAATTTGTAAAACGTTTACGTCTGTCCTATAATATATTACAAAAATAATGAGCGTGTTCCACCCTACTTACCGTAGTTACTACGCATGACGTCACGAATTCTGGCTTTTTGCCGTCAAGGCTGGAACGATTTTTCTATTTTCCAGCGGGATCTCACGCCAGGGGCGAATCCGACCAATCACGTCACAGAGATGCGTAGTTACTACGCTCCCGAGCATGGTAAGCAAATAGTAACTATTAGTTACTATTCCGACAAGGTTGGAATGGTCAGCGTAGTAACTTTTCGTGAGGATGGAACGGAAATAGTAACTAATAGTAATTATTGTTAGAAGGGTGGAACACGCTCAATGAGTCATACACAAATCCTCAGTTTTGGGGCACAGTGCTCTGACGTTGCGGCACCATGCCCTGGAGCAATTTCACAGTACCCCTACAATAATGGTTGTATTGAAAATCTGAAATGAAATTTGGAACATCTTTATGGGTACTGTGTCCTTGCTCCATGGACGGTGTCCCAGTGTTTGAGGTGGACATACGTTGGAGCAGCTGTTTTCAAAACTGAGGACTTGTGTATGACGTAATTCGTGTTCTAAGTACACCACCAGTCTAGTAATGCTTCATTCAGGGCACGTCTCGGCTTTTCCGTCTGGAATCTACTCTTTGTTGAGTAACATCTGGGATCGAGTTTTTTAAACCGAAAGGTATAGACGATCACGATTTCTATACGCCCTTCCTAAAATCCATCGTCGAATTGCCGCCAGATGCGCTAGAGAAACAAATACAACTAGACCTACGTTGCCCGGGCAACGTGAAGTGTTGCGGCAACCTTTGCCCGGCTTCGCCGACTAAAGTGTTGCGAGAGCAACACTTTGGTTTTGTTTCTTCGCTGTCGGTTAAATGCTGAAATTGTCAACTTATAGAAGCTTTTAAAACGGTATGTTCTAAAAAGAATAATCACATGATCAAAAGCTGTTCTTTAGCGTTGTAAAACCAACAACAAAACAATATCGGAAGAAGGGAGTACATTGACTTTGCGGTCAGTTGAACTTTATCCTTTTCAATCGTAGATATCGTGACGGATGAAAACTTGGAACAATATCTTATATAATCTAGTTGGTATTATAAAGCTATCCGTAACGTTTCAGGATTAAAATACCATAGATGACACTATTAATTATTACAAAACTACCTTATTTTTTTTACGTTACCGTATCGTTTGTACCCGTTGCGTAAACATTTAATCCTAGGTTATAGCGATAGACCATCGATACAAACTTTCTTACCGTCATATTTACTGAAATTTTCAAAAATGTCTAGCCCCTCGTGAACCGATTCTTACTTAGAAGTCCCTCTCCGGTGACTGACATGAAATTCACCGGAAACAAATAATGGATACAACAGCTAGCAAAAGTTGCTAACCCCTCATCGCTGAAGATGATTATAGCATAAAAGCCGATTACTACTTACAAGTCCCATGCTTGTCTTACAATTGGAAAAAAAATTGTTCTTACCATCGAATACACCTGAAACAAATAACAGGTATACCAACTAGCAAAAGCTGCAAACTCCTCATTGCCGAAGATGATTATGAGCTAACAGTCGACTGTTGCTTACAGTCAACTGTTGCTTAGAAGTCCCTTACATGTCTCACAACTGGTATCGCCTATTTTTGGTTTCAGTGTGTACCTAACTCCTGAAGTTGTCAACCCCTTGAAACTTTCATTCTGGTTTATCTCATGAAGGATTTTTGTTAAAAAAAATGGATGACATATACTTTGATCAGCTCACCAAGGGCTATCGATTGCCCTAACCACAACAAAAGAATATCGGAAAAAGGTACTAAATTGTCTTTGCAGTCGGTTGAACTTTATCCTTTTCAATCGTAGACATCGTGACGGATGAAAACTTGGAACAATATCCTATATAATCCGTAACTTTTCAGGATTAAAATACCATAGATGACACTATTAATTATTACAAAACTACCTTATTTTTTTACATTACCGTATCGTTTGTACCCGTTGCGTAAACAGTAAATCCTAGGTTACAGATAGACCATCGATACAAACTTTCTTACCGTCAGATTTATATAAATCGAATACAATGTGCAACAATTTGCACAAATTTCTAGCCCCTCGTGCACCGATTCTACTGACAAGTCCCTTTCCCGTGATAGACATCAAGCTCACCGGATAAAAATAATGGGTACACCGGCTAGCAAAAGTTGCAAACCCTCATCGCTGAAGATTTTTGTAGCATAACAGCCGATTATTACTAACAAGTCCCTTGCATGTCTTACAATTGGGAACCAAGCTGTTCTTACCATCAAATGACAGGTACGACAACTAGCGAAAGCTGCAAACCCCTCAATGCCGAAGATGATTATGAGGTAACAGTCGACTGTCGCGTACAAGTCCCCTACATGTCTCACAACTGGTATCGCCTATTTTCGGTTTCAGTGTGTACCTTACTACTGAAGTTGTCAACCCCTTGAAACTTTCAAACTGGTGTATTTCATGATGGAATTTTTGTGCCAAAAAAATGGATGACATATGCTTTGATCAGCTCATCAGCGGCTATCGACTGCCGTCGAAAAAAAAATTCTACCTGTCTTAGTTCAAAAGTTGACTTTTTTGCCGTAGGCCAACTTTCTAACGTCACCACTTAGAAAGGAGCAAAGGATAAGCTCTAGTTTCTTTAGCAATGAGAGAACTTCTAAAGTTTAAGAGTTCATCTGATACCATTTCTCTACCGCAAACCCAAGTGCAAAAAACCGAATGATAAACTCAGCTGAAATCGCTTACACAAATGGATAGTTCCGTAAACAGTTAATCCTAGGTTACAGCAATAGACCATCGATACAAAATTTCTACCGTCAGGTTTATAGAAATCGAATACAATGTGCACCAATTTACAAAAGTCCTAGCCCCTCGTGAACCGATTCTTACTTACAAGTCTCTCTCCCGTGATAGACATCAAGTTCACCGGATAAAAATAATGGGTACACTAGCGAGCAGAAGTTGTAAACCCCTCATCCCTGAAGATGATTGTAGCATACAATGTGCACCCAATTGCAAAAATTCCTAGCCACTCGTGAACCGATTCCTACTTACAAGTCCCTCTCCCGTGATATACATTAACCCTTAACCGAAAACAAATAACGGGTACACCAGCTAGCAAAAGTTGCAAACCCATCATCGCAGAAGACGATTGTAGCATAACAGCCGATTATTACTTACAAGTCCCTTGCATATCTTACCATTGGGAACCAAATTGTTCTTACCATCGAATACACCGGAAACAAATAACAGGTACACCAACTAGCAAAAGCGGCAAACCCCTCATTACCAAAGATGATTATGAGCAAACAGTCGACTGTTGCTTAAAAGTCCCCTACATGTCTCATAACAGGTATCGCCTATTTTTGTTTTCAGTGTACCTTACTACTGAAGTTGTCAACCCCTTTGAAATTTTCAAACTGGTGTATCTCATGAAGGAATTTTTGTACCAAAAAATGGATGACATATACTTTGATCAGCCCATCAATGGCTATCGATTGCCGTCGAAAAAAAAATTCTACCTGTCTTAGTTCAAAAGTTGACTTTTTTGCCGTAGGCCAACTTTCTAACGTCACGACTTAGAAAGGAGCAAAGGATAAGCTCTAGTTTCTTTAGCAATGAGAGAACTTTTAAAGTTTAAGGGGCACATCTGATACCGTTACTCTACCGCAAACCCAAGTGCAAAAAAAAAAAATTATAAACTCAGCTGGAATCGTCGCAGACATGGACAGAAACAATAGATGGCAGCACTTTCGGACCCGTGGGAAAAAGCCACTTTTTTGTCTCTGTAGATTTTTCTATTTATCACTCAAAGAAGATATGTTGGCTGTGGGGCCGGGTAACTGCCGCATATATTTAACACTTATAGATTTTAGTCCATCTTCAATTTGAAACTGGTGCCTGCCTGCTAGCGTGCTAGAACGGAGCTTTCCACTCGAAAGCAGAAACATGGTTTGATGAAACGAAAGGTTCGCTACACAACTTGAGATGGTCCTCTCCGACATAGGCTATACAACTCCACTTCACTTCGCAAACCGTAGGCTCTGGCTCGAGGACAAGCAAAAACCATCCTTATTGGCCCCAGGCAAGAGTTCTACGGAGCTTTCCAAAATGTAATGTCATATTCATCAATCCGGCCTAAGGTCCACACTTTCCGTAAAAACCGCACAGGTTAGACCCTTCCCAGTTACCAGGAATAAAATGAAATCGGAGTCATAGGAAAAAAAAAAAAAAAAAACGAGGACAAAACCAAAGTGTTGCTCTCGCAACACAATCACACGTTAGGGCTTGGTGCAACTTAATGGAAAGCGGAATAAGCGAAAAGACTCTCGGTTGATACCAAAGACTATTTACACCTGGCGTCGGTGATCGGCGCACCAATTGAAATGTCAGTCAGAAATAAAGTTGGAAGCTAGAAGTGACGTATGACATAACGGAGTTGGCTAGAGCACACATAACGGCAGAGGGCAGGTAACGCTCAATTTATAGCAAACAAACCTGGTTAAGCGTACACCAAGCCCGACTAATCCGGAAGGAACTTCAGGAATGGCGTATCATGATCCTAAAAGTTAACTGCAGTATTGCTGTTCGGATTATTCTTATCATTATTTCGTATCAATCTTACCCCAGTAGAGATAATAAATATTCCTTCCTCCCAAGCTGACTGCGAATCATATTTGACGATGCAAAACGGATAAGTCAGCTATATTTTATTTAGAGCTATATTTCGGCCCTTCTTGGTGTCAGGGATTGGTTCAATATATAGTCTCACGAAAATTAAGTTTTACTGTAAAAAGTATTAATAACAAACTCAAATGGTACTTAACCGTTTAGCCTTATTTAGGTCACCAACACACGATTATCAAATAAGGTTCACTGACTTTTGGTCGAGCGTTCACAATGGAATGAATTTTCATCGCGCGGCATTAGCATCGGTGCCTGCGCTGCGAGGGGTTACTCGTCTATTATCACACGCGTAACAAAAGGTGTTGATTAATCAGATCACCACACTTGGCAAGGGTCCTCTTCAGGCTCAAACCGCTCAAGCTGGATCAAGAGATAATAGCCTCATCCGAGTAGCAAATACTGCAGTTAACTTTAATCCTAACTCTGATATACTTTTTACAGTGCAAACTTAATAACTTCCAACCGGAAAAGTCGGACAGGATTCCTGATTTGCAACTGCCAGCCAGGTCCTGATCTTCTTTCGGCACTGCAGTATAACCCGGACAGGGGCGGTTCGAAGGGCTTGGGCATGGTGGGGGTGAGGACTTTTGAAGGATGACCCCCGCTCCCCTTTCACTGATCATTTTGACGTCATATTTGGGGGGATAAAGTGAACACCTGTCCATTTCCGAGGACATAGGGGAAAAATCTTTCAGTATCGGGCTATTGTTCCTGAAAGATTTCTGGAACATCTGGCATCTAAATCTTTCAGTATCGGGCCATGGTCCCGGAAAGATTATGGTGAACGGCGGTTTAACTGAAGGCTATCTAAATGGCTGATCTTTTGATTGGCTGATTTGAATTCGGCCAAAATCGGAAATTTGGCAGAAGTAAAGCAGGAAGTTTCGGTCAGTGTCGTCAAAATAGATATGGCTTATAGAGGTATATCTGAACCTGGTTTTCTCTGATGATTAGCCTGGCGAGGACTGGATCTGGCGAAGACAAGACTCAATTGTCTAGATCAAATATCAGATTTTTGGATCCCATCGAAACCTTTGGTCTTGTTCTCTTACACTTGTTGAAGGCAACTCGCTGTATTTTTAGATTTTTTTCTTAATAGATTCAGTAAAAATCAGGTACTGATTTGGTCAATTTTACCAGGTGCGCCCCCCCCCCCCCCAATGAAGAAAGGCTCGGGACGCCCTTGGTCCCGCCTCCCCCCCCCCTTCGAACCGCCTCTGAACCCGGAACCCTCAGCTAGAAAACGTGGGCAGAATAGTTTTTCACTTCCTTCTCCCGAATGAACAGCTTCAAATTTCCACCTTTGAGCCGGTGCGAGCAGTTTACATGTGCATCCTCCTCTTTTCTTTTGTGTTGGAGACAGGCGATGAGGTTTTCTCCAGCGGATTTGGAACGAGTTTATAGTGCGAAGTTAGTAATGATTCCGAAAATCCTGAAAGCACAACTTCTACTAAAATGATCCTTTCGCCACCGAATGCCTCAAAAGAACGTCTTCAAAAGTATTATTAGGTTTATACTTTCCATATGAAATCACTGATTTTCGTCTTAGCTTGTTAACTCCATCCATCCTTCCCCTTTCCAATTCGTCGGCTGGATGCAAAATATTTGAAAACTGAACATGCCGTGCTGCAAACGTAGGAAAACCATACAAAAGAAAAGAATCCAAAACAGAAGAAAGGCCTGATGGTCTACCATGTCTTACAGAATGAAAGAACGACACTTTGGTGGTTCTTATGTGTGAAGAATGGCAAAACTCTGCACTCCCGAAAAAGCGCTAAAAAGAAGTCTTTAGTCCACAAGAAAGAAAAAAGCGAGACAATTGCCAAAAGCGGGGATTTCAGAAGTTTACAATTCCATGAGGGAATAGGGATGAAATAAAAGACAGAATGATTAAGAGGGTCCTTGAAAATAAAAGCCCTGGCTTGGGAAGTGGGAACGCTAGGGAATCGAGGCAGCGACCTACGGAGTTTCCGCTATCTATCGTTTGTCTAGCCATTATACTGTCGACTTTTATACTCTATGGCGTATTTCCTAATCAGCGGAAAGTTTAAAACCAGAGTGTAGCATGGAATTGAATTCTTAATTGTAGTCTATTTCGGTTTGTTTTGTTGATAAACTGTAATCGCTGGTAGCAGCCGTCGTGTGTATTACAACCAGGAAACAATAATGAGTTCTAAAAGTAACAAGTCTAAGATTATCGGCTTCCCGGGAGATCTTATTGCCCTAGGCAGTAAACCAACCAGGTCTTCTGCAGATGTTAGTGCAGAAACTAAGAAGATATCAGGAACCAGTAGCCCATCCACATCAAGTCTTGCAGCCAGTTCAGGACTTCCAAAGACTGGATCATTTTCAAGTAAGAGATTGTGTTGGGTTAGGCAATGAAGAATGAGGGCTTGTGGTCTTGTGGCTTGGTTTGAAGTAGATTTGATGAAGTTATGTAATTATGTGTAATTATGTATTATGTGTTTTGCTAAATCTGCAATACTGGAGCCTGTACTATTTCTGTTGGTTTCTATTTCTGTACGCAACTTACGGAATTAGTTTTCTAGCTTAGATTTACCTTGGATGGCTTAGATGTACCACAACATGTCTAAACTAGCTAAACCCGTTGAAACATATCTGCTTAAAATCATATTCACTGATAATTCTTTCTAAATTCAGATATTCAGGCACTGTTGTGACGTCATTATGACTCTCATTATCACACCCAGGGGCGTTGCAAAGGGGGGTGCGGGGAGTGCAGCACCCCCCCCCACCTTTTTGAGATTCGGTAAAATTTTACAGAGGCCCAAAATTTCACTAAAATTGTTCGGTATTTTTTCGATTTACAGGGATTCGGTAGTTATACAGAATCCTAAATAGGCTATCTGTACAAATCTCTTCGGTATAATGACCGGGATTTGGTATAATTGCCCGTATTCGTTAGTTATCACGAATTTGGTGAGAGAATTTACTGAAATCATTTCGTAATTTTTCGATGCCGGAACTATTGGGTATATTTATGGAGATTCCATAGTTACACAGACTCCCAAATAAGGTATTGGTTCAAAATTATTCGGTATCATGATTCGGATTCGGTAATCTGTTCAGTATGATTTCCAGGATTAGGAAGTTAACCATGAATCCTGACTTTGTTCCAGTTTCGACGAACATATACCGAATATGAGTATTGTTTGGTAGTCTTTCGATACCAAAACAATTCGGTATAGTAACCGGGATACGGTTGTTATACAGAATCCCGAAAATGCACTATCGGTCTAAACTTATTCTGTAAAATAACTGGGATTTGGTAACTTATTCTTTGTAACTGCCAGGATTCGGAAGTTACCACGAACCTCGAAACTCAGAAGAGGTAGAGTGAAGCACTGGTCGCAGACAAAAGGGATGATCTGTGATATCATTGATAGTCCTTACTTTTATTTGGATTCCAAAAAGAATAGCTAATCACATATATTTAGAAAATTCCGCCTGCAGCACTTTTCGTAATATTCTCTATTTTGTGAAAAGGCCCGTCATTTGATGGGGGTTTTAAGCCAGTCTTAGGATTGAGGTTTCGAAAAATTAAAAGCTAGAATTTGGATGGAAATTAAATTTGGCAGAAAAAGGCACAAGCTTCCAAAGGAGTGCGTCTAGACTAGAATGGTTTATTCACAACTCGGAAAGCAGAAATCCAAGAATGGATGAAAAACAGGTAGATTAGATGTGGAAAAACTGTGTGGATTGTTGAACCATACGAAGTTTTAACATCCGCATGTAATGAGGCACAAACAAGAAGCTTAGTCACTGTGGAAAAAGATGCAATCCACGGAATCCTCCAGGGTTGTTACTGGAATTGAAAACTAGAAAAACATGATTCAGACACAGGAAAAACATGGGTTGCCAACTTTCATCCATGCGGAATAATTAAGAGACAAATACACATTTGTTCAAGATAGCTGAGCATGGACAAGACAAAGATTAAAAGCATTCCACTGTTTGTTGACCTGCGTGCTGTTGCACCGTTTTCAGCCTCCCCCACAGAATAAAGAAAATAATCTCCCTGCTCCGTCTTCTCTCTGACAAATCCCTATTGAACCAGTGACGGCCTTCTCATGCAGCTCCAAGAACAGCCTAGTGTGGGCAGTTTTGTAGTCTGACCAGTTTCTGACATCTATCTCATTCCTATCTTTAGGGCTTCCTTTGACTGTTCGCTCAGTCTGCAGAATGAAACACTGTATAGTCTGTCCAGCAAATTTTACAAGTTTTCAATCTCAGTTTCAACAAGCAAATTCAAACAAGTTTTATAACCGTTCGCTTATTTGGAAATCGTTTCTCTCTTGTAAGTAAGGTTCTTCTTTATAAAACGGACAGTTATTTGAAATTTAAGAATTTTTGTTTTGTTTTGTATGGAAATATGTATAGTTTAGAGACAAACGACGTAGATTGGTGGTAAAGAAGTAAGCAATTATTTGTGTGTTTGTAGTTTTGAGAGGAATTACTGGAAAGTTTATGGTTTATAAAAAATTTAATTTTTACGAAATGCCCAACAACGCAAGGCCCAGTAATTGTGTTGAGTTGTTATGTTTTTGTTTTGATATATATATATTGTGTGTACCCAATTATATGTAAATTACGTCATGAATTGTAAATTGTGTATTGAATGGTTGATTATTTTAAAGTGATATTGTTATTTAGTTTTACGGACGGGAAGAGCCCCTTGCAGTCGTGGGTATTTCGTGTTTTTTGTTTGTTTGTAATTTTCCAGTAAATTAGTTTTTATGTCTTTGAAAAATGAGTTTAAAAAAAGATTTATAAATAAATATGGTTGTGATAAAGTAAACTAGTCAAGTTTGTTTCCAAAAATGCATTTTGCGTTTTATAGTATAATTTAAATATTGTGTGGAGTTGCAATTGTTTTATAGTTGTTTATAGTTGGAAAGATATATTTGTCCCTTTATGTCGTTTTTTCCCCTTATATGTGTGGTATGGTAAAATCTTTATGGTTTTATTTTTTTATTTTTCGTAATTTACAATAGTTTGGTTGGGAGTAAAATTTAATTTATGGTTGAGGTTTGTAGGACAGACAAAAATAAAAATAAGATGTCTTAGGGGGGAAGAATAGTAAATACAATACGGGCTTATTTTCAAAAGTTAAGTGACGTAAATAGTTAAAAATGGGTAAAAATAGACTAAATTAACGTCACTGAGGGAAGGAGGAGTAGCCACAAAAAGTACGAAAGAAGATTTTTTCTTTTTTTTTACGTAATATAAAAATAATTTAAATTATGGCCACGGGTATTAAAAAAAAAAATTAATATTAGACTGACGAGTTTAATGTTCTTTTGAATGTATTTTTTTTCAGACTTCGAAAAAAAATGGGAGGCAGATCCTATTGCGAAGAAGCTAAAGACAAGCCACTCCACAAGCTCATTCAGTCAGGGCGACAAGAGTCGTCATGATGCCTGGGAAGAAATGGCGGCAGATGTATCACCAGTAGACTTCCTTTCTGCTGTTAATGATGCAGAGCTTGATATAGATGAGGAAAGGGTCGAGTCATTGATCTGTGGATGTGTAAAGGCGCTGCGGAGCTCCAAGTCAAAGTCTGAAGGAATTCTTACCATGCAGATTCTGTATTTAGCAAAGAATCGTCCAAGCTATTTCTTTACTGAGTTTGCAACTGAAGCCATTTGCAGCTTGCTGCGGAATAAGCACAAAGTATCAACACAGGTTGTACTGACTGCTGTCAGTGTTCTCCAAATGGCCTATGAGAAAGAAAAGTCATGGCCAGAGTCATTTATTAAGGTTAGTTTCTTTTTGATTTCCAGTTTTAAAATGATCTTTTCGTTCAGCCGAAGTCCTGAGCACACCACATAAAAAGTCTGAGGAATGTTCTGAAGGGGTCTCGAAAAGTTTGGTTCACACTGGGCGTGAGGAACTTAACGCTAAGCTGTCTATCACTCTAGGCATCACCTTGATAACAGCCTCAAACGCTGTCAGCTACTTTTCAGATCTATAGGAGGAGGAACTAAGGGAACGCTCGAATGAAGCATTTTCAGAGGGCACTCTCTGAAAAACTCGCCAAAATGGTTGCCCCAACAGCGAATCCTGGGATTATCCGAAACACCCGTCACAGTTAGCAGGCTTAATAACAAGAAGTTTCATTACTCTCCGCCGAACCGTTCCCTACTTCTATAAAGGTCAATGAAGCACCCAATGAGAAATTTATCTCAAAATAGTAGTATGCAGTTGTACGAAAAAGTAGCATGCAGTACTAACTGATGCTATTACATGCTTCTACTACTATTAGGAAGACCGGATGCTACAATGGCAAGACAGGATGGTACTTGATACTACTGCTTAAGATCGGCGCAGTCTGAGGCACATTAAATGATAGTATTCTTTACTATTACATAGTATAACACTTTTTCGTACAACTACTCAGGCTATAAATTTTTCATTGGGCAACGGTTTGGCCAGAGCGCACGCTCTTAAGGCTCTTGGCATTTTTTTCTACACCACCCCTCAGCCATTCCAAAATGTTCGGTCTGTTTGCCAGAAAAGCAAGCAACACTTGGATAGCAAAATATGGACTATAGTGTGCAGGCTATGCTCGATTCTCTTAAGAGTTCTTTTATAGTAATTTAGAAATTTTATTTTGCAGTATTATATAGAGGACGCAGTCAACGATCGTGTATGGGTGGATAGGCCCGAATGCAAGCCATTTGTGAAGAACTTAGTCACTGCTTTTGGAACGAAGTCTGCCACTAGAAGCGTGGTGCAGCAAGACCCTACTGTCGGCATAACAAGGTCTGAGCTATCTAGCTCACCTAATCCAGCCGCCTTGGAATTGAGGGATGATTTGGAAGGGAATATTGACACACCTGTCGTTCCTAGGTATAGCGTCAAGAATCTATCGTATGTTAGACAAATTTCGTTCGTCCCGTGTTCCTTCAGAAGTTTTGCGAAGTCTCCATCCTCGCAACACTATGGGACGTAGGCTACTGCTGTTATCGGTTCAGTTCAGTTCATTTCAGCTTTAAATAAATGGACAAAATAAGTTTCGACCCCTAGAAAGCTCCATAGCCCGTTACATAGGGGTTAATACCAAAATAATCAACAAATGAACGAGTCTCTTCACTATTACAATACAATAAATCCAGTGGCTAATGCGTGGTGTTCAGAATGCCAACCATGTGGTATAACCGTTATATGTACAGTGTATAGTTGAGACAAAACTCTTTAATTTGAGAGCAACAGTTCAGAATGCTTCTGCCAACTCAGTGAGTGCGGATCCTTCAAGTTGAACAATTAAGGATCCGTTTCCAGTAACCATGCTCATTCATTCTTTTTTCTGTTCAGATGGCGTATTTTCAGCCATTAACTTCGCAGAGTTTTTTTTCTACCGGAATCGAATTCATTCTTTTTTATTATCAGAGCCTGTTTAAGTAAAATATGCTGGCCTGACCAGGATCGAACCGTGAAATCCAGGACCAAATTTGAGAATCTGGAAGCGAATGACGTCGTGGGGTTTCTACCAAAGCAAAGCGAAGTAGTTTCGACTTTCCAATGACTCAATTAGAGAACACCTCTCAGTATGATTGTTCCAGTATTCAAGGTTATCTGAATACTATAAAGCTAAGCTCTGCTTTTAAAAAAATATCAACGGCTTTGCCTGTTATAACCCTTTTACTAGGCCCACCGACTTTAATGCGTCAGTAGCATGATACGCAAACACTCGTCCGGAGCCTAGTGCGCATGGATATTAGTGAATCGCGGCAAGTGCAAAGATGACGAGTTGTTGTTAGCGGGTTCAGAATGTAACATAGGAAATTTGGATCTCCGGGTTTAAGAACTAATACATGATGTTACGGAAGTAGGTTGGATTGGCATTATACGTACGACAGGTCCTTTTACGCTTTCAAGATTTCACTGGACAACCTGTATACCGAAAAAATGTACGATAGAAAGTGTTTTAGACGTACACTCTAGAGGCCAATGACCCATTTTTTGCATTATATTATTATTATTATTATGTGCTACATTTCTGTGTCATATTATTTGGTTTCGAAAATTAACAAGTGCGCAAGCGCTCATTCGTGGAGTATAAAAGTAAAATGTTTATCACATTTATATACAAACAGCTTTAGAACCAAGACGTTTCTCTTCCCCAGTAACCAAACAAGTATTGAAATAACCTTGTAATCACCCCCCTTCAAAAGCTTTAAATGTAAACAAACCGCCAGAATAAATCCAAAGAAATATTGAAGATGTTGCACGATTCATTTCAGTATAATCTAAAAAAAAAAAAACAGATAACGGACAAGCAGATGGGTTGTTTTTACGTCAAAACGTAACGTCATCACAGAACAATCAACAAGTAGGCCTATATACAATTTTGCGACATTTATACCGACGTCTTATGATAAATATGGTCAATAACATGCTAGACTATGATTAATAAAATACAAATAACATAAAAATTAGCGTTCAAAAGCGCTCCGAGTTATATAAACGAACACACGAGGGGACAAAACTCTGAGCATACCTTGTTTGCGAAGCTACCACCGGCTCTAAACGAGGCACAGGAACGGCAGCTTGACGAGGAAGATCACGGTGAAATGGGTTTTGGGCTATAGATGTACCGAATTTCATACAAAGTTGAAGTTGGCGGCATGAAAGGGTATCTAATTTAAATTGCTTTAGGAGGTGAATGTATGGGACTTTTGGAGCTTCAGATGCAACGAGCAACGCTCTATACTGTATCCTCTCAAGCAAATGCGACTGTTCCTGGGTCAGACCAAAATGCCGAACCGGACATCCATAGTCTAGGTTAGAACGGATAAAAGAGATAGAAACGCGTAGTAAATGGGGAGATGGAACACCGTAACGGGACAAAAATTTAAGGTAACTTATAACCGCGTTAGCTTTTTTAAGCATACTCTCAAGTCTCAACCTGTCTTTGCCACCTCAGATCCGAGGTTATGTATAGTCCCAGCAGCTTCAATAGCATTTGTTCGAACACTGGATGGTCTGCCTGCCATCCCACCCTTTAAAGCTCTTGTTCATTAGCAAGGTAATAACAAGTGCAATAAACCAATTCGTAGCAGACTAATGCCCCCTTTTTCACAATTCATTAAGTAAGGCATATCATCGATCATATGACAAAACAGTCCAGTTTCCATCTGTTCATTAAAGATTGAAGTACGTCGCGTCGTCTTAGTTGTTGATGTTACACCAAATCCTCATCCATAGATATATCTCCCCAAATATACAAGAGTCATAGACGAACTTAACTCATGGGAAATCTGGGCCCAGCTGCCCATGAACGGGAGGGAGTGGGTGGGTCGGGACGCATCAAAATGCGTATTTACACCTTTTTTCCTCAAGTATACGAGCTTAGAGTTTGATTCCAGTCACGGGTCAAAAACTTTTTTCATGGGCAATTTTGGGCCCACTTGCCCATGAATGGGGAGGGTGGGGGTGGTTCAACTCTCCCTGGTCCCTATGATCCTAAAACACAAAGGAATTTCATCGCCTTATCTCCACTTATTGTCAAACCAAAAACATTAAAAAATGGGTAATCTGGGCCCAATTGCCGCTGAACCAGGTGGGGGTGGGGTTTGGGACCCGCAACAAGTAAGAAGAGACCCCGTCACAATCCTACCAAGTTTCAACTTGGTACCTGTTGATTCCTGGCAAGGGTAACAAACTTTACTCCTGGGCAATCTGGGCCCAGTTGCCCATGAACGGTGTGGGTGGGGGAGGTGCAACTTAGCAATTTCCCAGCCCTAGGAGGTACACGTCCAAGAATTTTCATCGTCCTATGTCCTGTTCTGGTCAAGTTATGAACATTATTCACTGGGCAATCTAGGCCCATTTTCCTCTGAACCGGTTGGGTGTGGGGGCTGGGACCCCCAAAAGGCACAACTAGACCCCAATACCCACAAGTGTACCAAGTTTGAATTTGATACTTGCACCGAAAACCCAAAGCTGAAAGCTGCTGCAGCGCTCGCAATAGTCGGTTGTTCCAAGGAATACTCCACTAAAAACGAGGAGGAAACATGCCAAATAATTCAGACAGTACTAGACGCAAATTTTCTATCTAAAAAACAATGTTGGCCATGTTTCGCTTTTTTGCCAAAATGTTGTGCCCTGTACCGAATGTTTCGAAAAATCCGAGACCGAATGTGAAACCTCATGTGGTTTTACGGGGGATTGCGCTATTTGTATGAAATGAAGCGGCTTTCATGTGAAGATTGCTAAGAAGGCAAATTTAAACTATGTGTATATAAAAAACGATGCCGTAAGGTGCTTTAAGTAAATTACTGGACACCGGGCACTCTTTAGCAGTGAATCATCCCTTAGTAACTACCATCGTAGAGTTAGCTATTTGCTGAAAATCTGTTGTATTTCAGGTTTGTGGGACTGGAGGACTCCATTGAAAAGAGGGTCATTGAAGTCATACAAGAGCAACTCAGCCGAAGACAAGATACAATCAGCAAAAGCTTCCTCAAATTTTTGTCTGCGGCATGCGGACTCCCTCAGGTATTTTATTTTCCTATTTTCCACTGAAGTAACTGCTTTTCTTCATCTACAATTTATGTAGATGAAGAATGTTTTTCTTTTTCTATTGTGTCGCCTTCTCTGTTAGTCTGAAGTGGAATTACAATGTATATGTTTTTCGGGGGTGCATAGGGGTCGAAGACGAGGCAGGGGATGCTCAAAATATTTCCCTTCTTTTTGACACGCGTAATACATCTTTTCGCATCTTGGGGCAGGATTTCACACGCTGGGTGACACCGAATAAGTTTGAGACAGGATTTTAACTCCATTTTTTTTTTCAGCCTTATTAATAAGTTGTAGACTTTCCGAAAGAGTGCGACGAGATTTTCGCAGAGCAAATACTCACAATGCCATCAGCTTTCAGTTAGAATCACAATAGAATACAAAGAGAAATTGCACCATAAAAAGGTTTACGCATGTACTGTTGTGGTGGTGCCATCTTGCACCCCGCACTGCTCACTTTTGCCGCCTTTAGGCAGCGTTACACCCTTTCCGTTTACTATGTTTAATCTTTTATACTGTCGCGGTTACTGTCCGTATAGTCTACTCTTGGATTATTTATTAACTCTTTAGGCGTATTCTCGCCTTTCCCCGAGGCAGTCCTCGGGAAATCAAGGAGAACCGCGAGGATAGAGAGAGTCACTCCACGCGGACCCTGCGGAGGGAAAACAGCGAGAACACGGGGAATGCTTCCAAAATAGATTTTTTTTCACAAAAAAGTATGCAGTTGACGGAATCAGTCTGGTTTCACTTTATTTTAGTTTTAATAGACAATTTTAACTACAATGAAAATTATGACTTCTCCTCAAAATCATTTTTAAACCACAACCAAACTCAATATTGATCTGAGAAATTCTTATTAACCATCTCTAATATCTGTTTAAAAAAAAACAAAAAAGAAGAACACCAGCAACTCCCAAAATTGATTCCCCTCCGAATCTGAAAGGGAGTCCTTGTTGTTGATGGTGATTCCCCGTCTATGGGGACTCGCAGAATACGGGGAGTGAGTCCCTGGGACAAACAAAAACGCGGGGACTCCTCAAAAGGAGTCTTTGAGGGAGCGGCGAGAATACGCCTTTTGACTTATCATGACCTTTTGACATCCCATGATCATGAGTAATCTAGAAACATCATACCAATAGAGGTTTCCTTGCGTTTGGTGATTGGATTACGCGTGAGCCTTGGACTGAAGTTTTGGAGTCCCAAAGTTCTGATGAAAAAGCCGAAATTTTCACGAACAAATAAAAACACGTTTTGATGAATGTTTCCCAGAAAAAAAGGTGAATCTTTGTTCTTCAGATAAGCCTTATGTAACAAAAGAGATTAAAAATTTGATGAAAAAGAAATTATTTTTGTTCCAAGCGGGTGACTGACAACAAGCTAATAAGCTGCGGAATAAAATCAAAAATAAATTGAAGAGAGCGGAGGAACAATATGGTCGTGAAGTTGATGATCTATGTGAATTAAAACCTCGAAAAATATTACCAGAAAGTAAAAAGCATGAAAAAAATCACATAAAAATATTGATTTTAATGTTAATGAGCCTCCAGAACAAACGGCAAATGCCCTTAATGCTAACCTGAGAGCTATAGTACAAACTTACCCACCTTTAATACCGACACCTGAAAGTACTCCAGAAGATGAAAGTGAAGGTTCTGGTATGTCAGTTCCAGAGCTAACAAAGGCTGAGATTGCTTCAAAGTAATAAAAATTAAAAAAAACATCAATTACACCTTTTGACATCCCAGTTCAACTCATAAAAGCTTTCCCAGAGAAGATGTATGAATCATTTGTTGCAACATGGCTGAAAAAACACCTCCTTTCAATGATTGATAAAAAACAGTTTGGGAATTTACCAAAAACTTTGACAACGCATTACCTAGTTAGCTTGATTGATTTTATTTTGAAAAGTCTTGATTCTCCAGGGAAGTGGTTAAATTTGATTGCAATAGATTTTAAAAAAGCTTTTGATTTAGTGATCATAATATTTTATTGGAAAAACTGAGACAGAAAAATATTCCGGATTTTATTATAAAAATTGTGCGAGGATTCCTAACGGAAAGGCAGCAAGTTGTAAAATATAAAGGCATTCTTTCATCTACTAGTGGTATATACTGTGGTGTCCCACAAGGAACCGTGTTGGGACCTCTTTGCTTTTTTATTATGATAAATAATGTTGCTATTGATGCTGATGATAGATGGAAGTACGTGGACGATTTGTCGCTTGTGGAAGTACTGCATCGATCTTTTAAAAGCCAAGCAATGACAATAGTCCAGGATGTAGCAACGGCAGCAAAATATTCAAATATGGTTGTAAATGCGGAAAACACAACGGTTTTGACATTTTCTTTTTTATCGGATGAGCCAAGTTTCCACCCTGAGTTGGATGATGTCATCCTCTCAGAGGAAACTAATCTCCTTGGAGTGGTTGTTTCTTCTGATCTTTCATGGAAAAAAACACTGATAGCATGATTAGAAAAGCCAATGAGTCAATAGTTATGTTAAAAACACTAACTAAATTTAAGGTCCCTGAAAAAAAATTGTTGCGTCTGTATTGTACGTTTGTTCGTCCTCTTGTGGAGTATGCTTGTCCGGTTTGGCACTATGGAATTACGAAGGATGAATCTGATCGTATAGAGAATATTCATAAACGTGCCCTAAGAATTGTGCACAGGGGACAAAAAATCCCGTACTCTGGCCTTCTTTCTTTATTTGGACTGGATGCGCTGTCTAATAGGAGGCAGAAGTTGTGTCAAAATTTTGGACTAACACTCCTTGAACACCCAACTCTCCGATCCCTTTTACCCCCTAATTTTGAGGTTGAACGCCCAAGACCACCAAGGCAGGTATCCACCAAAGTCCCGAAGCTCATGCCGATTGCATGTAACCGTGAAAGATATTGAATAGCTTCATTCCGAAATTTGTGGATTTTTACAATAACGTTGTTTTGTCTTAGTTATTTTGTTAGAAATTTTATTTCGGGTATTGACTTCAATGGTTTACCTTTTATTTGAGTATGAATTAGATTTCAACAATGTGTATATATTAGTTGACAAAGGTCAAACAATTTGGTTGGACACCCACGAAATTTTATACCGGAATTATACAATAAATAAATCAATCAGTCAATCATAAGTCATCAAGAAACAGTTCTTGACAGACCACCATTGATAAAAATTTTACTCCATTTGTTTAGTTGATCGGTTGATTTTGGTACGACGGAATGGTTTCCCACTTATTGTTTGTTGTGGTTTTTTTCTTTCCTTTCTTTCTTCATCTCTTTTTGTTCTTTCTCTTTCAGTTTTCTTCTCTCTTTTGAAAAAATATGTGAAAATTAATGTAAAGTGACTTCCTGGGCTTTCCTGCAGTCAGAAGTATCAGCTACGTGTATAGAGGATGTTAAGAGGGTTACAAAAGCTGTGTTCATGTAGTTGTGAAAGTTGGTTTGTATAATAGAAAGTATATAAAAAAAAAAAAAAACTTCTTTTTCGCGCCTCGACCGGCTAACATCACTTTTTATGTAAAGATTGTGAATTTTGTAAATACCAGTGAATAAACGTTATGTTTATATACGGACCTGAGTGGGCTGGCCTGTAAGGCCTAGTGTACGATGGGTGGTTGATAGCCTATTGTGAGTTCAGTCTGCAAGCCATAGTCTGATTTGACCTGGGGTATCCGTGATGAACCCGTGAATTTCTGCGCGTGTAGTAGGGCATCTTGACGCCATAGGTCATCCTGACTCGGATGACTGTATATTTGGACGTTTACCATCGTGTGTCTGGCCTACTACACCCCTCGCCATAACATGAGGCTGTAACACTACTTAACACGAGGAAAACGGGAATGATCATGCTGAGCAGAGTCGAAATATATGGAATATACACTTGAACCGGCTGATTGAAGCACCATTAATTGCATCTTCAACAAGGCTGTTCCGGTTCAGTAATATTAATAGTATATAAAGTTTTTTGTTAAGTGATTTTTGCTCTCTTCGTTTGCATCTCGACAGTGTTTTTCAGGTTTAATAATAATAATAGTTTAACTTTTGTTATAGAAAAGTCCAGGGTCCGTCTGTAAACTACACTTGTATAGATCCCTGAAGACACAGGATTTCAGAAGCTTAATGCGTGTCGGTTTTTGACAGTTTTTAGTGGATTGTTCCTTGGAACACACTATTACTATTGCGAGCACTGTAGCAGCTTTCACATTTCGGTTTCCGGGTTTTCACCATATTTTTTTGTAGCTCATAACTCGTGAACCAGTGTAAGTATCAAGTTCGAACTTGGTACACTTGTGGGTATTGGGGTCTAGTTGTGCCTTTTGAGGGTCCCACCCCCCACAACCACCCGGTTCAGGGGCAAATGGGCCCAGATTGCTCAGTGAATAATGTTCATAACTTGACTAGACCTGAACATAGGACGACGAAGTTCCTTGTACTTGTAGATCCTATGGCTGAGAAATTATTTTCAAAGTTTCACCTCCCCCACCCTGGGCCCAGATTGTCCAGTGCAATCTGGGCAATCTGGTAAATGTTCATAACTTGACTAGACCTGAACATAGGACGACGAAGTTCCTTGTACTTGTAGATCATGCGGCTGAGAAATTACTTTCAAAGTTTCACCTCCCCCACCCACCCCGTTCAAGAGCAACTGGGCCCAGATTGCCCAGGAATAAAGTTCGTTACCCGTGACAGAAATCAACAGATATCAAGTTGAAACTTGGTAGGTTTGTGAGCATTGGAGTCTCTTTTTGCGATCTTTAAACCATACCCTCACTTGGTTCAGGAGCAATTGGACCCAGATTGCCCATTTTTTTATGTTTTAACTGACAAAAACTGGAGATAGCGATGAAATTCGTTTGTGCTATTGGGCCATCGGGTTGGGAATATCAATATGGAGTTGAACCACTCCCCCCCCCCCCCTCCCCCTTGATTGACAAGCTGGCCCAATTTGCCCATGAGTAAAGTTTTTCACCCGTGAGTGGAATCAAACTCTAAGTTGGTATAGTCAAGGATATGTAGGTCTAGATATGCAATTTGATGGGTCCCGACCCTCCCCCCCCCCCTTCCGTTCATGGGTAACTGGTCCCAGGTTTCCCTTGAGTTAAGTTCGTTTGTGACTTGTCTAAAGTTCAACTATTGTATACTTGTGGATATAAATGTATAGGTGCGGATTCTGGTGTAACAGAAACAAATCAGACACCGCGGCGTACTGTAATCCTTAATGATCAGTTGAAAACTGGACGGCTATTTCAATGTTTTTTGATTATTGGGGATGTGAAGTGTCTTGGTTCTAACGCCGTTTGTGTATAAGATGTGATAAAAATTTTACTTTCACTCTCCACGTCTGAGCGCTTGCGCACTTGTTGCTGAAGTTTATCACTAGTATCAAAGTTGTCATGATCAATAATGACCGATTTGAAATTTTCAAGATGTAGCAAGTTCGACTTCGAAACAAATTTAAATAAACAGTCTTACTGGACAGCTTGGAGATCGCCTTCTTTGTTGGTCGAATCAGCTTTAATGACTTTCTAGGTCCGTGCTTTCACATCCCAGCGTCTCGAGATGTGGCTCATGAACCCGAAGCTTCTTCCTTCTTCCCACGAGCTCTTCTTGTCCCTCTGCGCAAACTGTGTAACTCAATCGCCAATAGATGCTGAGGTTGTCAGCCAAGTTCTGAAGCTAAGAATAAAGTCGAAAGCTATCACCAGCGTCTACTATGCAGCCATAAAGTAAGTGTCGAATCTCCGTTCTTCTATCAAGCTTTGGTGTCGGTGAAGTGACATACCTACTGTTTCTATTGACTCACTAAATCCTCGCTTCGACTTCGTATCATCCTCTATGGAGGCTGATATGAATTCGTAGCATCCCCTCTGGAGGCTGATAAGATACCGTATCTCCACAAATTTTACTGTCATATTATAACTACCGGTGGGGCATAGGAAGACAAACAATTAGATACCTGTTCGAGAGAAGTTATTGATTGATAGATTGAGCAAACTTCTTCCAATGTCCTTGAGAATCGAAAGATAGTCAAAAGTCTAACAAAGTTTTTCTTCCTCCAGGGAGTTGATCGATGCTGAGCCTGGGAACCTACGTGTTGTTCTCCGTCACACAATTTACAATGAGCTCTCTACAGCCAGGAATACAAACAACATGGCCATTTTGGGAGTTATTTTTCAACATAACTCTTCATCTTCTTCCGTCATTCTGGCCGAAGTCTTCCAAGTAAGTTATGACATGTTGTAAGGAAACGCAGTACGGTCCGCTTCACTTCTCGAATCGTTTCGATCCACTCTTGTCACCAAAGTTTCGGATTCTATAGGAAAAATTATATCCACTCGAACGACAGTTGTAATTCTTGTCTTTACTCTACCATGGTCGACTCTTTTCGGTAACCTTTAGTCTACCGCGTCTGATAGATAGGTAGATACTTGGTAGATAGGAAGTTTATTTTAAAAATCGACTTTCGTGGTTGCACAATCAAATTTGCGGTTATTGTAAAAAACAGAAAAAAACTACAGTATGTCTCAATACACCTCAAAATTTGTCAAGCTTCGTTAAAAAGTTTCTCAAACTCTGGAATAAACTTTTTGCATATCTGGCGTGCTTTGTTCGTGCAGGACAGAGTTTGGGTACCCTAGAACTTGCCATTCGTTCTGGTCGATTGCTAACGTTTTGGAAGGGGGGAGGGAGGATTTGGGAGTAGAGAGGGTGAGGTACCATGGCTAACCGAAGTTGGTGCTCAGCTCTTTTCTGCGCTCCTGCATTGTTATGACGCCAAAGTTTTTTAAAATTTAGAAATATGCAAGTTTCTGTCTATTATGAATAATAAGAAGAGCCCGCTTCTGCATTCTTTCCAATTTCTCTCTTTGTTCCTGCGACAAAGAAAAATGCCAAACAGGCGCTGCGTATTCCAGGATGGGTCTAATGAAGGAAGTTAAACTCGTAGTAGGTGACATTGGGGTATTTTCATTGTTGAACGGAGTTTAGATTTTGTAATCCAGCATTGGCACGCTTCAGCATGTTCAGTTCAGTTCAGTTCAATTCAATATATTCTAAAAACAGATAACGGACAAGCCGATGGGTTGTTTTTACGTCGAAATATAACCCTTCCCATTTAAGATCTGGGGTTCTGGTAACACCGAATAACTTAATTCACTCTTCCTTCATTGTCACTGGTACTTATTCATTGAAAGTAGGTTTCGATTTTGGGAAATAAATAGTTAAAATTGCTGGTTTCGTGAAATTAGCTTTCATGTCGCTATTCTGTGCTTCATCCACCACCTTTTGGATAATTAGCTTAGCGTTACTGGTTACTCATTTGGGAACGATGACAGATTTGAGCAATACTCAACTCATCTACAATCTTCCAACCGTTTTCATTTGTCGTCACCAAACACAGGAGAGGACCCAAAAGAGTACCCTGTAACACACTTGTACTTCGTTTTTTGTTTTCCTTTTTGGAGGAACCCAACTATAATTTTAATCAAGTAGGGGCTTACATTTAGTTTAATTAGCTTTTCCACAAGTACTTTGTGGTTAATAAGTCGAACCCTTTAGTAAAGTCAATTGCGATTCAATTTATTCATTTTTCTGTGTCATATAGGTTCCTTGAAATACAATCAGTTAAACTGACTAGGTAATGGGATGTGTATGACTTCGGTCTGTTGCCGTGCTGTCGTGGATCTAGTTTACCAAGAATGTCGTCTTTTAATCATCTGGCGACAAACCATTCGTACACCTTGCTTAAAGTGGGGGTGAGGGTGATTTTTCGGACAGAGTCGAAGCCTATTTTTCAATTCAATTCACTTTATTTTTCAAAAAATCCTTCGTTAAGAAAAATAGTATCGGAAATGTCAACAGAGATAAATAGATGTGCGAGTACATAATATTTTTGTTAAGGCATATAATATTTTGAACGGTTTAAATACATTTGGTTCCATTAAACTTGTCGAAACAAAATAATACTAACACATACACTATATGCAATTTCCCCGTATTACAATTTCAATCCTGTCATGTAAAATTCAGTTCAGTTTGTTTTATTTTTGGTGAGAATTCTTTGTGGTTTTCAGCGTAGCTTCTTGAACTTAAAAACCTTCTATTGCTCGGATGGTAAAATTCTGGGAACCGAAAGGTTCCAGATGTTTTAGGACGGGTTCCTCTATGAATGAAGTTAAAACCCTGGCTCAGCAGCCCTCAGTTCTGACAGGAAGTAAATGGGCAGGTTGACAGACTTTTTTATTGTCTAAGACATTTTTAGCTTGGACCGGAAGTACAATAGAAGAACAAATAAATAAATAAATAGCAAACTTTCGATTTGTTAATGGACCCCTCGCAATATTATAACAAAAACTGGGGAATATCTGTCTGGATGGAAAAACAGTTTTGTTACCCCTATCCCCAAAAAAGATTCCCCCAAAGACTTTTCAGGTGTGCGACCAATAACGATGACGCCTATTTTCAGCAAGGTTTATGAAAGTTTTGTAGCTACTTGGTTAAAAGGCTATGTACTGGAGCTGATTGACCCTAAACAATTTGGGAACATGCCGAGGACGTCAACCACACATTACCTGGTCAGTTTACTCGACACTATGCTCAAGCATCTGGACGACCCTGAACGTTGGCTCAACTTGATTGCGATTGACCTGAGGAAAGCATTCGACCTTGTCTGCCATAGTGTGCTTTTAAAGAAGTTAATTTTAGATTTTAATGTTCACCCTTTCGTTGTGAAAATAATTGCGAATTTTCTGTCGCATAGAACCCAACGGACAAAATATAAATCAACTTTTTCTGACTCCCTCCTAGTTTTTTGCGGTGTGCCTCAGGGTACTATTTTAGGTCCATTGTTGTTTCTTGTTATGGTCAACGAGCTGGCCCGAAGTTCACCAGACCGGCTGAAATACGTCGATGACTTGTCTGTTCTGGAAAAGGGCTATAAAAATATCCAAAGTAGCTCTGCAACCATAATGAAAGATATCTGCGAGGAAGCAGAGTCTGACAAAATGGTTGTTAATATGAACAAGTCTGTGATTTTAACAGTTTCTTTCCTTCAAGGTACCCTATCTTTCAACCCACCACTCCCAGATGCATGTCAGGTTAATGAACTGAAGCTGCTGGGAGTATACATAACCTCGGATCTGAGGTGGCAAAGACAGGTTGAGAGTATGCTTAAACAAGACCAAAGGTTTCGATGGGATCCCAAAAATTCAATATCTGATCCAGACAACTGGGTCTTGTCTTAGCCAGATCCAGTCTTCGCCAGACCCCTTGAACATTTTTACAATTAAAATTCAGAAACAGATTAAGGCCAAATAGCTAATCACCTGAGAAAACCAAGTTCAGATTTGGATTCAGCATGTGTGTTTACCCCTACAAGTCACATCTGTTTTGACGAAAACTTCCTGCCACTTCTGCCAATTTCCCGGTTCCGGCCGAACTCCAGAACTACTTGTCCGGCGAAAAAAGAAAGCTCAAAGACGAAATCAGGGTATCTTCTTTCCCCAGTAATGAACATCTAATCAACTTCAAATAGAAATTTAGCTTATAACAAATTTTCCGATTCCAGCCGGATTCCGGTCGAACTATATGTCCGGGTAAAATACGATTGTCACACAGGGACTCAGCATCTCTCCTTACCCCTAAATCGCCTATCTAATCAACTAGAAATAAAACTTTGACTTCCAACAGTTTTCCGGTTTTGGCCGGATTCCGGACGAACTACATGTCCGGGTAGAAACTTGTTTTCACATAAGTGTTCAGCATGTCTTCTTGCCCTAAATCAAACATCTAATCAACTCCAAACAAAACTTTTAATTTTGACAAACTTTCCGGTTTGGGCCGGATTCCTGTCGAAATACTTGTCCGTCGAGAAAATAGTTTTCACCATCGTCTTCAGCATGTCTCCCTACCTCTAAATCGAACATTTAATCAACTTCAAATAAAACTTTTACTTTCAACAAACTTTCCGGTTTGGGCCGGATTCCGGGCAAAATAGATGTCCATCGAGAAAATAGTTTTCACCATCGTCTTCAGCATGTCTTCCTACCCCTAAATCGAACATCTAATCAATTTCAAATAAAACTTTTACTTTCAACAAACTTTCCGGTTTGGGCCGGATTCCGGGCGAAATACTTGTCCGTCGAGAAAATAATTTACACCATCGTCTTCAGCATGTCTTCCTACCCCTAAATCGAACATCTAATCAACTTCAAATAAAACTTGTACTTTCGACAAACTTTCCGGTTTTGGCCGGATTCCGGGCGAACTACATGTCCGACGACAAAATAGTTTTCACCATCGTGTTCAGCATGTCTTCTTACCCCATAATCGACTATCACATTAGCTGTTTCAAAATATTTTGTTTGTCCCTTAATTTGAATCCCCTCCCCCACCCCTAAATGTAGAGCTACAAAGCCCATCTACGAACTTGACTGGTCCGACGACCCAACGAACCCTCACACCAAGTTTCATCAAAATATCTCATTCCCTTCGAGAGTTATCGTGCTTACAGACGGACGGACGGACGGACGGACGGACGGACAGACGGACAACTTTTGCGATGTCATAGGTATCCCTCCACTTACGTTTTGGGATCCCAAAAAGCTAACGCGGCTATAAGCTACCTTAAACTTTTGTCCCGTTACGGTGTTCCATCTCACCATTTACTACGCGTTGACATTTCTTTTATCCGTGCTAACCTAGAATATGGCTGTCCGGTTTGGCATTTTGGTCTTACCTAGGAACAGTCGGATTTGCTTGAGAGGATACAGTATAGAGCGTTGCTGGTTACATCTAAAGCTCCAAAGGTCCCATACATTCAGCTCCTAAAGCAATTTAAATTAGATACCCTTTCATGCCGCCGACTTCAACTTTGTATGAAGTTCGGTACATCTATAGTCCAAAACCCATTTCACCGGGATAAACTCCCTCCTGATTTTCTCCCCTTCCGAATTCGTCTTCCTCGTCAAGCTGCCGATCCTGTGCCTCGTTTAGAGCCGGTGGTAGCTTTGCGAAAAAGGTATGCTCAGAGTTTCGTCCCCTCGTTTGTTCGTTTATATAACTCAGAGCGCTTCTGAACGTTAATTTTTATGTTATTTGTATTTTATATCTGATTGATTTAATGTATTTGTATATTGACCATATTTGTCATAAGATGTCGGTATAAATGTCGCAAAATTGTATATACTTGTAGATTGTTCTGTTGTGACGTTATGTATTGACGTAAAAACGACCCATCGGCTTGTCCGTTATCTGTTTTTTAGATTATATTGAATTGAATTGGTTATTCTTCAATTTACAGTATTTCAAAATATTTGAATACGTTAGAACTATGCTCTGCTTTCAACAAATAACACACGGTTTGGGCTGTTTTAAGCCTTTTCCAAGACCCGTTGACTTGTAGCGAAAACAGGGAAACAATTTACATAACAGGTTTTTCTGATGAAAAAACTTCTCGCAGACAACCGTCGATAGTGTGATACACATCACATCGGAGGTAGGAGAACACGGCAAGTGAGAAAATCAGCGTGGTTTTGTTAGAGGGGTTGGAAAACCGTACGAAACTGGGGTCTCCGGGTATAGAAATATATGGAGTGATTATGGAAGTAGGTTGCATAGTATTATAGCTAAGACAGGTCCTTTAAGTTTGCAAGCCGAAACGATTACAAAAGAATTTGTTTCTCAATCAGACTACTATTTTGTAATCTTGCAGGAGTTCCTGCTCAACCGTGACGATTATCTTCGAAGCATACGCGCCCTTTACCGTGAAATACTTCGGTCAGTAAAGCAGGACTTTGAAGTGCAGGCGTTCACAGCAGCGCTCCTATCGGAACGAGTCGACGATTTGTTCATCCTCTGCGAATCCAAAGATAGATACTTTATGTCTCTCGCCGAATTGATCACTTTATCACTTTTCGTGTTAATCTCCTCCCCTGTGAAGGAAGAATATCTGTCTCAGACAGGAGGGGAGGGTGAGGCGCTTGCGGCGTTCCACCGTATTGCAGGTGCGGTGCAGCAACATGCTGTTCATTGGCTAACCGAGAAGAGCGTCAAGCAATTCAAAGTGGGGCCGCAGGAGTTCGGACATTTCTTACATAAGGTTTGTACCAGTCTCATCATACTGTACCCCTGATAAAACACTGACAGATATGTGTGGTATAGACTCCTCATAGGAGTCTGCACAAGTATCAAGGGCTCGTATGAGTCTTATCTCTACATAAACGTGGCGCGACAAGACAGACGGACAGACACAAGACAATCAGTCAGTCTGCACAAGTATCAAAGGCCCTTGATTTTTGTTTATCCTTGCCCAACTTTTTGTTCACTGTCCCGGTATATGCCTCCCCTCTAACTGTGGTGGAGCGGGTATGGGTAGCCTAGATGTATATATATAGGCTGGCATCTGAACGGTATGTTTTTGGTGTCAGTATTTCACATACACATTTATAATGTAAAAACGTAGCATGCACTTACTTCTTTTATTTTATTTTACATATTCCGCTTTTCAAATAGCGGGTGAGAAAAAAAATAATTACTTATTTACTTACAAACTTTCATAGAGATTTACTTGTGCTTGTTTCACGCTCACGCATCCACTAAGCGACGACTCGTTTCCTTCCACACATCTCGGTCCTGCGCAGCTGGCTCGATCAGGGATAGCCATTTCGTGTCCCATGGTCTCCCAGACTTCCTAAAGCTTCCGATGTGTTAGTCTGCCTTGATTTCATAGACTCGTTGGCCGTTCGGCATTTCAGAATATGCCGAGACGAGTTTTAGAGAGAAATGAATGAGGATATATGCCACCTTTTGTGTGATTGTAGAGACTAAGGGAGGAGATTTTCGGGGTGGGGGGAACTGATAAGAAATGGATTATTAAAATGATGGGAAGTAAAGATTTTAAAGAAATAAGAAATATTGGGAAGTTCCTCAGGTTAGCTTTTAAACACCGGAAAGATTTCTTCTGATGGGGAAGTTGTGTTTTTAGTGCTAGTATTCAGTGTAAATTAAAAATATTAAGATTGTGTTAGTGTGTATATGCGCATGTAAGATTGTTCACTTTTTGTTTCGTGTTGTTGCATGATGGCCGGATTTCTTTAACGTTGAAATAAATCATTCATTCATTCATCCCTTTGACATCCGATAGGCAACGGGGCCCTTCTTCTTTCAGCTTGGATTCAACTCAATGTGTCTATTTAGGTCCTTTTTCTTGATTCGATGGAGCAGTATTGCTTGAAGGACATGTGGACTAATGAGTCCGAGAAGACGGTCTTGCTGCGTATTGCGTCAGAGATACCACCCAGCGAAGACACTGTCGTCCGAGTGCTTGTTTGTGGACTTGCCAAGGTACGTTCCCATACCCATACGCTCAGCTGAAGTTAGTAGTCAAACTTATATCCCGCGACCCATTCGGGCTTTCCTGTATTCAGAGGTATCAGCTATATTTCTAAAGGATGGTAAGAGGGTTACAAAAGGTGTGTTCATGTAGTTTAGCATGTAAAAGTTGGTTTGCATAATAAAGAGTATTAACAAAAAAATATCATAATCTGATCTTCAGGTTTTGCTGCATAAATATCCCTTCTCAAAGTTTCAAAACACAAACATTTTGTTTTAGCCCGATAGATCTAGCAAAAAATAAAATACAAAAAAAAGAAGACATGGCACATAGTTGTAAGATAATATGTTTCCAAGTTAATATCTCTAGCTCATGGATATAGCATTGAAAGCTTTTCTCGCCATTCTCTTTGCAGAAGGAATTTAAGAATCCCGGCGTCTCGAAACATATCAGCGGTGAGTAAAGGCATTGGACGCTCTTTAAAAAAAAAATATGAAGGAGGTGGATGTATTTGCAGTTTTGTCACTGTTTATGACTTCAGGGGAAGTAGAACTTTGTATATATTGTGTCACAAATCAGGGAGCATCAGAGTTGGTTTTAAACAGAAACACGGCCATTTGTATTTTGATTATATCTTTAACGTAAATTGTCAATTCCGATTGCTACATTGTAGCAAAGCGTTTATGTGACATCGGAACACGTTTGGGTCCTTGTCACTGGTAACATAAAAAGAAATACGGAAAATATACATCAGGAGACCGTGTGACAGAGTGGGTATAGCGCTAGTACTCGAAATGACGCTGTAACACATCGATTCCGGGCAGTTGTTACAGGCTTTAGGTAAGGTTTGAAGACATCGTTCTATGCTTTCCATGTGCGGAAACCACCGAACTCGCTGCATTAGTTACGTTTTTGCTGATACCATGGTATCTGTTACCACGGTAACTGGATCTGCAATTACTCGTCTTTGCAGTTATCGTGGTATTTGATAGACGGTGCTCTGCAAAAACGACTATTGCCGAAATTGCACTTTTCGAAGTCATCCCAAAAGAAAAACAGATATCCAGTTACATCACTAAGCTTCTTTCTCACCAATCTGACAAAATTTGATGAAAGTGAGATGACTTCTCAGATACCACGACCAGTTACCACGGTCGGACCGTAGTATATGAACATCTGTACTGCAAAAAGGTCTTTAGACCGTGGTATCCATGGTATCAGCATAAACGCAACTATTGTTTTTACTGTGAGGGAATTTGTAGGTTCTGATTCTCCAATTCAGATTTCTTCTTGCCCTCAGCGGTTGCATGTTGCAAGGTATTTTCTTCCCAACAAAAGAAGACAGGGCTTTGGCCTACACGAGAAAAAAGAAGTTTTTTTGTCAGAAGGGCGCTGTGCGGATGTAGGTCATCGTTTTCTTCTAGGAATTTCCTCTGGTTCCCGCTGATGCCTTGGACGTTGTTGATCAGCTGGTGAAGCGTGCCCTGCTCGTTCAGACACAGCGTGGAGACGAGAAGTACGGATTGAAGTTCGATGACACGTTTGGGAACGTGATTGAGCTTATTCTGAAGCTGACGATGTATAAGCATCCGGAGAATATAGCCTTGCCCATAGGGTATGTATAACTTTCCATCCCAGGCAGTTAAAGGCGGTATCAATACCTACACATACCCTAACTCGATCTTCGTAGCCTTGCTTCGTACAAACCCATTAGCTTACGGTCAAGACGAAACAAGACGAACACATTAGTTGTGTTTTTGCTGATACCATGGTATCTGTTACCACGGTAACTGGATCTGCAATTAGTCGTTTTTGCAGTTATCGTGGTATCTGATACACGGTGCTCTGCAAAAACGACTATTGCCCAAATTGTACTTTTCGAGGTCATCCCAAAAGAAACACAGATATCCAGTTACATCACAAAGTACTAAACTTCTTTCTCACCAATTTGACAAAATTTGATGAAAGTGAGATGACTTTTCAGATACCACGACCAGTTACCACGTTCGGACCGTAGTATCTGAATATCTGATACCACGATAACTGGCCAGATACCACGATAACTCCAAAAACGCCTTTTGACCGTGGTATCAGATAATAATAATAATAATTTCAGGCATCAAACATTCCCATCCTGATACCGCTAGCACAAAAAGATGATAGTAATGATATTAAATGTAACATCAAAGAAGTCATTCCAGATATCCGCACGGATGAGCTGTTGTCAACCTGATATCTGAAAGTCACAAATATGCCATTACTGCAGTTACTAACGGATGATTCATTATATCCATGGACGGAATTTGAGAATTCTGGCATCGTGGAGCAACTTAGGAGCCTGCGTATCGTTTGTGTGGTTTTTGGGTGAGCCTGCCCATTTTCTAACGCAGTCTCAAAAGCTGGGTAATTCAAGTTAAACATGGAGGGAGGGAGGGTTTTGTGCCGCTTCCTGATATCTTGGAAATTATCTCTATATACCAAAGATTGTTGAAATTTTAAATAGCCTTTGACCATTTGTACTTGCTTTTAAATGTTTATGTTAAAGACAGTACTCACCAATTTTGGTTTTGTAACCATGAAAGTGTGAGCGAATAAATTACTATTCTGTTACAGACAGTTACAGTAGAGGTATGCTTATGTGAATGTTTGTTGACAGTGGACTTTGCCATTTTCATGCACTTGCTATGTTTAAAGCTAACTACCAGTTAGCCAAAGTAGGTAATTAAGGGCATCTGAAAGCACCTGCATAGGTACTTTGGATCTTTATTCTACTGTTTAGCCCAAAACTGCACTGTTCACATTAAAGTAACTGTTCACATAAGCATACCTCTACTGTATATTCTTTGCAGGATATTTTGTTTCTCAGATAGTAGAGAAGTTGACGTATATAGGTTATGTTTAGTATGTCATAGTGTCTAATTGATTCAAGTTCAAGTTCGAGTTCTTTTAATGTACAAGTACAAGTACAAAAAAATACAGCACTGAGCAGAGAGACGAACTCGGTTCACTCAGATGCAAGATACACGATATACAACACTAAAACACACATATTTGTCGCGATACGTCTCCAGTTCCCCTCGCCCATGAGGATCGGCCAAACTCACAAAAATAAATTTTCTTAAAAAACAAAAATTGTTAAATTTAAAGGACGGATACAACATATAATTTTTTCATTCAAAAGCAATTTAATTATTCTTAAATTCAAACAGTAATAGTTGCACGAGGTTTCATGTGACAACCGGTGTTTACACGTGAGCGCATAGACGGTCTTGGTAAATTATCCAGTAGTGCGGTACTGAGTGGCGTACCGCAGAGAAGAAAAATAATTTGGTGTTTGATGACGGTCAAGTTTTATTTTAAATAAAATGGAATTTAGCAGTAAAAGCTTACTTATAGGGACAATCTTTAGAACAATGTAAATTGACTCCATTTATATTTTTTTAGGAAAATAACTTGAGATGGCAGACAATTTTTAGTGATCCAAACCGGCTTATTTTGAATAATCTGCAGCGGTTTAATATGTTTCTGAAAAGTATTCAAATATACCATAGGGCAGTAGCTTAAATATGAGTGGACCAATACAAAAAACACACCACATTGGATAGTAAGCTAAAATGTATTTTAGTCGATTCATTATCCCCACATTTCTTGATATTTTTAATTGCAGCAAGCTATTATGAGCACTCCATGACCATCAGAAGCATGTTTTTGTGTTTGTGTAGCCCTACCAGGCTTTAAAATAAAGCCAGTCGTAAATAAAGGAAATTCCTGACATAGTCCGGTTAGAGGACGTTACGCGTAATGATATCCAAGCTTTAAGCTTACGGCCAACCGCGATGGTTGGTGCCTGGCAGCTTCTCGTAAGGAGCAGAGATTAATTTATCAGCTCTTCATCTTATTGATACTTTCTTAATCATAATTTCTTTTGTCCTAGATATGAACCACCCAGATTGGCAATCACTACTCATTATTGGAAAGCCTGGAGTATATTGATGATCCTTGTCTGTATGAATCCAGCCACTTTGGGGGCCATCGGATGGGAGCAGTACCCGACTTTGAGGGTATTCATGGAAATGTGCATAACTCAGTAAGAGTTCATTCTAAAGATTCTCACGACCCCCCCACCCCCAGTCGCTAGTCGCTACTCATGTTAATTATGGGATATACAGTTATTGCCCAGTTGCCCTTGAACCGCGTTGGTATGGGTTTGTGTGCCCCAATAGCACGACTATAGATGGCAGCGCCAACAACTGTACCAAGTTTCAACGTGCTAATTGACTGATCGATTTTCACGTCGATTGTTCGGAAATTACCCTTCCTGCGGATGCCACAACTTATTCAACCCCCCCCCCCCCCCCTCCACAAGGCTAAGACAAAGACTCGAGCGAAAGGTTTATCTTCGCGTGTTTAGTTTCAGTTTAGTTTATTCATAAAAAATAAAAACACCATTAACTCATTACGGCCCCACCATAAGGCCTGGCAATGGGCGGGGATTATTCTTTATTATATAATCTTAAGTATATAAGATCAGGTAGATTAGTAGTAGGTAGTGTACCTACTTTATTCGTAATTTTATTTAATGTTGAATGTTGACGATCCGCAGCCAGCCATTTATCAGTTCACTATTCAGGGAATATAATTACTAATATGATTATTATTAGCAACCACATAACTTTTTTTTTCAGTAATTTTCAGTGGCCACCTCCCATCGCGGAATCCGGAGAGGAAGTCCAGCGAAAAGAAGTCCAGACCAGCAGTGCCGAAAAGGCTATGATTCTTGAATTTGAAGGACATCTTGCGGCCGGCAGCACCAAGGAAAGCATCACAGAAAATAATAGCCGGCTCCTGTTCCAGGTAGGCTTTAAAAGAGTCATAAATCAATCAGAAATTTGTTAAGCCGCTGTCAAACTGATGCGTTGAGGTTTTCACACTGAGATACGCAACCTCTGCCTCGCGCTTGCGGTGACGCAACGCAGACAAACAACACGCAACGCAAGAATAAAACCAATTCCTATTCTTGCGTTGCATCAACGCATACGCATCAGATTTTTCGGTGGGAAATGGAAGTTTTTAAGAGAAACGGAGAAAAACGTACTAATGATGAAGAAAAACATCCTATTGGTGAAGACACGAGAATTCAGAAGAAGAAAACGAGAAAGGAAAACATAAATACACACCCAGTGCGAAAGCTTCTCGCGCAGGTGCGAAAGATACGCTACGCAAACTATACGCAACGCAAGATAAACGCATACGCAACGCATTGCAACGACTCGTCAGTGTGAAAGCGGCTTTAGAATCAAGCCTTTACCCCGAAACAGAGCAAAATAACACTAGAGAGTACCGCCAAGACTTGAAAAAAAGTGAGACAAACTCGAATAACAGTGACACTAGCATCACTAGCGATAGTGAACATCTCTACTGAAACACATTCAGTCGCTCACCAGCGCTTGATCCGAAAACTTCATATCCTGAACATTGCAAAAAAATGATAGAGCCTTCATTGTTTCCTTGGTATGTACAGACCGCACCTTTTCTTTACCATAAATTTCTAAACCCGCAAGTTTGTCTCGCTTTAAATGCCGCAAGCCCAGCGGGCGGCGCTACAAGTATAACCCGTTTGCAAAGCACGGAAAGCATAGGTCTTTGCGTTACTCCGTAGTGTTATTTTACTCTGCCCCGAAATGTAGCTAATGGCCAGGGTAGCTATAGGTAGTGTTCTGAAAGACAAAAATTCTACAGCCGAGATACCGAAGGGATTGTGAACATTGTTCGCAAAGAATCGTGGTATCAGATACCACGGTAACTAATAATACATAGAAGGCACTTTACACAAGTGACTTGTACGGTGACCATAACCAGAAACATTTTTTTCGAATATGATTTAGAAGAAAAATATTCTTTGAGCCCAAGCTGACTTTGAAACATTTATTCAAACAATGTTTACAACGGATACGTCAGCTATTATTCTTCATCAGCGATATTTCGGCCCTTCTTGGCAAGGGTCCTCGTCAGGCTGTCAATCCTCTGGTTCAACTTCGGGGAAGGAAACAAACCTGTAATCTTCCTTCCCCGAAGTTGAACCAGAGGATTGACAGCCTGACGAGGACCGTTGCCAAGAAGGGCCGAAATATCGCTGACGAAGAATCGCAGCTGACGTATCCGTTGTAAACATTGTTTGAATAAAAAGTCAGCTTGGGCTCAAAGAGTATTTATACTTATAAAATGTAACCACGGTAACTGCAAAAAAACAAGCGTGCAACCGTGGTATCAGTATCAGACCACGGTAACTGCAAAAACGACTAATTGCAGATCCAGTTACCGTAGTAACAGATACCATGGTATCTGCAAAAACGCAACTCTTTTCTTTCACATATATTTTGTTCCTTGTTCGGTATATATACAGCTTAAATCCACATGGCTAGGTTATGGAGCCATGAAAGGGACCTCACGCACTTCGTGAAAAATCGCGATATTCACGCTAGGGCTGCGCTAGTGACGGCTAAAAAGCGTTACTGTCGAGCTTTCATTAACAAGACCAAAGGTTTAGATGGGATCCCAAAAGTTTAATATTTAATCCAGACAGTTTGGTCTTGTGGATATCCGATCTTCGCCAGACTCCTTGAACATTTTTACTATTAATATTTAGAAGCAGAAGAAGGTCAGTGGCTAATCATTTGAGAAAACCGAGTTCGGATATGGATTCACCATGTGTGTATTTACCCCTAGGCTATACTTCATGTCTACTTCGGCAAAACTGATTAAATCTTCAGCCTTACTTCTGCTAATTCTCCGGTTTCGACTGGATTCTGGGCGAACTACTTGTCCGGCAAAAATTAAAGTTCAAAAAAGAATTCAGCCTATCACCTTACCCCTAAATCGACCATCTAATCAACTTCAGATAAAACTTTTACTTTTAACAAACTTTTCCGGTTTCGGACGGATTCCGGGCGAACTACTTGTCCGAGAAGAAAATGATTTTCATATAAATGTTCGGCATGTCTTCTTACCCTTCAATCGAACATCTAATCAACATTATATATAACTTTTACAGTTAACAAAGTTTCCGGTTTCGGCCGGATTCCGGTTCAACTACTGGTCTGGCGAGAAAATGGTTTTCATATTCATGTTCATCATGTCTCCTTACACTAAATTGACTATCTCATTAGCTGTTTTAAAAAAATCTGTTCGCCCCTTAATTTGAAACCCCTCTCCACCCCTAAATGTTGACCTACAGAACCCTCTACGAACTCGACCTCTCGCTTCTCCTTCCCTTCGAGAGTTGTCGTGCTTACAGACGAACAGCTTTTGCGATGTCATAAGTACCCCTCCACTTACGTTTTGGGATCCCAAAAAGTTATCGTTCCTTCAGCTTGGCCACAACTTATTATTATTTTCTTATTTTTGTATATATATGGAGAGTTTGGTATGGCGTGTGTAAGTATGCGGAATGGAACTAGTCTTTCTTTCTTTTGTGTGCGTATTTACAGAGGAACAACTCATTTATATTATCTACATGTAGTCAGTGTTTAAAATGGGGCAGAGCTAACGAGCTCGTGTCCCTGCCGGCCTCGAGTTATCGACATATATTGTTATGAAGTGATTTTTCAAACTAAAGAACCTGAACCTAAAAACTAGATGCTGCTTAATTATTGTCCTTTTCGGTAACAAGCGCCATCATCAGTCCGCCTAGTTTCGGTTCTCCTTCCACAGTCGTTTTTATGCTATCGTTTATTTCCCAGCTTGAGCGGCTTGAGCCTGAAGAGGACCCTTGCCGAGAAGGGCCGAAATATAGCTATAATAAAATGTAGCTGACTTATCCGTTTTGCAGCGTCAAATATGCTATCGCTCTCTTTGGTCCATCTTACCACGGTGTTTTCACAATTAAGCACAGCCTATCGCGTCGTTTTGTGCTTGATTGGTTCAGTCGAGGTACGAGTTGCGTTTTTGCAGAGACCATGAAATCTGATACCATGGCAACTGTGTCTGCATTTTATCGATTTTAGTGACTATGGTATCTGATACCATGGTTGCTTTGCAAAACTGCCAATTGCCAGATTTACGCTTTAGAAGTCATCCCCCAGAAATACTGATATCCACTCACATGGCAAGTGCCAAAATGTTCTCCCACCAATTTGACAAAAACCTAAGTGCAGTGAATTTTTGAGATACCGCCATCAGTTACGATCGGGACCGATTGATACCATGGCAACTGCTAAAACGACTTTAGACAGTGGTATCAGATACCACGGTACCTGCAACAGCGCAATATATGTTCTGACGAATGACTTTTCCATTTGTATCTTGCAGCTTATCACATTCGAGCCTTCTGGAAGGTGTAGAAAGCCTTCGTCAGCCTTCTTAGATCAACTGAGTTCCCTGAACACGACGTTCCAACTAGGTTCTCTTCTATCTCGCAGCAGGAAGCCGGATTTCCTGCTTGATATCTTGAGACGCCAAGGGTCTGTCCAGTCTTTCGCTTGGCTCTCAAACTTGATCAGGACGAATGAAGGCGCATTGAGGTATGTTAGTCGTAAGAACCAACTACCTAAGAAGTGAAGTCCTATATCGAGTAAAACGTTGCGATAATAAGGCGATTAGGCTTTTCCGAGTCGCAATACAACAGAAATAACTTAAAAGCTATTATGACCACTCAAGCAGGGCTGCCACAGAGTCCCTGAAAGTCCCTAAATCAGCCTTAGGTCCTGTTGGTCCCTATTATTCCCTAAATCAATCCTCAGGTCCCTTTAAAGTTTTTCCTGACCAAAATTCTTAAATTTTATTTGAATATCTAGCTCAGTGTAATGTAAGCAAGCCACTATGCAAAGTATGGTATACAATTTTGGTTTGTAGGAATAACCGTCCTGCTGCCTGCTTGTAAACATACTCCTTAAAGGATCTGTCGCACCTATAATGCTAATGCAACCTAGTAACATCATTCATTAGTTCTTAAACCCAGAGATCCAAGTTTTCTATGTTATATTCTGAACCCGCTAACAACCCTCACTAATCTTTGCACTTGTCACGATTTACTGTAGTTTCCATGCGGATTATGCTCCGGACGAGTGTTTCCCGACCATGTTATCGAAAAGGCTTAAACAGGCAAGAATGTTGACATTTTTTTTTAGAATAAGAGCCTAGATTTACAGTATCCAGATAGCTTTGAATATTGGAACATAAACATTAGCTCCTAAGGCTACAGTGTTACTCTGTGATTGCGACTACTTGTTAAAAGGATTGACAGTCTTTGCCTCTGAAGTCATATAAGTTTTTGTTGTCCTATTTTCAATAATTCATCACCTTGTTGTTTTTTCTTCACAATTAAAGGAAACCAAGAAATACAGTACATGTTAAAAATAACCATCACTCTTAGAGCTATCCAGCCTTTATTTTTTAAACTGTTTCGACAATCTGTCATGTTACGCTACCGATAGGTGCACGGCTAGCTAGCATTGAATCCTTGGGTGGGGGGACCTGACCAAGCCAAACATTTTGCAGAGTTGTACGGGAGGTTGTCTAGCCCTTCGTTTACAGTTTAAATACTTTCCTTACAGTTGAGCATTGGCCTGACCACATCTCTGCCACGAAGCTGCAGAATTTTAAGATCATTAAAAGGTGTATTTTTTTTTGAAGAAATGCTGTATGTGGGAAAAATGGATTTTACGTTGAAAAGCGAGGCCATTAAAAAGAGATTTATCCTTGTGCTTGCCTCTTAAACACCTGCAAGTGCAGATAATGTTAAAAGCTAATATTATGGCGCGAAGCTGTGAACTTGTTGTCAATATCCTACTTGTCATTTTGCTTGTATTTTCGCCTTTTGTATTCTATGTTTTACGCCATTAAAAATACCTAAAAAAAATAGAGGGGAAATGTAAAAGTTTCAGGGTGGGCGTGGTCATCACGTGACTACGCCACTGAAGAAGCTACTGGACTGTTTCTAAAGCTTAATAGTAAAAAATGTTCAAGGAGTCTTACGGAGACCGATTCTATAAGACGAAATTGTCTGGATCAAATGCTAAGTTTTTGGGATCCCATCGAAACTTTTGGTCCTGTTTGTGTCAGTAGTTAACTGTGACAAATGAATACACATCGCTGATTTGCTGTATGGCTAGGCTATCAAAAGCTGGCTTTCCATTTAAACTTTAAATACAGCCTAAAAAATGCCCAATATATAACTCAGAGAAAACAACTTTGGCATAATGTTTATAGGAGTCGACTCTCGAGTTCTCCGGGGTTATCCTTACGTCCACTTGATCATATCATATGATGCAATACATCTGGATGGCACGATAGGAGCTGGCTTGGTTCAGCACCTGCTCAAGACCATCGGAAAAATAATGGGCTGTCATTAGAAAATTTCCGAAGTACAAAAAGAATATTTGCCCAGCACTAAATGTGAAACACACCATACTACCCGATAGAATCGTAGGAATGTTTGTTTCGTTGAAAGGTTCCTTTTATAGCCTGCTTCCGGTGCAGTGTCTCTGTGAATTCCTTCTTCATGAATGCCAACAGGACTCGTCCTCTCCGGATTTACCGGCCGTCCTTGATCGACACAAGAACCTTATTCTGTATCTACGATCGTTTCTCTGGGGAGAAGATGTGGACACTACGTCGATGCAGGTAACTATCTTTCCTTTCCATCCTCCTTTAAAAAAAAGTTAAAGGACCTGTCGTACCTATAATACTAACGCAACATACTTCCGCAGTCACTCCATATATTTCTAACCCGTAGACCTCAATTTCGCCGGTACATTCTAACAACTTGACGTGTTATGCTATCAGCTTCTATGTGTATCACGCTGTCGATGGCTGTCTGCGAGAAGTTTTATTCATCAGGATTTAAATTGTTTCTCTGTTTTCGCTACAAGTCAACGGGTCTCAGAAAAGGCTTAAAACAGCCAAAATTTTTGTTGAAAGCACAGCATAATTTTCAAGTATTTTAATATTTTAAAATAATATATGGAAAAGTAAGTAGTGCGAGGGGTCCTTTAAAGCATACCTCGTACTATATACTGCATATGCTCCAATATTCAAAACAATCAGAATATTTTTGCTTTTAACACATTATCCACGGCTTTGGCTGTGGAAAGCCTCTTCCAGGACCCATTGACTTCTAGCAAAAACTTGGTAAATTTCAGATGACCAATTTTACGCATCAGTAGCATGTTACACGAACACTCGTTGGGAGCATAATGCACATGGAAAATGGTCAATTCTGGCAAGTGCAAAGATTAGGGATTGTCGTTATTGGGTTCAGAATGTAACATATGAAATTTGGGTCTCCGGGTTTAAGAATTAATGGATGCAGTTGCGGAAGTGGGTTGCATTGGCATTATAGGAACGACTGGTTCTTTAAGATGGCGAATCATCGTTTGTAAAACGTTGGTGAAATGAACAACCATCTACCATCCATCTACCAGTACTATGGTTCAACCAATATCACTTTATAATTACTTAATCGCGTCGGTCATCCACTTTGTTGTGAACTGGAAACTACACAGGGAACCATGAAGCAGTGGTGTAGCCTAGCTCCGACGAGGTCGTTTATCGGTCTAATCACGTTGTATGTTACAGGAAGTTGCCGAGTACTTTTTGCGCAAAGTTTACTCCCCTCAGACCAGTCCACGTAAGAACGCTTTCAAAGCCCTCAAACTGATGCTTGTGCCTGCGAACGACCTAGACTATGAGCTGTATTGCAGAGCTGAGGTCAACAGTGTGCTCTCCGCCTTTCCAAAGCTGCCCCGATTCGAGGTCATCCGAGGGATTACGATGAACGCGTTTGCTCAAGCTTGTCTTGTGGAGACTGAGGCTGGCCACATCGTTTCGTACCTTGAATTCTTGGCTGGATTTCATGATTTTGAAGACTTGGAGAAATTTGGAGAGATGATTGTGGTGAGTGATATCGTAGCCCAAAAGATGAGTTCAGACCAGGTTAACTCCTCGCGTCAGTCTGGACGTTGTCTGGGAAGTATCTTAAGCGTAGAAAGACTTAATCATGATCACCCGCACTGATCTTCTCTCTCCCAGTCTTCTTGTAGAGTGCCTATAATAATAATAATAATAACACTTTCTATTTCATCGTAAGCCATATAAACAACAATCTAACAGTCTAAACGTGTGAAGAAATAGAAGTTTAGTAGAACTATGTTTTGTTGTCATCTCGTTCAGTTCAAACTTTTGCCGGATATCACAAAATTTGGAAAAAGTGATTGTCGTTTTTTTGTGACAATCCAGATTGGCGATTCACAATCGCATTTTCCGAAAAGGATTTTCTCCGGTGATTCAAATTGTGAAAAATTATTTTCTCTGACAATCTGAAAAACCGAATTCGTTCTCTAATCGTCGATTCGGGAATCTTGCAACGGAGTGAGGTTCAGGTTTAAGATCGTCTGATTGCCGTTTTGTGATCTGCTATTGTCGTTTTGCTGTTTCTGTGATGAATCAGTTATCTAGGAAACAATGTTCCTTTTAAATCTGAGTTTAATTGCTAATAATAAAGACATGGAGACCCTTCGTAACACGCGTAGAAACGCCTCAGTCTTTCCAGATTATTCGGTTGCCGACGATTTTTTTTTTAATTTTCATGTTACTCTGAATGTTCCAGTTTTGCGATCCAAAATTAAGCTGTGAGATGGAGCACTACTTTGAAGATGCGGACCCCTGGCCATTCAACGGATCGCTGCTCTAACTCCGCGCATTCTATTTCGTTTAATGCATTCAGTTTGTGTATTGTTAGTAAATGAGACGTAACGAATCAACATCGCTGGTTTGCTCTATTCCGTAGAAGCATTGCAGACCGGCTAGGCTTTCACAAGCTGGCTTTCCATATGAACTTTAAATACAGCCTAAATGCCCAATATATAACGCAGAGAAAACAACTTTGGCATAAGGTTTGTAAGACCTTATGTCAAGTATTCATATTTATACTTATGGCATAAGTATTCATAATTATGGAAAGTGCGAAAAAGATCTTTCTTTCAATATTGAGCGGAGGAAAGAAGAACTGTCATTGGACAACGATTCTGAAATTATTCTGAACGTTTATCTTTTCAGGACTTATCACAGCTATTGGTCGAACGAGGCACAATGCTGACTGCCGTCATCACCCGTCACAAGCACGGACTCCGCGCAATTGACTTTCTGACTAGCCTATTCTTGACCTACACGGACCGAATCTCAACCAATCTACGTCCGCTCTACGCTTGGGGCTCAGACTCGGACCAAATTTTTGTCCGGTTCCCAAATGGTCAAGCGACCACATTAAGTATCTTGGTGGTCCATGCCGTAGCGATTCTACTCGCCTTCGGCCCCGGTGCAACGCACCATCTCTTCAGCCAGTTGCTGGATTTCTGGTTTCCGGAGACTGGTGAGCTGCCACAGGTATGAATAAGTGTTATGGTATGGGCCAACCAGAGATGGGCGAATACGGATTCGTTTTTGGTCGGGTTCGAATCTGGATTCGAATTTTCTGCTAGTCAGGCTGGACTCAGATTCGGACTCGGGATTCCGAACCCTCAATCTTATGAATCCGCTAAAATTACGAGTCTACATCCTTCCAGTTTCCGTTTTCCAAATTTTTACACAGTGTGCTTAGGTAATCCCACTTTTTGGTCTCCATGACCAACATCCTCAGTAATCTATCACGTTATCTGATTACTTTAGATATAAGAGTTTTTTTTCATCTCTGATTCTTAAATTTCAATGGGCACGTCAAACTACCACAATCCCACTCTGTAACAACCTAGGAACAATGCTTACCCTCTTGATCAGCAGCTTTTTCAACAGTTTCTTCTCTGTGATATTTCAAAGCGTAATTTTTTGGGCCAGTACATGCTCAATTTACTAGCTTGGACAAAGATAAAAGTGACGTTTCTTATAATACTTAGTAGATCTTTATTTCATGCATAAATCTGCTTGTATAATTCAGATTTGAATAGGTTATTTATTTTTGAATGATTTTTGTAGCTATGTATTTTTTATAAGCTTATTGCATATTCTGGTACATTTTATAAAGCAAGCTAATCAAGCTTAACAACACTATTCCACAAAGAAAAACTTTTAATAGGCACTTTAAGCCATGGAACTCCTGATGAAACACTAGAACAATCAGGTAAACTGCATCTGCGGCTTGACTTTGGTGACATCTCAAATATATCCTTTTATATCAAGCATTGCTCGGAGTTTTTGAATTTCCTGCCACGATATCCCAGCTCCTAAGATTTGGATCGCCGAAATGCCAGAGAGGTAAAGACAAGGGATAACAAGAAAACGGCCGATTTTTGTAGCGCCTTCTAAAGGAAGTCGGAAATGCTTATTTGTGAAGCATTTGATACAAAGTAAAGCATTAGAAGTGTCCATTGTGCTTTAAACTACAACCTATGAACATGATTTGAGTCTTGTTAAGGTCGGATTTGAATCCTGAGTACGAAATGGTGTATTCGGATTCAGAATTGGATTCATACTAGCCCTGGATTTGAATTCGGATTTGGATCCTTTCATGATTGGATTCACCCATCTCTGGTTCCAACCTCACATAAATCTGAAACTTACCATCAACCTTCCAACCTCGATACACAGGCTTAAACAGCAGTGCAGCTTGGAACACAAAATTGGTGGCATCCATACTCCCACAGAAACATTCTAAGAAGTAGGAGTATAGTTAAGATCCCTAATTCCTTCAGGCATGGACGATTTTTTTTGTTTAAGAAATTTGTAGATATGGATAGATATAGGTTGTGATTTGTCTCTCTATTTTATACCATATGTATACACATGCCCACGGTCTTTCTTCTTGTGTTTAACCATCCATATATCTTCTACAGGCAGCAGGTGCTTGTTGTTGTGGATACGTATGCCTATAGTGACGTAGATTGTCTTCGTTTTATTTAATCTTTCTTACTCCATTATGGGTAATGAAATTGATAATAATAATAATATAGCATGTAGACTCCCAACTCCGTATGGCCAGTGTAATTAGTGTTGCAGATATGTTTTTGGCACAGTGGTAGCGCCCATTCGGGTCAGAAATTACTTACCCGTGTTACATGCACTGCGGTAGGGGAGCTGTAAGTTCTTTACGGGATCAAGGGGACGCAGTTTGTTCTTTATTGTGATGAAGAGATATTCCTCTAGCATGATCCCTGGGCAACCTTCTTGCCCCCCTAACAGTTTCCTTGACGCTATTGCGTTAAGGGAGAGGTAGATGCGGAAGTTGCATTTTTACTTATTTATTTTTACGGTTTTGTTATTGTAGGGTACCTGATTGGAAAGTCTGCTTTTTCGCTGTTATAATAAAAATATAAATGATTTTAAAGTGTAAGGGAAAATTAAGAGGTCTTGGAGATTAATTTTAGTGTGAAATGTTTAAGAAATGAATAATGAAAATTAAAGTAAATTGTTTTAGAAATTGTAGAAAATAAAATAAATATGGTTTTGGGGGCAGATTGGAAACCTTTATGTTTTTTTGTTTTTTTTTAATTTAAACTAGGCTAAAGATTAAAGTAAATAGAGTGGTTTGAAATTATGGATTATGGAGTTTAATTTTAGATTATAGGGGATTATAGGTGGTGTTTTTTTTTCGTTTTCATTTTGTAGAAGTTTTTATGGCACTTGCCCTTCGGCCAAGTGCCATATAGCGATCGCAATTTCTGTCCGTCCGTCGGTCTGTCGGTCTGTCCAGGTTTTGCTAGTTCGGGCACTTCCAGATAAGCTAGGACGATAAAACTTGGCAGGCATATCAGGGACCCCAAATGATTAAGTTGGAAATAATCACTTCCCCGATCCGAGCACCGTGGGGGGAGTGGAGGGAGGGGGAATCCGGAATCTTGAGGTATTTTTAACTTTTGAACGGGTGATCGGATCTCGATGAAACTTGATATTTGGAACGACCTTATGCCTCAGACGACCCACTTAAAATCCGGACCGGATCCGGTGACTTTTGGGGGGAGCTGGAGGCGGCAACCGGAAATCTTGGGAAACGCTATGAGTGGAGGGATCGAGATGAAACTTGGTGGGAAGACACCTAGCAAACGCTAGATACGTCATTGACATAACCGAGCCGATTCGGGCACTGTGGGGGGAGTGGAGGGAGGGGGAATCCGGAATCTTGAGGTATTTATAACTTTTGAACGGGTGATCGGATCTCGATGGAACTTGATATTTGGAAAGACCTCATGCCTCAGACGACCTACTTAAAATCCGGACCGGATCCGGTGACTTTTGGGGGGAGCTGGAGGGGGCAACCGGAAATCTTGGGAAACGCTATGAGTGGAGGGATCGAGATGAAACTTGGTGGGAAGACACCTAGCAAACACTAGATACATCATTGACATAACCGAGCCGATTCGAGCACTGTGGGGGGAGTGGAGGGAGGGGGAATCCGGAATCTTGAGGTATTTATAACTTTTGAACGGGTGATCGGATCTCGATGGAACTTGATATTTGGAAAGACCTCATGCCTCAGACGACCTACTTAAAATCCGGACCGGATCCGGTGACTTTTGGGGGAAGCTGGAGGGGGCAACCGGAAATCTTGGGAAACGCTATGAGTGGAGGGATCGAGATGAAACTTGGTGGGAAGACACCTAGCAAACACTAGATACATCATTGACATAACCGAGCCGATTCGGGTACTGTGGGGGGAGTAGAGGGAGGGGGAATCCGGAATCTTGAGGTATTTATAACTTTTGAACGGGTGATCGGATCTCGATGGAACTTGGTACTTGGAAAGACCTCATACCTCAGACAACCACTTAAAATCTGGACCGGATCCGGTGACTTTTGGGGGGAGCTGGATGGGGCAACCGGAAATCTTGGGAAACGCTATGAGTGGAGGGATCGAGATGAAACTTGGTGGGAAGACACCTAGCAAACACTAGATACATCATTGACATGACCGAGCCGATTCGGGCACTGTGGGGGGAGTGGAGGGAGGGGGAATCCGGAATCTTGAGGTATTTATAACTTTTGAACGGGTGACCGGATCTCGATGAAACTTGATATTTGGAACGGCCTCATGCCTCAGACGACCCACTTAAAATACGGACCGGATCCGGTGACTTTTGGGGGGAGCTGGAGGGGGCAACCGGAAATCTTGGGAAACGCTATGAGTGGAGGGATCGAGATGAAACTTGGTGTGAAGACACCTAGCAAACACTAGATACATCATTGACATAACCGAGCCAGTTCGGGCACTGTGGGGGGAGTGGAGGGAGGGGGAATCCGGAATCTTGAGGTATTTATAACTTTTGAATGGGTGATCGGATCTCGATGGAACTTGATATTTGGAAAGGCCTCACACCTCAGACGACCCACTTAAAATCTGTACCGGATCCGGTGACTTTTGGGGGAGCTGGATGGGGCAACCGGAAATCTTGGGAAACGCTACGAGTGGAGGGGTCGAGATGAAACTTGGTGGGAAGACACCTAGCAAACACTAGATACATCATTGACGTGACCGAGCCGATTCGGGCACTGTCGGGGGAGTGGAGGGAGGGGGAATCCGGAATCTTTAGGTATTTATAACTTTGAACGGGGGACCGGATCTCGATGAAACTTGATATTTGGAAAGACCTCATGCCTCAGACGACCCGCTTAAAATCCGGACCGGATCCGGTGACTTTTGGGGGGAGCTGGAGGGGAGAACCGGAAATATTGGAAAACGCTATGAGTGGAGGGATCGAGATGAAACTTGGTGGGAAGACACCTAGCAAACACTAGATATATCATTGACATAACCGAGCCGTGCCTACTCGTAACAAGTGCCATATGAGCTCGTAGCTCTTGTTTATGTGTAGAGGTGGTGATTTCGTAAAAAAAGGTTTATAATTGTATTGAAATAAGAATAAATAAGTAGTAAGATTGGTAAATTTAAATTAAAAAAATTAAATTATATAGTTGAAATGCAGAAGTTAAAATTTATTAAAGTTTGAAGTGTGGATGTTTGTTTAGAAAGAGTAGGTGACGTTAAAGAGGTTAAGGAAATATTAACGTCACCGAGTGGAGGAGGAGTCGTAGCCCAAAAAGTAAACAATCAAAATGTTTGGAAAGATGCTACGCGGGTCTAAAAAAAAAAAGAAGGGAGAGGCAGATGGTATATACAAAGATCCTTGATGTTTTCAACTGTTTTGTTTGTTTGGCACTTAAGCACCGTCCTTGCCCATCGCCCTTTGGACCATACGCCCTTCCCCCCTCCCCCAAGAGAATGTTTTCTGTCAAGCAAGGAAACCCTATGTTATGATATCATGAGCTTAGCTGGTGATGGCAAGAGTCAATGCGTCGCTCTTGTTTTAGGGTTTCGTTCTCAACTCGACCGAAGAAGCTATACTGTTTCCTGATTGGCTGAAACTAAAGATGATTCGCAGTTCAAACCAGCGATTGGTCGATGCCGCCCTGCGAGACCTGCAGCCCTCTCAGCTCATACTCTTCATCCAGTCGTTTGGCATCCCAGTCGTGTCTATGTCCAAAATGCTTAGTATTCTGGATCAGATCGTTTCCGCTGACCCATTTGCCTTTGTAGATGTGGATATGGATAGAGCATATATCTCACAGCTGCTTTTTGTGCAGTGGCAGAGGGGAGCAGTGGGAGGGGCCAAGTTTGCTGACATTCTTCAAATGAGAGACACACCCATACCAGGTAGGATTTTGATGGGTGTTTCATCTTTTTGCTGAGCTTTTTCAAGCTTAGTTTTCCCCTTCGTATGCTTTTATGCCGGGATTCACAAGGAGAAAAACTACCTCCCATTCAGTTTGTTCATGACCCTATATTGTTAAAGTTCAACTGAAAAGCCAACTTATTCTTCTGTCATTTAACTGAATGCACTGAATTATTTGAATTCTGCTAAGGGATTTTTTTTATTTTCCACTATCTGTTCTAGTAGTGACGTTCAGAATATCGACGGTCGTCTTCTCAACGCAAATTCTACTAATGACGCGGAAAATTTGAACCTCAATACAAACACGGGTTTCAGTGGCCAGTGATCAGCTCTCGGATCTGTGAAAACTTCTTTTTCGTAAATCGCTTCGTCAAGCATACAACATATGTACAAGCGCATACAGGTACTACAAATCCGACAGGGAAACTCCACTATATGAAAGTTATTATTAGCGAATAGCGGAGAACGAACTAATGCATTTTCATCGCGTCTTCAAGCCGATTTCAGTGAATGAGGAATGTGTAACTAGATTGTCCTACCTCAGCACTTTTCAGTTAAACTTTAAGCCCCTCGCCCACCCCAGCATGCTAAGTAACAATACCCATCTACGAACATGACGTTAGTGCCTTACAACTCGTGTCAAGTTTCATCAAAATTTGTGAAAGTATTCATTAGTTGTCGTGCATATTTTATTTATTTATTTTTTCTAACCGGGCAAAGGAGACAAAGTAGCGGAATATGCTGTAAAAACAAAGAAAAACAAAAGGATCAAGACTCTAAAACCCTAAAATTGACTAAAAAAGAAGAAAGGGTCGTGATGTGCGGGGAAGCTAAGATTGGAGGATGTGGGTATTATTTTTACTCAGGGCTGAGAGTTTTATCGATATATCAGCAAGTTTGTAAGGACAAACCAGGTGCCTATTTGCGTACGAAGGGATTAGAAGTTCAGTAAAAAGCTTTCTATTGTATCTCCCGCGATTAGCGTTGATGTTCAAATAAGTAAGTAAGTGAGTAATTTATTTATAACCCGCGATTTTGAAAAAGCGGAATAAATGAAAGAAAACAAATAAAACACATAAAGACAAATAAAAGACACTAATTTCCAATCTTTGGCCAGGGTGCAGTGGAGAAGGTCGCGCGCTGGTTGGGCTCTGTTGTCAATGATTTTTAATTGCGACGAAGAAACATCCAAAAGGGTAACACTTGCATCTTGAATTTAGACCTTTTCCGTCAATGTATGGTTATGACATAGTTTTGACAAGTAGAGCAGGTGCTTTGCATATTTAAAATAATATGATCTCATCTTTTTTATCACCTTCTTTCGCAGAACATGAGTAACACCAGAATGAAACAGTATAGAATACAAATATATATTTCTTTTTCTTCGTCACTAGTTATTTGGGACCGAAAAGATTTGTGAATGCACTACCAACGTAAAGATGGGACAAGGGGGATAAAGTTAGTAGGGAGAACAAGCTTCTGTTGGTTAGATGAATTGAAAGATATATACTCGCATTTGTTGAGATTACAGACGGACGGACGAATTTGTGGCCTCAAATGTACCCACTTGCTGGGTCACCCACTTGCTGGGTCACCCACTCCCCGAAACGACACAATGGCACAAGGGCTTAATGGTCCCTGGTGAGGAGGACTGTTTGGTGTTGACTTTGTTGTAACTTTGCAGGTGATGGTATGTTCCCCAGGATCGAAAACGTCCATATGATCCAGCTTAATGTCCCGGAACCTATGGAAACTGAAGTTACTGACCGTGTCGAAAATGTCCCCAAGCTACTTCTCCAGATCTTTGACTATGGATCAATAATCCGCTATGGAACCAAGGACAAAGATGAGGCACACAGGCTACTCCTCAAGGTGAGTATTTTCATCAGCCATGTTCGACATATCTAAAGTAGAGCTTAAGTCTACAATTTTTCATCACTTTATTTATCAGCAACCAGCTCCTTCGCTTATAGCTTGATCATCTGTTCGGAAATGACGGACAGGGAGCATTCCGGTTCAGATCTTATCCTTATATTAAATGACTAAAAATTTATTCTATAGTTATGGCTTAATTTTCTTTTTATTTTATTCCTTTTTTTCCTTAAAGTTTGAATTTTCTTGAACAAACTGCATGCTTCCTCTACGTTTGTCCCGGGGTTTCAGGTAGTTTTGTTCTTTGACAGTTGGTAAATTTTGTTTGTATTTTATGTGTTTTATCACTTACTGTGGTCGCCATGGCTTTACTGGAATAAACTTACATATTAATCAACTGAAGAGCGAAGGGTCGCTGGTTCGAGTCTTGGTGCTGCCGACCGATGGATTGGGGGTTAAGGTCAGCGGCACGACCCTGTAAGAGAAGCCCAAGTCCACCCAGCTTCAAACAGCACCTGGAGAAATCTGAGGAAGGTAACAGGAAGGGTGTGTGAAGCACTAGACCAGCACCGCCCAGTGGGGGTGGGCTAATGCGGCTCTTTTACCTTTTGTTAGTCTACCTTTGTTAGTCTGGTTAACTAAGGAACAGAAAAGCGAGAGAAAAAAGCCCCCCCCCCCTTCCCTGAAAAGGAAGATATACAAAAAGCCCCGGTACCGCGTTCCCGTGATTGAAAATATACGGACATGAGGCCATGACAAACATTTTACCAAAGAAAACAGACAGAGTCGCAAACGAAGTTTTGTTTTGCGAAGGGGTTTGTTTCAGACATAGAATCAGGCTCTTGCAAAGCCATTTCAGCTGAGTCCCTTTCAGCTGAGTCCCTTGCCAGTCCGAATAAGCTAAAACTCGTCGCTGGCTGACTTGTCTTTGCTGAACAGTTTGGGACTTTAGGTTTGTATCCTCGCCACTGGCAATCGTAAGCCGTCGGAAGCCATCGTAACGTATGTGAAGGACCCACTTTTTTAATGCTTCTCGCTTGATTGGTATGTATGTCGTACGCTCGATACGAAGTGCAGTGAGGGTGCTTGTCCCCGAGTGAAACGGTAGAAAAGGGCTTCCGGTCCTTCCCTCCTAGACAAAACCTCTGCCATCTTTTTTTTTTGTATTTTATGGAATTTCGTCAGCAATATTAAAGGATGAAGGAGCGGTCCTTGACGGTAGGCTGTGGCTGTAACCGTGGCTGTAACTATAAAATCATCTTTATTTCTTTTCTTTGCTGTTGCATACTAAGACTGTATGCTCGGGTTCCAAATCCTACGCCTGAACGGAATCGAGAACTCGCTAACTACACCATTTATTTACATTACTAGACTATAATAGAGACACTTATATACTCAACTTATATATCTCCGTATGACCTTCTTCACTGAAACTTCACACAGAACTGTGTCTGAAACTAGTTAATTAACTTCCCGAACAAACCCAAGCCAAACCCACAGGATATTCCCAGAATAAATAAACGCCCATGAAACTAAAAGTGAAAGTTGAATCTACTTAACCTCAACTAAACCCCAGCGTACAACATCCCGTCCTGGTCAAGAAATAGACCTCTAGTGCGAAAATACGGTCTGCGGGAACCGGTAACTGAAATGGCCGAACACTTCAAGCGGATGACCTGCAGACAAGCCGTCTCACCACCCCTGGAGCGGCATTCTATTTTAGTATTTATCGAATTTGTTGTTGTTTTTGTATTTGGGTATGAGTTTATTAGTTCCTTCTTTTTTCTTTTCTTTGTTCTGTACTCCGTTTCATGCTTTTGTAGCTGTTGTAGATGGGTTATAAATAAATACATACATACATACATTGCTTTGGTTTATTTGAAAAATAATTAGTAATTAAACTTGATTGAGAATAGAATAGAGATTTATTCGCTCACGCTTTCACGGTATTAGCACCAAGATTGGTGAGTACCATCATACACAAATTTATTAATATAACATAGACATCTAAAATTACGTACAAATGGTCAAAGTCTATTTAAAATTTCAACAATCTTTGGTATAAAACTATTTTGGGAACGGCTGTGTTTGGCCGCTACTGGTTGGAATATTGGGACCTTCATAGAGACTGCTCGCTCTTGCCTTTCCCTTACATTGTTATATGGGGGAGGGAGAAACTCATTGTAGATGGGGTACTCTATTAATGGTTCTATGAAAGATATTAATGTTTTTATTTCTATTCCTTTTTTCCAGGATTTGTCAAGTGAGGCCAAGTCAACCGAGGGCTATTTCCCTGTAACGGGCGCTACAGTCGTTTTCCTGCACAAAGCCCTTTGCTCTTTCGGTGGTGAAAAATTCCTCGCAGCAATTCAGCATCAGTTGACGTATTTCTCCTCCATCATGCGTTCGCTCACGGACTCCGTGGTAAGGAAAAATCGCTTTCCCCTCCACTTTCGGAAAATCTCAATCGCAGATGAGCTAGTGGCACAACCGCTTTATGTCCGAGTCCAGGACATAAATCGTTGGACACGAGACCGAGTCCGTGAATAAAGTGTCTCGAGACGTCTCGAGATCGAGTCACGTCCCGAGTCCTAAAAATTTTTAACTTTAAATAATGAATTATATTCTTCATATAAAGAGACTTCATATGAGAACGAGTGTGACGAATAGTATTTTATAATTTATAATATCAAAATTAGCTTTCTTAATAGTTGGAATAATTCGAGCTTTTGGGATCAGTATTAGTAAGAATAGGCTTTCCTGGTTTTTCAACATCCTTAAGTCGCTTCTCCAGACTCTTGTCTAGGTGAACTTTAAAGCTTAGCTCCTACGCAGTAAGAAAAAGAGGAACTTGATGTGAAGCCCGAGGTGGGCAGATGATTGCTGGATGAGTCTGAGAGTTGATTGTAGCGAGACGTATGTCTGTATTTGGAGATAATCTTACTTGCTGACAGTGACAAGTTATAATCTAAGGAATCAATAAAGCAAGTATGAAAAGGAACCGACCTCCCGAAACGAAAGACTACGATCCCAAATACGGCTTCGAAGGTTAAATATTGCCGCCGCTCGAACGCTACCCTATAATGGTCTCAAGTCGGAGATAAACCGCCGGTCAGAGTGTAAAGAATAATAACAACAACGGTTAAGAACCTCATTGGTTCTTCTTGGTTCAAAAATGTAGCAGAAAGGCAAACTGTTATTTGGATCGGTTTCTGAGCCACATAATCAGTGTGCTGTTTAAAAGAGACATTTTCATCACGGTCAATCAAGTCTGACATATTTGAAAATAGAAGAAAATAGAAATAGAAGATCGAGGTTTAACAGAAGCCGAAAATGACTATACCAGTAGAAAAGCGTGCATCAACATTTTTCCACATTTAAAGCCAGATAGTTTGTTAAAAAAAAAGTCTTACTCCTGCCAATTTTCCGGTTTTGGCGGAATTTCTGAACTACTTGTCCGGCGAAAAATAAAGCTCAAAAACCAATTCAGCGTCTTACCCCTGTATCCAACATCTAATCAACTTCATGTAAAATTTAACATCTAACAAATGTTTTGGTTTCAGCGGGATTCCGGGCGAACTATATATCCGGGTAAAAAGTATTATCATATATGGATTCAGCGTCTCTTCTTACCCCTAAATCGAACGTATAATCAACTACAAATACAACTTTTACTTTTACTAAGTTTCCGGTTGTGGCCGGATTCCGGGCGAACTACTTGTCCGGCGGCAAAATGGTTACATATGTGTGTTCAACATGTCTTCTTACCCCTTAATCGACTATCTCATTAGCTGTTTAAAAATATATTGTTTGTCCCTTAATTTGAACCCCCATCCCACGAGGTTTTTCCAAATATCAAGTTTCGTTAAGATCCGATCACCCGTTCCAGTGTTATACATTCCTCAAGATTCCGGATTCCACCTCCTTCCACTCCCCCCACGGTGGTTGGATCGGGAAGTTGACTATTTCCAGGTTGATCTGGTCGGATCTCTAACTTGCCTGCCAAGTTTCATTGTCCTAGACCATCTGGAAGTAACTTAACTCCGTATCACCGGAATTTTTGCACCCCCCTCGAACTCCCCCCAGTAACTTAACTCCGTATCACCGGAATTTTGGAATCCCCCTCCAACTCCCCCCACAGTGCACGAATCCGGTCCGGTTCTGTCAATGAAGTACCTAGGGCTTGTGCTTGTTCCTCCCAACAAGTTTCATCCCGATCACTCGACTCTAAGCTTGTCACATGATATCCGGTTTCCCCCTCCGACCCCCCCACACATTCATTGGATCCGGTCCGGACTTGAAATTGGACTTTTGAGATATGTCGTCGTTCCAAATATCAAGTTTCATTAAGATCCGATCACCCGTTCGAAAGTTATGCATGTCACTAAATTCCGGATTCCGGTTCCACTTCCTTCCCCCACGATGGGTCGGATTGAGCTAGTGACTAGTTCTAAGTTAGTTTGATCGGGTCCATAATATGCCTGCCAAGTTTCATCGTCCTAGCATGTCTAGAAGTACCCTAACTCGCAAACACCGGACTGACCGAGATACCGACAGATCGACGGAAAAGTGATCGGTATGTCGCACTTTGCCGGAAGGCAAGTGCCATAAAAACTTTCGACTAAATGATACATTTTGATGATCCACAAGAGCCGATGAGCAATCGAGCATCTAAGGTTTGGATTACAAAGGACGAAATAAACCCGCGAGTCGGTTGCGAATTTCCTCCTTTGTTCCGGAATTTTGCTGAAGCGTATGCTGGTTCCCTATAGTGATGTGGTTTTTGAATGCCTACTTGTGCATGTGAAATCTTATCGTACTGTTTCTGCACGTAACCTTAGGATAGAACAGTGTATGGTTGAGATCTTTACCCTTGCAGTCACCCCAAAACTGTTCCACCAATACCGTTCAAATAATTAACATCTAGTGTAACATAAAATAATAGTTGGCTTTTTGCAGGTTACACGCATGAATGATAAATGCTACGCTCCACTCATTGAAATCTGTATTACGATGCTTATCAACCGAGTCCAGCTAAACCCTGTAGCAGTCTATGCGGTAGAACAGACTTTGAAACGTATCCAACCCCTGATGAAAACCAGATTTACTCTTCCTCCCGGTACGTATAATATTTTGGCTCTGATCTCTAATCGGGTGTGTTCCAACCCTCCACCCGCAGTTATCAAGAGCTTTGACAGAAGTTGGAAAAACGATGGTATCTTGTAGTAACCAGTGATTGGAGATTGTAACGCTCCCTTAGTGATACCTAATTGAAAAAGCTGAAAAGAACAAGCATCTATTGATATCCATACCCAGTTAATTAAAGCGTTTTCCGATAAAATTGTATAACCTTTGACAAATATAATTAATACTATTTCTAGTAGTTTAGAATACCCACGAGTTGGAAAACAGGGTACGTCACACCAATACCAAAGAAAGACACTCAGTTTGATTTTGACAAGCGTAAGGCCTATCACTCTAACTCCATTATTCAGTAAAATATACGAAAGTTTTGTTGCTGATTGGCTTAAAGTAGAAATAGAGCCATTGCTAGATCGTCGACAGTTTGGAAACCGAAAATGTACGACAACTTCACATTCCATTTTATTTTTAAGCATGTCGATGAGCCCGGTAAATGGTTGAATTTGATAGCAATTGATTTTAAAAAAGGTTTTGATCTTATTGACCACACAATTTCAATTTCTAAGCTCTATCATGTTTTTAACGTTAATACCAGAGTAATAAAAATAATTCAAAGCTTTTTAACACGTAGATCCCAGATTTTAAAGTATCGGAATGTTTACTCTGAACCAGAAGTGGTACTTTGTGGTGTGCCCCAGGGTACCATTTTAGGGCCAATTTTATTTTTAATTATGATTAATGATATAGCTGATGATTTTGAAAGTCGTTGGAAGTATGTTGTGATCTTACAATTGTTGAAGTTTGTTGTAGAGAGGATTCGAGTCAAGTTCAAAATATTGTGAATAAAGTAAAAATGCAAGCTTTGAAATCGAATATGACTATGAATGACAGCAAATCGTGCACTATGACAAATAGGGATAATTTTAACTCAAGATTTAAAATGGGAAGCTCAGACGACCAGCATGATAAAGCTAGGGAATGCCGGACCTCAGATGCTTAAGCTCATGTCCAGGCATGGAGCCCCCACTAAACACTTGTTCCAGATTTACACTTCATTTATCCGACCAAATTTAGAATACCCTGTTTGGCATTTTGGCCTCACGGTCGAACAGACCGCCAGAATTGAGAAGATTCAAAAAAGAGCTCTAATCATAGCGTCAAATGTGGCCGAGAGGTCCTATGAAGAGTTGCTACGTAAATTCGAAATCCCCCCCTTACAGCCAACCGTACAATCTATAAAGTTCTTTTTACCTCAAAATGCAATATAATTGTGTCTGATCTTGTTCATTTTCTTGTTCTTTGTTTCTTTTCGATTCTGTTGCTAACACTTCGATTCTTTGTTTCTTTTCGTTTTTGTTATATTTTTTTTCTTTCCCGTCGGCAATAAAAAGATTCTTTCATTCATATAAAGATGGAATTTGTCTTTTTGATCCCTTTCGGATCTTAGCAGCGAAAGAATTCATTCAATTTGTTTGCCATACATCTTCCGTTCAAATGTAGCGCTATTGTCCTGTCAATATGTTTATGATCATTAATTAGTCAATCATAAAAAAAAATCAAAATTTTGTTCTTAAAATCACAGGTTCTTATTAAATTCATAAAAAGATAGAAGAAAGAAGAGAGTTATGTTCGTCACCAAAAGAATCTCTGCTCTCCGGAAGCGAGAATTTCTCTTTGTCCAGCTACCGAAAACCCGTCTAAAGTCTCATGTAAGAAAACATTATAAGGGTATGCCTAACACCTTTCTCGTTTCAGGACTGCTTACTCCTGCTACCAACCAACAGGACGTACTCACTGCGCTAGCCAAGCCGTACTTAAAGTCCTGCAACACACGGAGCTTTGTAACCGACGTCTTGTCTCAGCCAGAGAAATTGAGACAGATCTTCCGGTCGGATTTCCACCCAAGTCTCGTTGTGGATTTACTTGAAACTTTGGAGCCGGAAATTCTTACGGATTCGATGGAGTTGAAGCTTTTCTCAAAAGAAATGCACGAGTTCAAATCATTTCAGTCGTCACTTTTGACCCTGATAGTGCATCGTAGCTCTTGGAGAACCATTAGGAGAGTTGTAGGGCAAGCCTTGGAATCTGACGGGTAAGCCCTCTTTTTGTACGTCGGAGAAGGGGAATATAAGAGAAGGAGGAGCTTTTAGTGGTTCTTTATTACCCCTCTTCTGTTTGGTCCAAGTAGAGTCCTTGTTATAGTAACCCAGGTATTTTCTTTTTCTTGTTTTTGTTCATCGGATCTCACTCCCCGCATAGTTCGAAAAGTAAATACCAGTATCGCTGTGATTCTTTTGTTCCCATTTTTCTCTGACAAATCTGAAAAATCTTGTTGCTCTCCACAAGGCTAAGAGCGTGTTCCATCCTACTTACCGTAGTTACTACGCATGACGTCACGAATTCTGGCTTTTTTCGTCAAGGCTGGAACGACTTTTCTATTTTTTCGCGGAATATATATATCACGATTCAGAGATACGTAGTTACTACGCTTACTACGCTCCCGAGCGTGGTAAGCAAATAGTTACTATTAGTTACTATTTCGAGAAGGTTGGAACGGTCAGCGTAGTAACTTTTGGTGAGGTTGGAACGGAAATAGTAACTAATAGTTACTATTGGTACGAGGGTGGAACACGCTCTAAGGCTCGGCTTGTTGAGAACACTTTCGTTACTCCATCGGCAGTCTGGCCCTCAGTGCATGACCCACCGCAAGCTAGGAGCGTGTTCCATCCTTCTAACAATAGTAACTATTAGTTACTATTTGTGTTCCAACCTCGTGAAAAGTTACTACGCTGACCGTTCTAACCTTCTCGAAATAGTAACTAATAGCAACGGTTTGATTAGCATGCTCGGGAGCGTTGTAAGCGTGGTAACTAGAATATGTGTCACGTGATTGATCGGATTCGCCCGTGGCATGATATTCTACTGGAAAATACAAAAATCGTTCCAGCCTTCACAGCAAAAAGCAAGAACTCGTGACCGTCATGTGACTCATGCGTAGTAACTACGGTAAGTAGGGTGGAATATGCTGTAGGTGTCCTGGTTGATGTGGACTTGCGCTTTTCTCATTTAAGAAATTAGCCTGTCATAAAGAAGAAGTATATAGGTTGCTTTTGAGACCTTTCACATGCGAGCAATGTGATTTTTCCAGTGCTGATTGATCAGCGATAATTGCGGTGATATTGGAGAAGTGGTGATATTGGAACTTCGGCAAAGACTGTTATCATAGCACATGTGTTTAAACTTGTGAAATATCGTTTCTTCAGCAAGACACAACAACATTTTTGGAAACTAAAATTAAATTTAGTTTAAATTCATTTCAGATTCATATTGATTGTGCTAAACGCTCACTTATCCGTTATAATGACTTGTATGTTCAGTGACATCGAGCATGACGGCTGAAGCAATACAGTTGGGGCAGATAAATTTACATAGCAGATATATTTACTTATACTTATTAGCAATAAATCTACTTTTTCTTTCAGAAATGACCCAATGACGGTTCTCGAGTTTTTGCAAGCGTGCGTGACCTCCCCGAGGTTAGTTCAGGGGCGCGACAAGCATATTCCGAAGCACGCGAAAAGGCGAGACTTCTTGAAACTCAAACCTGCTCAGGTAAACTTTTGACATACACATGAGAAAAACCTATCGTTTGCCCCCCCCCCCCCTCCCACCCTAGTCTCCAGGCATAATCGGAAAGCTTAACCCGACGAAAAATTTGTAGCCTGCGTAGTTTTATGATGTTGTACGGAAAAGTTGCGTGTATTGATATGTACTAGTAATGAGTAATATCATTTAATGTGCCTCAGACTGGGCCAATCTTAAACAGTAGTGTCTTCAGATAATGTATACAACGGATACGTCAGCTACGATGCTTCATCAGCGATATTTCGGCCCTTCTTGGCAAGGGTCCTCGTCAGGCTGTCGATCTTCAGCAAATTAAGTAGTAGTATCCAGTAGCATCCAGTCTTGCTAATAGTAGCATGCATTAGGATGCAGTAACACTTGAAATAGAAGCATGTAGTAGCATCAGTTCCTACTGCATGCTACTTTTTCTTATAACCTCATACTACTATTTTGAGATAATTTTTTCATCCGGAAGGTACATGCATACGCAGTCCGATTATCGCAGCCAGATGTGAACTTTCTTTTTCGCCCCGAATTTCGACGCATCGTATGTGCGTTTCCCCGTAGTGATGCGAATTTCGCATGCAAAATCTTATCGGGCTGTGTGTGTGCACGTAGCTTTACGGGTCTGTAGTCTAGGTTTACTCTCCTCGGGCTAGCTTGGTGTTAATGTTAAGGAAACAAGTGAACCACATTGCTAACATCTATTTTCATTCGGCTTGTACCTTCCATTCCTGTCAAATGTTTCCAGTAGTAACTTCTCTCGAACTTTCACATTCCCTCAACAAATGCTTTAGGTTCCCATTCATGCTGCCACACATCGGACATAGATGGCCTGGCCGACTCCCTACTAACATACCGTATTCTCTTACCAAGTGGCGGACTGTCCAACTTAATCTCTTTGATCTTTACCTAAAACCTAAGAACTGAGGTTTGTCAGTCAATACAAGGCTCCTGCCTTAATCGAAACAGGGCTCCTGCCTTAATCAAAACAGGGCCCTGCCGTTAATAAGAATAAGGCTCCCGTCTTAAGGAAGACGAAGCAGAAAAACAGGGATCCTGCGCTTCCTCGTTTTTCCTGCTAACCACCCTTTGCCGCCTGGCCAGATTCGATTTCTTGGTCGGTGAAACGACTTTCCACCATCTTTCTCCCACGATAGTAAGTAAGTAAGTAATTTATTTGTAACACGCCATTTATAAGAAGCGGATTAAGTGAAAGAAAATAAATAAAACACTTAAACACACAGAAAAAGGCACTTAATTTTCAATTTTCGGCCAGGAAGTAGTGGATAACGTCATGCGCTGGTTGGGCCCAGTTATCTAGGACTCTTTAAAGCGACGAGAAAATATCCAAAAAGGTAACACTTGTATCTTAAATTTTGAACTTTTCCGGCAGTGTATGGTTATGACATAATTTTGACAAATGGAGTAGGCGCTTCGCATATTTAAAATAACACGATCCCATCTTTTTTATCTCCTTCTTTCGCAGAACTTGGTGACACCAGCGTTAGTGACAACGAAATAGAATAGAAGAAGGACAAAATTTGTCAAAGCTTTACGATTATAGCGCCAACGGTTGGAGTCGATGCGCCCATCGGCGGTACGGATAAATATACAAACTTCTTGAACAACCGCAGAGCAAAATTTTAACAATGAAGGTTTGAATATTATGTCAAGCCATCGTAGAGAGTTTGTCGATTTGGCGACGTACCATCCAAGAGAGATAAAAGCTTTGGAAGTATTCGAACCATTCGATGAACCATTGGATATTAACTTTTAAAATTTTATTTCTGTGACTTTGGAACGAAGAAGAAAGAAAGAACATAAGAGCACAATGGCCTTGACTGGTTGTCATCCCTGATATTGCCTCAATGTCTTAGATCCATGTCACTTAACCGATCTTTTCTCTTCTGGTCTAGATTGCCGTCTTGATATCGCTAGTCCGCCAGGCAGTCAGTGGCAGCCCAAGTGGATCCGGAGTTCCTGCTAATATCAGAGAGATGATTCAAACTTTCGTGAAGCCTTCAGTCGAAGACCTTCCAGTGGATTCTTTGGAGCAAACACTACGAAAGTCTCTAAGATTAACGGATAGGTATGGGTCTGGCTTGTCCGAGTGTTTGACACACAATCCTGAAAGTCAGCAAAGCTCCAAGAATATCGAGAAACTTGTGATTGTAAAGTTTGTCTGTCCGCCTGTTAGCTCGAAAACTCTTGAAGAAGTTGACACATTTTACCCAAACTTTGAGTGAGCAGTGTTTGGGTCAAAGCGTTAATGAGGTTTTAGATCGACCCAGTAGCCCTAAATTTGTTGGCACAGGAAGGGAAAAAAATAAAGTATCAAGAAGCTGTTTACTAAAAGTTAGTGATACTGTTTCGACGACGGTATTTGTATGTGAAGATGCACTCTCAACCTGAGGGCGAGGGCTGTAGGCCGGACAACAGATGGTAAATGTCCTAAGATACAATCATTGGAGTCAGGATGGCCTACTACACCTGCAGACTTCACGGGTTAATTATGGATTCCCCATGTCAATTCAGACTATGGTTTGCAGACCAAACACAAAATAGGCTATAAACCACCCATCATATACTAGGCCTAACAGGCCAGTCCACACCAAGGGGTTGTAAAGAAGACTTGTAAGAATGACCTATGGTCCGTAAATAAACAAAAGGTTTTGTTATCTGGAACTCTACGTACAAAATATGCAACCTCTAAATAAGAGGAGTTGTTGGCTGGTCGAGGCCCGTGACAAAAGTGTAGACGATGACTGATAAACATGAGATGAATCATGATCATGAGTTAATAAAGAGTAGACAACGGACAGTATAAAATATTAAACACTGTAAACGGAAAGGGAGTAACGCTGCCTAGCGGCGGCAGAAGTGAGCAGTGCGGGGTGCACATGGCACCACTGTAACAATACTTAATCCATCTCAATACTTTTTCTCAAGTTCCCCCGGAATTCGACAAAAACATGAAGTTGTGAAAAAGTTAGAGAGAAAAGCTTCGCAGCTGCATATGCATGGAAGGCTGCATCTCAGATTTCGCTACTCATTTCCATATCGTGCTGGGGAAGCGGCTATTTTTGGTCGCCAACTCTGAACTTTTATTGCGTGGAGCAGTCGATTGAATCCGTCGAATCTTTCCTCTAGGTTGGAAGAAGTTGATGAGCGTGTCTTGAACGTCCTGGAAGCGCTCGGAACAACCCACTTACTAAGCAAGCCGAAGCCGGTATATTCAGTAAAGCGACTTACTGCAAATCGGTCTGCGTCTGCACTACATGCGCGGCTCGCAGCTTCTAGTACGAATGAAGGTAGGTTCTGATTAGAGAGAGAGAGAGAGACTTTAATTTAAAAAACGGCTTTCACAGCGGGTGGCGCCGAATTGGCGCTTCACGTCAGGTTAATTACACACTTATCAGATACCGATCGTCAACGAGAAAATGAGTCAACACAAGAAAATAATACACAATCACTGGTTAATAAGGTTTACAAACGCAGGAATGAAACTTTTCCTGTATCTCTCGTGGATTGGTGGGAGAGGTTGAAAGGTGGGGACTTTATGGGAGTTGGGTCTTTGAGGTTGGGATCTTAAAGGTTGAAAAGGCGGGGGGAATAAATCTTGGAAATGGGGATTTGTCATGGCTTTATTGCCAAACCGGGTACACAGGAGGGTTCTTCTCTCCGATAAAGTAGTGAGCTGTAAATGCTTAAGAAGAAAGTGATATGGGAGTTTACCTTGACCATAAATAATTCTTAATGCTCGCTTCTGGACTGACTCTATTGAATTAGATCGGGAAACAGTTAACCGGAAATGCCAAACCGGACAAGAATATTCAAGAATAGGGCGGATAAAACTTGTATAAATTCTTAAAAGCTGGATTTTAGGGCAAGAAAACTTGGAGAAGAATTTAAGCTCTTGGTTATGATCCACAAATCTGATTTTGATGACAGGAAGGGTCCAAATCATCATAGCGAATCAGAAAGGATTGGATATTTTTCCCGAATAGAAGGTTAGACGTCGCCGAATATCCACACTTTTAAGGCAATTCGCGAGAATGCAGAATGCCGTTTCGGCCATTTCTACCGCCTCTTCCGTCGACTGTGCTGTTGCCCCGAGCCACCGAATTGATGAAATGATTGTATACATTTAGTAAGGATACACTGTCAGAAGTTTCATAACAGATAACACGAGGATGCGCTGTTTCAACAGATAATGCGTAACAGATAACACTTCGGATTTTATCTGTTGTGTTTCAAAATGTTATGCATAATAAGCGTTACCATCAGGAAGAATCGAAAAACCGCTCTTCCTAACAAAGCTTTTAATGCATAACTTTTCATGCATAACGTTTTCAACCACAAGAGATAATCATCCCAAGTCTGTTGTCTGTTGAAACCGTACATCCTCGTGTTATCTGTTATGAAACTTTTGACAGTGTAGTCCTGTTTTAGTGTAATTTTAATATGTGATGTGTAATATAAGGAATTAAATAAATTGACTGATTGTATATCCCAGACTTCCATCTGGAGTATCCACAGGTTTCGTTGACCATTATAAGTGAGCGAAAACTTAGATTCAGCATGTACATAATATAGATAATCGCAAAATTTTTATTTTTATTTTTTTTTCCAACTTTTTCCCTTTCTTTTTTGTAGATATAGAAGTAGGTCACGTATGCATTTAAGGATGTCCGACGTTTTTCTTTTATCGACTCCTCCTCTCTGGTTTTTGCTAAGAATTGTTGGCAATACTTCCTTTAGTCGGTTTGATAACACTTTAGAGAGAACCCTGTAGTCGCATTGCGTTAGCGTCACAGGCCTCCAGTTATTTAAATATTCTAGGTCCCCTTTTTGGGGATTGAGTTTTATAACTCCTGTCGTGTTGATCTCAAACTTTCCGGCAGAGTACCGCGTTAAATAGTGAACTCAGGACTACTGCAAGACCTGGTTTGAAAAGTGGGTCTTTAAATAGCTCGTAAGGGATTCCGTCGAGTCCTGGCGACTTTCCATTGTGGGTCTGGTTTATAGCATTCAATACTTCTTCAGGTTGGATGTTTGTACATAGCGTTCTGTTTTGCTCATTAGTGCCTTTATTAATGCAAATATTCGATAGAAAATCTTCGAGCTTTTCTACATCTCTGTCGTTTCCTCCTGTTCTTTCTGTAAAACCTCTTGAAAAAATGATCGGGCTTCCTGCAGTATCTCTTCTTTCCCTCTTCTGGATATTTCACCGTTACAGGCTTCCGCGAGTACTGATTTTTGTTTGTTTTCAATAGAAACGCTGCAAGTACTGCAGGACCTGAACAGAGTAAGTCAGGGGCAACCCGGCATCCTCCTGGGTCTAGTAAACGATTTGAAGTACACTCTGGCCTCCAGCAATCGTCAAGTGAAGACTTTAGCCATAACCCTGATTTTGAGGGCACTAAGCGAAGACCAAGAAGGCCTTCAGAATCTTTCCCCTGCCCTCGCTCGATACTGCAGCCCAGCTGAAATCAGCACCGCTCTTTTGGAGAAACTGCCCGATCTGGTGGGAGTTCTAAAATGTAAGCCTTACTCATTTATTTGTATTTGTTTATTTATTATCCTAAAAACTGACAGGTAAAAACGTATAGAAAACAGTAAACCACAACTCGGTAATTCATAAATCTGACATCACTGGAAAACTTCATTTTTTAACACAGTTTGCCTAACATTTCTTTTGTTTTGTTAGGATATAGAAATAGGCTCTTTTAGGCGGACATTAGAAGTGTGGTAGCCTATTCACTCCTCGATGAAAAATTTGTAGCCTGTATAGTTATATGGTAGTTGAACGAAAAAGTTACATGTGCATTAGTACCGATTGCTTTAATTTAATGTGCCTCACACTGGGCCAAATTTAAGAAGTAGTATTCAGTAGCATCCTGCCTTGCTCCAGTAGCATCCAGTCTTGGTATAGTAGCATGTAGTAGCATCACTTGGTACTGCATTCTACTTTTTCGTACAACTTCATATTACTATTTTATGATAATTTTTCAGCGGGTACGGAATTGCTTTTTCCTGACTGCTGCTTGATTTTGCATTCGCAAAGCGTATGTTTTTGCTGAAGAGAGAGAAAGAAATCAAAGATAGGGAGACATTAAAGATTGAAGTGTAAGAAATTGAAGATCGAAGAAAAAGATTGTTCCCCTCAGATGATAAAATTTTGTTTACGCACTTAAGACTGCGGTGTACACGTAACGGCCTAATCGCGCATTTCTCCGCTAAAGTCAGAAAAGCATATGGTATGCTTGTGGCGTTGAAAGCGCGTTATAAAAGATTGGTGCTAGCGCAGCTGTATAATGCTCCTGCATATCAACATGCATTTACACTAGCACCTTTCTGGAAAATTTTCCACACATCTGATATTACAATTATTACAAGAACTTTTTAAAAATATGCTAAACTCCTGCGTGGCCTTCACCTGTGCCTCGTAATCGACGCGTTACACGAAATCATGGGGTTAAAGATCCGACTGAGGCTGCTTTAGAGCGTCGTGCTCGCTTTCTGGAATCCCTCGACCCTCTAAACGGCCTATATCCAGCAATTAAGCAATAGTTAAAGAAATATTGTATTTTTAATTACCTTTTCTTTCTTTTTTAAATTATCTATTGCAAAGTTAAAATTTTATCTGTGTGTTGTTAATTTTTCCTTTTTCTTTATTTTTCTTTTCTTATTCTCCGTCAGTGACATTATATGTAAAGGTGGGTTATAAACATATTCATTCATCCAAGAAGAAGAAAATAGCGTAGTACAGACAAAGAAAAGGAAAAAATACGCTGAGCTCTCAATAATGTAGTAAATGGACAAGATCAAAAAATAAACATTAAAAAAAAATAAAAAGGACTAACCGGGCCTAAAACATCTTTTTCCTAGACGGAATGCCGAGAAATGGCCAAGGGCAGAAACGTGAAGGTACTGGGAAATTGAAGATAACTTTGCAAAAGGGTCAGAGGGCAAAAAAGTTGCAGTTATACTGGAATTCCTATAACTTCGAGGAAGGTACACGAGAAATTTACAATATTTGAAAGAATAAGTCCTGATACATTTTTAATCTTTTAGTCTCAGAATACCAAAAAATTCCAAGGTTGCAAACAGAGGTAGAACAAAAATTATTATATAAACTACCAAGGGCTTTTCTGTTATACCTTCCTCTATTTGGAACTATTTTTCCATGTCCGACAGGAATGGAATCGTGAACAGCCGAAATTGCAGTTCTTTTAGAGACTGTGCTATGATCATGCCAAGCCATTTTACGGTAGGGGAATTGGGGCGTTTTTCATTTTGAAGAGAAATACCGGAATCTTTTGGAAGGCGGAATCAGAAGGCTAGAAAAAAAGGTAGTATATTCTGAACTATATATCTGAATGGGCTCTGAGTCAAAAGGTGTACGAAAGATTGGCACGCAGTATTTAATAGGATTTTGTTTCCTCGGAAGTTTACTAAGGAAATTTGGGCGATAGACTTATTAAGCTCATTCCCAAGCTTCGATTTTCTAGGCCAAATTTCCTTACCTGAGTAATAAGACCGGAACGGCATAACAACTAATCGATTTGAAAGAATCTCAACTTTTCCGTATGGAATTGATGATGGTGCCGAAATTACTGACAGGAATTCCTTTCCGCGGGGACCCGAGCCTGATTGTCTGTCCAAAGGGCACTACTACTAGAGGCGCCATTTCACTGAACCTTAACGGGCACCGGTGTCTTGCCGGGCCCCCTTGGGGGCCCGAAGGGGGGTGAATACAGCAAAATATACTTTGTCCGAAATCCAGCACGGCTGAAAAGTAAAACGGTTAGAAACAGTAGACAAGGAACATACAGCACCACAGCCAATACCCAAATTGCAGCCAATCAAACACGGTTTTGTTCCCGCCTTCGCCAACCTTTTTAACTCGCATCATTGATTGGATATAGATTTGAATATTTTGTGTTACGTTTGACAAGTCTTTGCTATATCCAAACTAGTGTAGAATTATCTTTTGTACATAATTGGTATTAATATGGACGAGAACCACCAAATCGGCTTGACCGTTGTATCGGTTTTGAAAATTAATTGAACTGAAATTGAAACTGAATCCAGAAAACTAGACGAATTTCAAGAAACCAGTTTGTGAAAGGTAATGGTCATGCCTACTAACAGGAACTCGCTGGATAGCGCGAAGCAACAGCAGGAGGCTTCATGACTGTAGCAACAAAATATCAGTCAGCACTGCAGGCGAATTTTTTTCATCTGCCTGTTTTGCAACAAAATTTACTGCTTCTGGAACAAACCCCAAAATTTTGAGCTCAAACCTCCAACAAATAACGCTAACGCACTCTTCCAAACAACAGCGTGATGCAAAAGGAGCCGCAGGCGAAAAGTTTTGAATTCTTTATGATCAAAGTGCTTGTTTGGCTCATTAATGGAAGTAATGGCCACCTATACTCATAGTGTTTGTCAGCATACATTTCAGACAGTGGCCAACATTTAACTACATGACTGATTTTTTCCTGTACATGAATTGATTTTTTCTGGCTATTTATCTGTTTTTCCTATGTAGCTTCTGGGCCCCTTAGGAATTCCAGGGAAGCAGTTGCCCCCACCCCCAAATGACGCCTCTGATTACCACGAAAAAAAAAAACACAAACTGGGAAACAAAATAGGATTTATCTTATATATATATGTATATACCGTTTATTGACCAAGATAGCAACGATAGCTATAGCAAAGGTAAATCAACCTAACACTTTCAGCAGGATAATAAATGGCCAATGACAGATGACAAATAATACCAGATAAACACGACTAAGAACTATTAAACGAACGAACAGAGTACGGCACAAACGAGTTAACGTATCTTTCAGTTGCATCCGCTGGATAATTTGCTGTTTTAGCTTTGTTTAAGTGGGTTTGAGTACGCATGTTGGGCGTGTTTTTATTTTGCTCAACGTACTCAGGCAACATTGACCTGTAAAGTTCAGAATTTAGACATTTGTGGCGAAAACTGGTTGTTAAATGGTGCCTGCGTTGCTCAAGGGAAGGGAGACCGAGACTTGAAAGCCTCTCTTCATAACTAACGTACACTGGGCCCAGGATACTCTTAAAGTTCAATGGGCACATCAAACTATCCCAATCCCACTCTGTAACAACCTAGGAACAATGCTTACCCCCTAGATCAGCAGCTTTTTCAACAGTTTCCTCTCTGTGATATTTCAAAGCGTAATTTTTCGGGCCAGTACATTCTCACTTTACTAGCTTGGACAAAGATAAAAGTGATGTTTCTTATAATACTTAGTAGATCTTTATTTTATGCATAAATCAGTTTGTATAATTCAGATTTGAATAGGTTATTTGTTTTTGAATGATTTTTGTAGCTATGGTATTTTTTATAAGCTTATTGCATATTCTGGTACATTGTATAAAGCAAGCTAATCAAGCTTCACAGCACTATTCCACAAAGAAAAACTTTAAATATGCAGTTTAAGTTATTGAACTTCTGATGAAACACTAGAACAATCAGGTAAACTGCATCTGCGGCTTGACTTTGGTGACATCTCAAATATATCCTTTTCTATCAAGCATTGCTGAGAGTTTTTGAATTTCCTGCCACGATATCCCAGCTCTTAAGATTTGGATCGCCGAAATGCCAGAGAGGTAAAGGCAAGGGATAACAAGAAAACGGACGATTTTCTTAGCGCCTTCTAAAGGAAGTCGGAAATGTTTATGTGTGAAGCATTTAATACAAAGTAAAGCATTAGAAGTGTCCATTGTGCTTTAATTGTTCTTGTTCTTGTTGATCGATCACCGCAATTAAGGAACCCAGCGGCAAGGAAATCGCTCTCGTGTCCCAAGTTCTGTCCCGCGCCAAAAAACCTGATGGGTCCCAAGTTAAGATATCCGCCCTCCCGCAGAAATCCTAACCAACTTCCGTTTTAGGAATTTTCTTTCTTTCAGCTGATGCGAAACCACTGTTGATGTCAGTGTACGATCTGGCAATCCGAGGAGCTCTTCAAGCATTACCAGCTCTTCAAGATAGCTCCCTTTAACCCAGCAAATAGAGTTCGCAATAGATGTCAATCTTCGAAATCAAATATAACCAGTTTCTTCGTCCTTTTTGGGAAAACTCTCCATCCTCACTCCTCAGGTCGGGTAGGACTGGATTACGACTTTATCCATGTCTTAAATATTAACAGCCGAGTCCTAATTCAATCAGTTTGAATCTAGTCCTTCTTGTCCAGGGTTTAAAAAAATGAATGAATCAGTATTTTACACATATCGTGTTGCTCCCCCAGCTATAGGGAGATTACTCTGTATTTCAGGTTTGGTAGCGTGCCTGTTTTTATGGCACTTGCAGCTCCTCTCAAGTGCCATATACCGATCACTTTTCGGTCGGTCGGTCTGTCGGTCCACTGTTCTCGAGTTAGGGTACTTCCAGAAGGGCTAGGACAATGAAACTTAACAGGCGTATGAGTGACCCGACCAAACTAGCTTGGAAATAGTCACTCGCCCGATCCGACCATCGTCGGGGAAGGGGGAGTCGGCGGAATCCGAAAAATAGGGGCATGCGCATAACTTTCCAATGGGTGATCGGATCTTAATCAAACTTGATATCTGGAAAGACCTCGTGTCTCAGATGTCCTATTTCAAGTCCGGACCGGATCCGATGAATCTGGGGGGGGGGGGGGGGGGGTTCGAAGGGGGAAACTGGAAATCGTGTGAGACTCTCAGACTCGAGTGATCGGGATAAAACTTGGTGGGAAGAGCAAGCACAAGCTCTAGATACATAACTGACAGAACTGGGTCGGATTCGGACACCGTGGGGGAGTTGGAGGTGGGTTCCGGAATTCAGGCGATCCGTAGTTCCAGGTGGGCTAGGACGATAAAACTTGGCAGGCATATCAGGGACCCGACCAGATTAACTTGGAAGAGTCACTCGCCCGATCCGACCATTGTGGGGGGGGGAGGGAGGGGGAGACGGCGGAATCTGGAAATTAGTGGCATGCATAACTTTCGAACGGGTCATCGGATCTTAATGAAACTTGATATCTTGAACGACCCTATCTCTCAGATGTCCCGTTTCAAGTCCGGGCTCGATCCGCACTGGGAGGGGGTCGGAGGGGAGAATCGGTAATCTTGTGACTTGTGACACGCATAGAGTGGAGCGATCAGGATGAAACTTGGTTGGAAGTACAGGCACAAGTCCTAGGTCCATCAGTGACAGAATCGGACGGGATTCGGGTGCCGAGGGGGAGGGGGGCTGCAAGGGGTATCCGGAATTCCGGTCATCGTGAGTTAAGGTACTTCCAGATGACCTAGGATGATCGAACTTGTGCTGGAGCGTTAGAAGCTTGACATCATTGGGCTAGACATCGTTTATTCCAATAATGAATTCAACAGATACGTCAGCTACGATTCTTCATCAGCGATATTTCGGCCCTTCTTGGCAAGGGTCCTCGTCAGGCTTTCAGTCCTCTTGTTCAACTTCGGGGAAAGAAACGAACCTGTAATTTTAGATTAAAACAAACCTGTAATTTTATATGACAGGTTTGTTTCTTTCCCCGAAGTTGAACAAGAGGACTGAAAGCCTGACGAGGACCCTTGCCAAGAGGGGCCGAAATATCGCTGATGAAGAATCGTAGCTGACGTATCCGTTGAATTCATTGTTGGAATAAATGTTTCAAAGTCAGCTTGGGCTCAAAGAATATTTAACTAGACATCGTCATTCTCTGATCCGGCATTCTCATGATCGACATTAGCACATGATCCTTTTTGCCTCAAGGGTTTTGCTTAGAAATTATTTTTAAGCACCCTTAAATTGCGCATCTTAACCGAAAAGTAAAAATAAAAATACTTTTGACCATCACTTCCATCTGACCCGGCCTTGCAAGTGCCATATCAGCTTCCAGCTCTTGTAGTAATCTACTAGGGCGGTATGTTCTTTGTCGAGTAAAGGAAATATGAACGATTAAATTTCAGCTCACTTTCACTACACAGGAAATACAACAATTGCTCACTCACACGATACAAAGAGAAAAGAAGGTATACAACTTCGATTAGAGCAACTACTTACCCTTACTTACCCTTCATACCAACAGATAAGACCGTGATGCGGCAAAATGCTGCAACCGACAGCTGTCCATGCAGCTCTTCAAGGTTTACGGTCATATTTGTGACTTGAAAATTTGTTGATGTTTTTCGATTTTCTTTACCAGATTGGCAAGTTTGGAGGAGGAATTTGCAATATAGGGAATATGTAGTTTGAATAGCTGCGAAATTCCTTTCCTTCCGCAGGAAAGATAAAAGACCGAGTGGTTGCGAAAATTTCCGATTTTCGTCATCTCGTTAAACACTTCAGTACAACTGACTTGACACATCGTCAGGTAATCTGGTAAAATTAAACAAGATAAAAATAGCTACATTTATTACTGGAATTGCGTTATTTAAAGGATCCTTCGCGCTATTTACTCTTCAACTTACAGTATTTTAAAATGTTTTAATACTTTAAAACTATGCTGTGCGTTTGACTCTTTTAAGCCTTTTCCGAGACCCGTTGACTTGCAGCGAAAGCAGGGAAAATTTACATAACCGGTTTTTCTGATGGAAAAACTTCTCGTCGCGGACAACCGTTGACAGCGTGATACGCATCGAAGGTAGCAAAACTCGGCAAATGAGAAAATCAGCGTGTTTTTTTTAGAGGGGTTAGAATGTACCGGACGAAATTGGGGTCTCCGGGTTTACAATTATATGGAGTGACTAGGGAAGTAGGTCTCTTGGTATTATCAATCAATCAATCAAGTTTAATCCGAATAGCTAAAAGCTAGAAAAGGAATACAAATTTACAAAATACACAGACACACAAGAAACAAATTAACTAATACACTTGCAAGAAATTACGAGAAATAAATGATGGAATGAAACTACGTAAAAATTGGGTAAGACAGGTCCTTTAAAGATCATAAAAGAGAGGGGCCAGACTTCTCCGACAGAATTAGTGTCGATATAGGATCCTTTCGAGGCGTCCGAACTGCTGCCGCGCTAGACCGAAGTGCTACACTGGACGCTATTCAAGGGAATGGTGAATTAAAACGAGGCAAATGCGAAGAAGGTGGTGTTTCGGCAAGGCCCTCTAGCATCAAGAGGCGAGTAGTGACCGTACAGCACCGAATACTAAAAAAAGCCTGGGCTCTACGATCTCAGTGCATAAAGAGACGAAGAGTCTGCATGATCATTACTAGGCTCATGTTCCGGCTCATTGGTGTCATGAGCCGCCTTTATTATTATTATTATTATTTATTTGAATCCTTCAAAACTGAAGAGTAATGTATAAAAAGGAACAACAACACGTCAGTCAAACTCACACACACTTACATACTAATAAACAGCTGGCCGTTAAATACAAATTAGCCTACTAAATATACAACGAAGTACATGGAAAAAAAAAACGAAGCTTAAAATAAACAAACTAATCAGCGCACTTTTTTTTATGAAAAAAGGAAAAGGTTGTGATGAAGAAGAATGTTGTCAGGATTTTGGGTTTCAGGTTCTGGATTTTACCATTTTAAAGTTTCCAAAGGATTCTTCACTTTAAAATTTGAAGTTAGGAAAGAGTTACTCGCAGAAATCGGGAAGTCAAGAAGGAATTTAGAGAATTTATAATAAGTAACTTTTAGCGCAGAAAGTTCAGAGCTCTAGATAGATTGCAACTAGCCGAGAACTGCTTAGAACGGTATTCTGCCAAACTTCATAGGTCAACGCTTCAAAAGCAAGAAATCGCGACAGGGCTATTACTGTATGGAACATTTTGAGTGACAACCATTTCAGGTCGTGAAGCGGCTTCGGAAATTGTTCCGAGAGATCGCAAAGGTGCCCTCTACAGGTCTGTTCAGGCAAACCACCGACATTGGCAACTGTTTCTACCATAAGTCGTGTGTTTGGTAAAATGTATCCATCTACGTTCGAATGTAATTTATGTACCCTGTACTAAGTGTCTACGAAGTAGCAACTAAACGGTTCAGTTCGTGGTGAACGGTACCTCAGTAATGACATGGTTAAACCTCGGAAACGTTGGCCACTTCGCTGGCTGAGACGAAAAGCTCTCGTCGCTCACGTGCAATTGTGCGATGGCATTCTGAAGCGTCGCGAACTCAAGTGGAAAAAAAAGTCTCCGATACATGGCTGTAGCTGTAACGGTAACGCGATTGTTGACTTTGTGGTCAGGCTAGTTGTGACTCCTAGCTAACTCCAAGTTGTATTTCAAATTGCAGTTGGCACTACTTTTATCCTGCGACATTCATCATACCTCTATGAAAAATAATTTGGTTTTCAAAAAGTTCGGCTAGCGTGCCCGGTTAGCAATAGGTAAAGTCTATGAGGTTCGGATTCTCGGGTTTGGGTCTCGTAATTGTAACTTCTAGTATTTAGAGCTAGCAATGAGTCATGCTAATTAAGGTCCATCTGAATGTGGTGATGGGCTTTGTCACTTCAACTGGGCTATGTAGCCACTCAGTAAATAACTTTCAAATTCTGCGCCTGTGGTCCTTGAAATTTAATTCTCCGGAACTTTAGCTTTGGTTTGAGGTTTAAGTTTAATATTACAGTAGAAGTACAGTAGAGGTATGCTTATGTGAACGTTTGTTGACATTGGACTTTGCAATTTTTATGCACTTGCTGTGTCTAAAGCTAACTACCACTTAGCCAAAGAAGAATTAGTTAATTAGTCTTTGATTCATGTGGGCCAAGAAGGTTGGAGAAACCATCATTTTTCGATGTGTAGGATCTTTACTAACACACTGTTACCTTTGTTTTCCCCAAATTCCTCTCAGTAGCTGACAGCAGCCGTTATCTACAAATTACTAGAACACAATTCACTCTGAATGCCAATCCGCCATTGCTAATTAACTATTCATTGATCTCCTGACCCTGGTCAGAGATTACTGGAACCTTCAAGAAGACCCAGTGGCATGTAAGAGGCTTGAAACAACTGGGTATATCACCATGTAGACTTTTAGATATGTCGGAAGAAGAAATCATCTGCCAGTTTGACATTTTTGGGTCTCGGAAGCTGAATATTATTAGGTCAGTTTCGGAATCTTCAAGAAATCACTATAACAAATTTAGTATAATGTATGGCTTTTGTTTGTTGTGATCTAGTTTACATCAGTAATTCTTTGGACTTAAGGGAATAAACAAGAAAAACAGAAAACAAAGTACAAATCGATAATGCAAATAATTAGTTTAATTTTTTACACATTTTCCATATGCCTGTTACAATAAAAACGTTTTGTTAGATCCAAAGTCAAAGTCTGATTCCATCCTTCCCATGTCGGGCGCTTCCAACCCCTGTCGCTGGATGACCCAGGGGTGGGATCGAGTTGTGGCTTGTTCTTAGGTGTTGGGTGGGGGGGGGGGTCTAGACATTGCAACTTGCAAGTGCTAGAATGCTTATGATATAACTCCTTTAAGGGCATCTGGAAACAACTGAATATGTATTTTGGATCTTCATTCTACCATTTAGCCCAAAACTGCACTGTTCACATTAAAGTAACTGTTCCAATAAGTATACCTCTACTGTACCTCTCTAACTTGCTGCTAAGTATCCGAATTCTTGATTAGGAAAAATACTAATTACTATGGACACACTCTGGGCACTCTATGGGAGCATGCTGACCTATGTTTAAAAGATTGTCAACCCACATGTTAGTTGTGGGCGCATAGAGAACTTTGAAATTGTGATGGCATACAGCAATGTTGGCCCAACGCATGGGGTTCGTCATTTTGCCTTATAATCTTAATTGAAATTGAGTGTTAGTTTTTTGCATCTGTGTCATTTTATCTCCTAAATTAAAGTGTATCACCAAACATTCCAACAGACACTCACACTATTATCCTGTTTCCATTATCCTGATCTTAGAATTACTATGAAACTAAATAAAGTAAAAAAATAAAAGTAGTAAGTTGTATATCAAAAGATTTACTTTAAACAACTCACACCATTATCCTGTGTACTAATATCCTGATCTTAGAATTACTTTGAAAGTAAATAAGGTAAAAAATATAAGTAGCAAGGGGTATATCAGAAGATTTACTTTAAACAAACAGAGTTGTCTCACCATAGAATTCCATCCAAAAGCCACAATGTCACATAGGCTATCCTGTGTTGACAAAACTGACTCAACATAGGATAAAGGAAGTACTGGTACAGAAAGGAGAACAGTACCTTTGATTTTTTTTCCTTAAATGCTGCAGTCAAAAGTCCTGCATCTCAGGACATTACAGAACTAGTATTTCTTGTCAGGTATCGTTTGTGCTATGTAATTTTCTCTCTGTTGCCCTGTTTGTGCATGGTATAGTTTTTGCTTTCATGGCCTTGCTACCCTAATAATAATGATCATCAGAGGCATCACGACTGGGGGGGGGGGAGGGGGGACGCCCACCCCCAAAGCCGTCGGCCAGTCGTTAAAAAATACCGAGTCCGCGATTTTCGTCAAAAGAGTTGATTTTTTTTCATGAAAACAGTCGGTTTTTTTTAAAATTTCTTGATTTTATTTTTCGTCAAAATAGTCGGTTTTCCTGAAAAGCAGTGGATTTTTCGGAAAATCAGTAGATTTTTTTCGAAAAGTCATTTTTATTGTTGAAAATAGTCGTTTTTCCGCAGAAAAAGTCGGTAAAATTACCATCCAGTCAGTAAATGCCTCGTCCCACCCCAAAAACATTTTGGCTAGTAACGCCTCTGACGATAATATGCAAAAATTGGGCCCCTGGCCTCTGCAGAATACAGGTAGTCCTGTTGACTTTGCTGTTTGTTTTTGCGGTTTCCACTGTATTCTGCTGCTGTGGTGATAGCAACACATAATCATGATTATACTTAGCTTTCCACAACTGCCCTTTTTTTTTTATTTTGTGCATCGCTTAGTGTGTTTTTCTTTTACAATGGACCCAACTGTTTGTTTGTATCGTGGTTTGGAACATAGGACCCACTTCATTTTCGTTGGCTGGTCGGACGCTTTTGGCCAAGTGCCACACAGCAATAGCAGTTTCTGTCGTCTGTTGGTCTATCGGTCGGTCGGTCTAGCTTTTGCTGGTTCAGGCACATCCAATAGGAGAATCAAACTTGGTAGGCATATTAAGGACCCCAAAAGATTAAGTTGGAAATAGTCACTTCCCCGGTCCGAGCATCGTGGGGGGAGTAGAGCAAGGGGGAACCCGGGATCTTGAGGTATTTATAACTTTTGACTGGGTGATTGGACTTGATGAAACTTTAAATTTGGAAAGACCCCATGTCTCAGACGACCAAATTCAAATCCGTACCGGATCCAGTAGCTTTGAGGGGATCTGGAGGGGGAACCGGAAATCTTTCGAAAAGCTTAGAGTGGAGGGATAGGGATGAAGCTTGGTGGGAAGAACAAGCACAAGTCCTAGATACATCGTTGGAATAATCGGACCGGATTCGGGCACTTTGGAGGAGTTGGGGGAGGGGGGCTGAATTCTGGTGATCCCGCCATCTCGGTACTTCCTCGTGCGCTAGGACGATGAAACTAGGAAGGCTTATCAGCGAGCCGAAGAGACTGACTTGAAAATAGTCGTCTCCCCTATCCGACCATTATGGGGGAGTGGAGGGATGGGGAGCCCAGAATCTAGTGGCATGCACAACTTTTGAACGAGTGATCGGAATTTGAATGAAACTTGGCAGGTGGAAAAACCTATGGTCTCAGATGTTCCGTGTCAAGGCCTTATTGGATCCGATACTTGTGAGGGGGATAAGGGAGGTGCACCGGAAATCTCGTGAAACGCTTAGAGTCGAGGGATTGGGATGGAACTTGGTGAGAAGAACAAGCATTAGCCCTAGATATGGAATTGACAGAACCAGATCGTATCTGGGGTCTGTGCGGGGAGTTGAAGGGTGTTTCCGGGAATTCTAGTGATTCAGATTCGTTTTTTTTTTTCTGATTTAGATTATTTATTGACAAAAGAAAATAATATAACCTGGAACAACCTGCATGTCCGCATAAAAAAAGCCATGCCGCCTACGGGAGCGAACATACAAGTGCATGTTCACCAGTTAGGATAGTTCCAGATATTGTAAGGACGATGCAGGCGTATTAATGAATTCAGGACCAGACATAATGCCCCAGGAAAAGTTGGGTTCCTGGATCTGACCATCTTTGGGGAGTTGAGAGAAGGGGAATCCGGAAATCACTAGCTTCGAGGGTCGAATCGAGTGAAAATTTATGGGTGATATGAACTGATAACCTAGACAAGCAAAATATGCGTCCGAACCACATGCGACCACGGTTGGGAGAGTTGGAGGGGGGGGGGGGGGGGGGAGGGGCAAAATTTTTGACATGCACAAAAACCAAACGGATGGACAGAATGGGATGCAAGTTGGACAGTACCGAGTTTATCCGGCCTTGATTTGTTATTTAGCGTCTGGATCGTGTCCGGCCACGCTAGAGGAAGCGGATGAAGCGGGAGGTGATGTTCTCATCTACTTTCTTGTTCCACCTACTCGTATCAATTGCCATATGAGCTTGTAGCTCTTGTTTTGTTTAGTATGTCTCAACTTCTCATTGTGACTTTGGGATTGAATTCTATCGTGAGACAACTCTATTTGTTTAAAGTAAATTCTTTTGATATACCCCTTGCTGCTTTATTTTTTTACCCTATTTAGTTTCATAGTGATTCTAAGATCATTCAATCTTAGCTACCGTACCAAACATTTTCTCACAGCTATTGCGTGATGATTTCCGTCAGAAACCTAGTCTAAGTCTGTTGCCGCATCACCGGCTGATTATGCTTTTTGATTGATAGATACATTTTGTAAGTTATTTTTCTGTTGTCTGTCTTTTTTCTTTTTTTATTATCTTCACTTAACTTTATTTTGTTTTAAAACATATTGGGGGTGAAAAATATGCTTATTTACTTACTTTATTTGTGTTTAATTTATTTTGATCATTTTAGGGATGTCAGGACGAATAGTGACGAAGTCTGAGTGGCTGTCAGTTCCTTTTGATATTTCTTTGTTTGAGAAAAACGGCACTGCAGATCTCCTTGGTTTTGAAGAGCTTCTTGATTATGAAATAATAAGAGAAGGAGATACCCCGAAGAAGGTAACTTTTCTGCTCTAATCCAGGGTCTTGTTTTATGTGGTATTCCTGGTCTTCCTTTGGCTTAAAAATACTGAATTGCTGCTTAAGCAAGGATTGATTGAACGGCATATGTTGTCCTATACCACGGAGTAGAATTTACTGGAAGCCATCCTCCAAATTTAGAACTGTAAATGGAATCACCTCTTACCTCACACAAGCTCTTTTCCTTTAGTTCGAGAAACCCTATTCACTCTGCATGAATTGTGGGGCGTTCAAAGCTTTGCATCAATACACTTCATTGTTAGCCAGTGAAAAAGCATGAAATAACGCATCGGTTCTGAGACGGGACGGGATTTCTGTATTCAATTCAAGATAACACTTTTGCGGCCCCACTCGAATATTCGAACAAAAAGATTAGCTTCTAGCAGGGTAGCAGTACGAATGTTGCGGATTGTTTTAATTATCTGATCCGAAATAGTAGTGTTTGAGATTCGGTAGGTAGGTTAATCAGACAAATCAATACCCATTTGCATGACCAAACTCCTGTAGGTTTTGAACAGACTAGTCCATAGGATACTGACAGAATTTGAGCATATATTTTTTGCAGGATTAGCGAAAAGAAATTGGATCTGAGAATGAATCTCTTCGCTGTTACACCTTGATGTATGTGTATGGTTGATGTGATTTCTTTTTTGTAGGGTACAAAAAGAAAGAATGATAAAGTGAAAGACAAAAAGAAGAAAAAGAAAGCTAAGAAATCAAAGACAAAGGAAACCAGCAGTGATGAAGTGGCAGCTGTTGACGAAGAAATCCATGGAAATCCAACAGCAGAAGAAAGTGCAGAGAAACCTAAGGAAAAAAAGAAGAAAAAGAAAGCTAGGAAAGAAAAGCCTGAGCCAGAAGTTGAAATTGGTGAGTCCGAGTTCTTTTTGGGGTGGGAGGAGGGGGGGGGGGGGGGGGGGGTTAGGTACATTACCCTTTTTTTTAATGCAAGCAGTGGTGTTCACAGTGACTCGTGAAATTTCAGATAGGCTACATGGCTTTCCAACTTTGCGGTTTCCTTTTGTCCTTCTGAATGAGTGAATTCATTAATTAGCCCACTGCACTTGAAAAGAAAAACAGAACGCAAAAAGAAATAGAAATAAGATGAGAAGTAGAACTGTACTTTAAAATAAAACTAAATAGAAGAAGAGCATAGTACAATCTCACCATACAAGGAATTTTTCTTGGTAAGGGAAGGGGCAGAACGGTAGAGCCGATTTTGGACTTCCCTGTATGGATCGACAGTGCTATATCTTTCACTAATCCAGGAGTATATAATACATGGTGGAAGGCCCCATAAGAACTACAGAATTGATAAAAGCATGACCCAACGGGACGCTTATTCCGATCTCGCACTAAATGGGAAAAGACAGGTGTGACACGTTGTGACAGCACCAGCGTATTGAAAAACCTTGCTCTGGTTTGTCGATAATAAGTAGTCTTGGCAGATATGAGTAATCCATAAGACTTACGGATCTTGCTGGTCAGATGTTCAACTAGCAGTGATCTTGTAGATTTCACGTCACAACCGATTGGGAGCCCGATAGCCCCAATATAAACTAAAATAGGTGCTAGTCTTACCCCACATCTTTTTTTTTTCAATTCAATTTGGTTTATTTATCCATACATATCTTTTAGAATAAAAAAGTAGTGCTGGACATGTCTATACAGTTAAAAGATCAACAAAGCGATATATTTGCAATTGTAACCTGTGATTCATGTACACAATTCACGGTTTAGAATATAATTCATAAAAATACGAACGCGAATTAAAATGACCAAGTCTTGAAAACAGTTACAAAAATGATTCGTCACAAGTGTCATTACTATTCTAATATTAAAAAAAAAAAAAATGATTGAGATAGAAAAAGTTAATCAAACATGGAATAGTCAAACTATTTATGTCCCAATAAAAATAAAGAAACGGGTTGTGGTGTTTGTGAATCTGCGGCTTCCCAACCTTTTTCTACAGGAACTACTGCAACCAAAATATTTGGACCTTCAAATGTTGGGAATTTAATTCGAACCTTCGGTTTTTGTACAAACTTCGAAATGATTAGACAAAACTGGATGGTCCTCGAATCTGACTCAGAAACTTTTTTTTTGTCTCAGTAATTAGTAACCAGACTGCACCAGGGAATAAAGCCATAATTTCTAGAAAAAAGTCCAAAGTTGTTTTTTCTAGCTTTCTGCTATTTTTTAAGCAAATGAAAGCATGGATGCTGCAGCTGCTTATGTGGAGGACAGTGAACCGGAGCTGGAGTTTGAATCTGACGAGGAAGCCGATGAAGAGCCAGAAGAGGTACCTGAGGATTATGAGATGGATGAAAAAACTATGAGCAGGATGGCTGAGTGGAATAAGCTCTTTGTTCCTCTGCCAGTTATGCGAGCTCTCGCAGAGATGAAATTCCATAAACCGACGCCGATTCAGGTACGTTTATTTTTTTCTGTCCTGCACTCGTTCAGATACAAGGAGATTCAGACAATCAAGGAGTCGGACGAAGGCAAAGTTCTGGGGGCGACACACAATACTTAGTATAGAGATGGTGTAAAAACAAATCCGGGCTTCGACGAGAAACTCGAAAATTTCCAGTCGTTATCAGCTTAGTGATCCACTAACAGCAGTGGAGAAACAAATATAAACTTATAGCAAAAATGTTGATCACGACTGAAAAACCATCTTTGTTTAGTTGTAAATTTATTGTGTATTTCGTAAGTCAATTCTCTTTCGTGTTTTCTTTTTCTCTTTTTTTTTTATTGGGATCCCGAAATGTAAGTGGAGGGATACCTATGACATCGCAAAAGTAGTCCGTCTGTCCGTCCGTCTGTCCGTCCGTCTGTAAGCACGATAACTCTCGAAGGGAATGAGGTATTTTGATGAAACTTGGTGTGAGGATTCGCTGGGTCGTCGGACCAGTTGAGTTCGCAGACGGGCTTTGTAGCCTTACATTTAGGGGTGGGGGAGGGGGTTCAAATTAAGGGGCAAACAAAATATTTTGAAACAGCTAATGTGATAGTCGATTATGGTGTGAACACGATGGTGAAAACCATTTTGTCATCGGACAAGTAGTTCGCCCGGAATCCGGCCAAAGCGGGAAAGTTTGTTGAAAGTAAAAGTTTTATTTGAAGTTGACTAGACGTTCGATTTAGGGGTAGGAAAACATGCGAAGACGATGGTGGAAACTATTTTCTCGACGGACAAGTATTTCGCCCGGAATCCGGCCAAAACTGGAAAGTTTGTTGAAAGTAAAAGTTTTATTTGATTAGATGTTCTATTTAGAGGTGGGAAGACATGCTGAAGACGATGGTGAAATTGATTTTCTCGACGTACAAGTATTTCGCCCGGAATCCGGCCCAAACCGGAAAGTTTGTTAAAATTAAAAGTTTTATTTGGAGTTGATTAGAAATTCGATTTAGGACAAGAAGACATGCTGAACATTTATGTGAAAACAATTTTCTACCCGGACATGTAGTTCGCTTGGAATCCGGCCAAAACCGGAAAACGGTTAGAAGTTAAAGTTTTATTTCTGGTTGATTAGATAAGCGATTTAGGGGTAAGAAGAGATGCTGAGTCCCTGTATGACAATCATATTTTACCCGGACATATAGTTCGACCGGAATCCGGCTAGAGTCGGAAAATTTGTTATAAGTTAAATTTTTATTTGAAGTTGATTAGATGTTCATAATTGGGAAAAGAAGATTGAGTTCGTTTTTTAGCTTTCTTTTTTCGCCGGACAAGTAGTTCTGGAGTTCGGCCGAAACCGGGAAATCGGCAGAAGTGGCAGGAAGTTTTCGTTAAAACAGATATGAGTTATAGGGGTAAACACACATGCTGAATCCATATCTGAACTGGGTTTTCTCAGGTGATCAGCTGTTTGGCGTCAATCTGTTTCTGAATTTTAATTGTAAAAATGTTCTAGGAGTCTGGCGATGACTGGATCTGGCTAAGACAAGACCCAGTTAGTCTGGATCAGATATTGGATTTTTGGGATCCCATCGAAACCTTTGGTCTTGTTATTTATTCCGTCTTTGTGCCTTGTGTTTATTTCGACGGGTCATAAATAAAATCATCATCATCATTATGCAAAAATAGCTCGTTCTTCTACAGGACTTGGATAAATACAATAAATAGTTTAGCTTATTCCAGATTTCTTCACTAAAAAGTTAGCATTATGGTAGGCTAGCTTGCTGGCGATGGCGAAAAAGCTTGCGAAATTGCAGGTCACAGAGTCGAAAAATAGCAGCCAATCAAATGTGCTAACCAGAGGTTTGCGAAGAGTTTTCTTCTTTTTGGGGATCCCAAAACGTAAGTGGAGGGACACCTATGACATCGCAAAAGTTGTCCGTCCGTCTGTCCATCCGTCTGTAAGCACGATAACTCACGAAGGGAATGAGATATTTTGATGAAGCTTGGTGTGAGAATTGTTTGGGTCAAGGGTAAGGTCGAGTTCGTAGATGGGCTCTGTAGCCCTATATTTAGGGATGGGGGAGGTGGTTCAAATTAAGGGACAAACAAAATATTTTTAAACAGCTAATGTGATAGTCGATTATGGGGTAAGAAGACATGCTGAGCACGATGGCGAAAATCATTTTCTCGCCGGACAAGTAGTTCGTCCCATTTAGATGGGACGAACCGATTTAGGGGTAAGAAGAGACGCTGAGTCTGTATATGATGATCATTTTTTACCCTGACATATAATTAGTCCGGAATCCGGCTGTACCCACATTTTTTTTTTTTAAGGCAAAATTTTATTTAAAGTTGATTAGATGTTCTTTATAGGGATAAGGAGATACGCCGGTTTGGTCTCTGAATTTTCTATTTTTGCTGGACTAGTAGTTCGCTCGGAATTCGGGCGAAACCGCAAATTTGGCAGTATACTGCCAAATTTGCAGTTTCGAGCAGGAAGTTTCGGTCAGTAGCGTCAAAATAGATATGGCTTATAAAGGTATAGATAGATAGGTAGATAGAATATCTAAACTTGGTTTTCTCTGATGATTAGGCTGGCGAAGACAAGACCCAATTGCCTGGATCAAATCTTAGATTTTTGTGATCCCATCGACACCTTTGGTCGTGTTTACTGAGTCAGATACTAAAGCAGTATGCAAGTGTTTTTACAAGTATGCACGATATCTATTGAGACTTCCGACTTGGTCAAGCAACAACAGCATATCAAGGAAGTATGGAGTAACCCAGCCCGTAATTGCTGTGCGGAAACGTTTACTGCGGTATGGACAACATCTTGATCTGACAAGCGATATATATAGACTCCTGAAATAGTTGATAATTTGTTATTGATTTTCTGTATTGTTTAGCTTTTCCTTATTTTTCCTACTCCATTTTTGGGGGTATTTATTTATTTATTATTACATTTAGCGTTAAGCTTTAGCTTGTCGCCATTATACATTATGATGGGTAATAAAATTAATAATAATAGAATATATTTTACACGAAAGCCCGAAGGCCATGGCAAAAACATATAGAGCGTGTTCCATCCTACTTACCGACTTACTACGCATGACGTCACGAATTCTGGCTTTTTGCCGTCAAGGCTGGAACGATTTTTCTATTTTCCAGCAGGATATCATTTTACGGGCAAACCGACCAATCACGTTACAGAGATGCGTAGTTACTACGCTCCCGAGCGTGGTAAGCAAATAATTACTATTAGTTACTATTTCGAGAAGGTTGGAACGGTCAGCGTAGTAACTTTTGGTGAGGTTAGAACGGAAATAGTAACTAATACTACTAATAGTTACTATTTGTAGAAGGGTGGAACACGCTCATAGTGTTAACGTTGGTTTGGAAAAACATAGCTACTAACAACATACAAAGAACTAATAATAACTATTCAATAAACAAATCGCGGTGCCGCAAACCAATCCAGAGGAATTTCCCCAACAATCTCACATTACAAAATTTTTTACCTTTATTATTTTAGACATCTAGTCTTTTCCAAACACTCCTTCACCAAATACCTCGGATCTTAAATCATTTAGCTTTCTACACTCACACATAAAATGGCTCAAATCATCATTTCTTTCCACGACATTTACCAATATAAATTCTCTTCTCAACTCCAGGTACTGTAGGTACGCCGCTATGACATTCGCGTACGAGGGAGGGCTATCAGTTTTTGGACCAATCAAACCTAACGTCTTTAATGTAAAAACACCTAAATCCCCCTTGAAAACCTTATTATTCATAGAACCAGGAACAAATAATCAGATAAAACTTCTGTCTTTAATCGCATGCAGCGACTTTAAAAACCCCGACAAAACTAAGCGGACCTAGATGTATTTACTCTAGCTTTCAGCTGATGTTGATACCCGTTTATCTATTTATTGAACTAGGATACGACCAAACAAGGTCGAACAAATGACAGAACAATCATTGCAGAAATATAAACTACAAGTAAAACAAAATTGCACATCAACCTGGAGAGAACCCACAATAAAGTAGGGTTCCTTACCCCTCTTCCTTCTTCGCCGTTGCTTAGCGCACAAGAAATAGGGATGGAGGCTGGCACTAGCTGGAAGGAGGCGTACTCCGCGCGCTGACTCGCTCTTGAGCGCGTCCATCTAACCAATCATCTTTGACTCCTATTTTTCCTCACCAGCGACTTAACAGCGAGTTAGCTATTTGTAGAGGTAACGAAACCTGATGTGGCGCGAAGCTAGTAACCTCCGCTCGCTCGTAGCGGATGGGGAAATATTTGACGCCGCATATTCATATTACAGAGATAGGGAGACGGAGGTTCTGTCAGATTATCTGTTCTTGATAGAACTATGCAATCGTAATACTCTCTTAGAATATCTAAGCTGAATCCTTTCTAGTTCTGGGTAGTACTGGCAAGTCAGATTGTTGGGAAGGAATAGACTTCAAATTTCTTGTATGATGTATTGTGAGAATAATGTTATTTGTAACCCGTCAAAAAGTGCGAACCAGAGGCCGAGTAAGAGACAAAAAAAGAAAAAACTCTCATATGGTACATTCAACCCTCTAACGACACCTCACTGATTTGCACACTTGCCGTGTTTCGCTATTTTCGATTCGGATATTTTCTGTGTTTTTGCCAGAAGTCAACGAGCCTGGAGAAAAGCTTAAAACAGCCAAAGCTCTGGATAGTTTGTTAAAGAGCCTAGTTTTAAGGCACGGTATAGTGCGAGTGTCTTTCTTAACAAAATCATATTTTAAGCTTTCAAATAGGAATTAATACAAACAAAAATATTGGAAAACGACTTTAGTACCTCAAATATGTTGTCGTGGAAATGTTGGACGCTCTTGTTTTACAGAGCATGGTGCTTCCGGCAGCTGTTAGAGGTCGAAGAGATGTGGTGGGAGCTGCAGAAACCGGTAGTGGAAAAACTCTCGCCTTCGGAATACCTATCCTAAGTGGAATTCTGGACGATAAGAAGTTTGAGAAAGACCTCGAAGATGCAGGTAAGAGGTCATGTTGATTGCCGTTAAGGGTCGACGTTTATTCATGAACTGCCCGCTTTTGACCAAGATAGCAAAGATAGCTAGCAAAGGTAAGTCAACCTAATACTTTCAGCGGGATATAAAATGGCCAATGACAAATGAAAAATAATATCAGATAAACACGACTAAGAACTATTAAACGAACGAGCAAAGTACGGCACAAATGAGTTGACATATCTTTCAGTTGCATCCGCTGGATAATTTGTTAATTTAGCTTTGTTTCAGTGGGCGCGTGTTGGGCCTGTTTTTATTTTGCTCAACATACACAGGCAACATTCATAAATGTTCAAGTAGGCGATAAGCACTTTTCAGTTCTAGCCGTACAACAAATATAGTGGTAGAGTGTTATGCGCTGGCTTTCTAGAACGGTTTTGAAATTGATTTTATTGATTTTATTGATCAACCTTCCCGATTGATTTCAGGCAAGGGATTTTCTGGACAAGCTCAAGTTTTGTGGGAATTCATTCATTCTTTATCATACACTGCCTCAAGAGGCAAATAGAAGAAAAATAATGAAAAAAGAGAATATATATTTTAAATATTTTTGTCTATAGACAAGAATATTTTAAATATACTTGAAGAAAACATTTGTAGGCAGTACAAGTCGTATCTTGTAGAAAAGATATATAGAAACGATGTTTACAACGGATACGTCAGCTATGATTTTTCATCAGCGATATTTCGGCCCTTCTTGTTTGAATAAATGTTTCAAAGTCAGCTTGGGCTCAAAGAATATTTAAAGATATATATAATAATATTTTGAGTAGCGATTTTAATTTCTATAAACTCATTTGAATTTTGGTGAGTAGGCTAGTTATTAGATATTCCTTCAGCCCAAGCTGACTGCGAATCATATTTGATAGAAAACTGATACGTTCAGCTGATGCATCCGTTTTGCTCTATCAGATAGGCTATTATTTATTCCGGATTTTACCATGAAAATATCGCGTCCTTCGTTTTATTTGGTCAACAGAAGCTATTAAATGGTCCGCCGTACTTAACATGGTAATCTATTGCTATGGCAGCGGTTATCTCAAAGGTCTTCGAAAAGTGTCTTTATGATGTTGAACCTAAGATACGTTCGTCGCCAGAACAGTTTGGGTTCTAGGCAAAATCTTCTACTGATTTTTGTGTCGGCTATTTGTTCTAAAAGCGGGGATCGAGTATTTTTTGGCTTGTGTAGTCCCTTGTGTGTTGTGTGCTTCTTGACGCTAAAGCTGGATTCGATAGTCTTTTGGTCTTTTTTTTTTTTTTTTTTTTTTTTTTTAATCCCGCGTAGGTTCTTTTTCCATTTTTCCTGTTTTAGGTTGAACTAAAACAGTGGCTACGTCTCCACTTCCAACTCAGTGACGTTAATACCAAAAAAGCCTAACAGTTTACCCTACTTTAACGTCACTTACACTTTCTCCATAACAAATAAATTTTATTTTTACATTTTCCAAAATCTAAAAACAAAATACCTTAAAATTTTCAAACTTTCCCTTTTCTTATCAAACATTCTCATATAATCTAAAATACTTTATTATTTACTTTTTTCTCTAAATCCTATGCAAACCTCTTCTATCATATCCTACCTAATATTAAAAACTTTTCCATTCAATTCAATCAATTAATCTTAACATTTTAAATACTCAAGCAGCCAAATCTGTAGGTTAAATCCAAAATAAAAAAAAATAAAACTTCTTTCCCGTGATCTTCATTAATGACGGGCAGTAACCACGTTCGGAGTAGCAGAATATTTGGTTCGTTCTCTACCACTAATTCACTAATGTTTCTTACGAACAAAGCCAGGCATTTCGATCTAAAATCAATAACACCCAATCCGCCTTTTTCTTTTGGTACATACATCATTTTCATACTTAACTTTTCTAATTTTCCTATCCACAGGAATCTCCACAACTTTCTTTCAATAATCTTTGCATGTTCTTCTTCCAGTTTGAAAATTGGTGCGAGATAAAACAACAATGGCAAGCAGTATGTATTTACAAGGGTCACTCGTTCGAAAATTGTTCTTATGTAGGTTTTTTCTTTTCCGTTAAGAATTCCTTCAAATTTCTGAATGTTTTCTTTCCATACAGTGTCACCGTTCATTTCACTGCTCACTTGCACTCCCAGGATTCTTGTCTTTTCAACCTTCTTTAACCAACACTTATCCAGTTCTTGCTGATAATCTGCATTTGGGTTTAACAGGAGTATATTGCTTTTTGCTTGATGTATTTTTACGTGAAAGTTTTCCTCGTACCACTCAATTCCATCAACCACTTTCCCAATGTCACCTGCCTCCCCGGTGAAAAAAATGCCATCGTCTACGAAAGCTGCTGACTTCAAAAAAATATTTTCTATTATGTTTATACCACTAATTCTCGATTCTACGTACTTAAAAAGTGGGTCAATGTAAATTTCAAAGAGGAATGGGGAAGAAGGGTCACCTTGGCGCAGTCCTCTTTCCATGTTCACTTGTCTCGAAAGTTCACCATTGACATTTAACACGACCTCAACTTTTTTATAAAGTTGTTACACTTTTTCACTGCTTCTTCGTGGAAGCCAAATTTTTCTGTCATTAAGAGCCATAGAATTGTTCGTATTACTGAATCATACGCTTTCACCACGTCCACACTTAGCAAAGCAGCCAGGTGACATATATCATGTCTCATTAACAGTCCTTGATCCTTTCTCATGATCAGGTCCCTTATGACACTTAGTATATGTTGGGCTTTTTTACCTTTTATTCCACCATGCTGATATTCCCCTAGTATTTTCTCCATCAGACCTTCCAGTCGTTTTGTTAAAACTTTAGAGGCAATCCGGTAATCACAGCACAGCAGTGCTATCGGCCTCCAGTTTTCAAGTAAACTTCGTCCTTTGTGCATCAAAGATATTATGGCTGGTTCTCTTAGATTTCCTTCCGCCATAATCTTGTTTACTACTATAACGAATAAATCTCCTAATTCCGACCAGAACTCTTTGTAAAATTCATATCCCAGTCCATCAAGTCCTGGGGATTTTCCGTTCTTTAAGCCGCTTAACACTTTTTCTACCTCTGCTTTAGTGACTTCTGCCTTTAAAGCTTCATTTTCTTCTTCTCGGACCTTTCTCTTTACTTCAAAATCTTGAAACCTTAATTCTGGTTGCTTTGGATATTCTGGTTGTTTATAAAAATTTTCGTAGAAACTGGCAACTTCTTCTAGAATTTCATCCTGGCCACATACTAGCTCATTATTCTCTCTTTTTAGTTTCCTGATGACATTTTCTTCTCTGTGCTGTTTAGCTTTCAGCTTCGTAGATAACTTTACTTGTTCCGACCCAAATACTTCGTTTATTCGATTTTTGAGTTTAAAATGTTCGAAATCAGCTTCTTCAATCTTCTTTATCTCCTGCTTAACTTCATTGTATTCCTGCCAAACGTGCTGACCGTCATCGAGTTCTTCCTTTAGATCACTCAAAACTCTATATAGATACCTTTTGAAAGCCTTTTCCTTTCGTTCTTCCTCTTTTTCTAGGGTTAGTATGAAAGCTTTTATCTTCCTTTTAAAATTTAGCCAAAAATTCCTTGTATCATATTCTGCTTTGTATTCACCCAGATATTCCTGAATTTTAATTCTAATAAGTTCTTTAATGTCCTTTTTTTTTAAGTAAACTTGGGTTCATTCCCCAAAAACAGTTTTTTGGGATCCCAAAACGTAAGTGGAGGGATACCTATGAAATCGCAAAAGTTGTCCGTCTGTCCGTCCGTCCGTCTGTAAGCACGATAACTCTCGAAGGGAATGAGATATTTTGATGAAACTTGGTGTGAGGGTTCGTTGGGTCGTCGGACCAGTCAAGTTCGTAGATGGGCTTTGTAGCTCTACATTTAGGGGTGGGGGAGGGGATTCAAATTAAGGGACAAACAAAATAATTTGAATCAGCTAATGTGATAGTAGATTATGGGGTAAGAAGACATGCTGAACACGATGGAGTTTATTGAAAGTAAAAGTTTTATTTGAAGTTGATTAAATGTTCGATTTAGAGGTAGGGAGACATGCTGAAGACGATGGTGAAAACTATTTTCTCGACGGACAAGTATTTCGACCGGAATCCGGCCCAAGCCGGAAAGTTTGTCAAAATTAAAAGTTTTATTTGGAGTTGATTAGATGTTCGATTTAGGGCAAGAAGACATGCTGAACACTTATGTGGAAACAAGTTTCTACCCGGACATGTAGTTCGTCCGGAATCCGGCCAAAACCGGAAAACTGTTGGAAGTCAAAGTTTTATTTCTAGTTGATTAGATAAGCGATTTAGGGGTAAGAAGAGATGCTGAGTCCCTGTGTGACAATCGTATTTTACCCGGACATATAGTTCGACCGGAATCCGGCTGGAATCGGAAAATTTGTTATAAGCTAAATTTCTATTTGAAGTTGATTAGATGTTCATTACTGGGGAAAGAAGATACCCTGATTTCGTCTTTGAGCTTTCTTTTTTCGCCGGACAAGTAGTTCTGGAGTTCGGCCGGAACCGGGAAATTGGCAGAAGTGGCAGGAAGTTTTCGTCAAAACAGATATGACTTATGGTAAACACACATGCTGAATCCAAATCTGAACTTGGTTTTCTCAGGTGATTAGCTATTTGGCCTTAATCTGTTTTTGAATTTTAATTGTAAAAATGTTCAAGGAGTCTGGCGAAGATTGGATCTGGCTAAGACAAGACCCAGTTGTCTGGATCAGATATTGAATTTTTGGGATCCCATCGAAACCTTTGGTCTTGTTTTAATAGATGACTTTGGAGTGCTGGTATCATGTTGTTCATTTAGGGACATCACTACCGCCATATGGTCAGAAAATACGACGCTGTATGTTGTGATCTCCTGGACATCTTTTACCATGAAATCAGAGCAGTATATGCGGTCTATCCTTCTCGCTCCTCTTTTATCCACTCTCGTAAAGCCTGTTTTTTTATTATTTCTTCCCAAACATCTTTCATGCTCCACACTCTGATCTCTTCCTTTAAGTCATCGCTAAATCTGTATTTCAAATTTGTTTTCTTGGAGTTTAAAATGTCTTTCTGGTCTGTAACGCAGTTAAAATCTCACAGGAGAATGATCTTTCTTCCATTAAGAAACTTTGGTATCTTTTTCTGAAGCACTTCCTGTCGTTTCCTGAAATTGTTTGTCCCAGATGGTAGGTGCGTATTTACTATCACCATTCCTTTAAAGAAAAGGCTGCTTATATCGCCTTCTTCTTCGAAGCGTAGCGTTTTCTTATCCAACTCCAAACTTGCTCTTACTGCAAAGCCAGTATCTGGGTTTATTCCACCAGAAACAAAAACATAACCGATTTCATCCAAGAAATCGATTTTGTTCGTGTCTACCTCTTGGAGGCATATAATGTCTACTTTACTTTTTAGAATTAAAATCCTGCAGCATCTTTTGTCGTTTTCTTTGCTTCAAACCGTTAACATTTAATGTTCCAATCAGCATTTAATTTGTTTAAAAAAAAACTTAATTTCACTAGTTTACTTATTTTTTGCTTTCTTTCCTGTCCCGTTCGTTTTTTCGGATCTTATTTCAACTGAATCTAGGGATGTTTGGCTTAACTGTCTTTTTGGGGTTTCTTCCGCTGTTCTTTGGGCACTCCGCCCTTCGAGTTTGTTTGCTGCGATTGGTTTGATTCCCGGGATATTTGATGATTTCTTTGTTTCGGACGGTTTCTTTTTAATTTCCTTCTTTTCTTTTTCCTTATCCTCTTTTTGGTTTTTCCTGTTCTCCGATTCCTCCGATTTTCCTGTTCTCCGACGTGACGTTTCCTACCTGGCTCGCCACCAGTGCTCCCACAACCAGATCGACCGCTTGCGATGAAGTGAGTTCAGCTATTCCCGAAAATTCTCCGCTCATACCCGGTTGTATTAACATCGGTACACTAGAAGGGCCGGGTAACCCCCACACATTTGTACTCAAGACCAAGGGAGTACCTGTTTGATTTTCGGGTTCAGCTCGGGTATTCTTTCTTGATCTAGGCGGTCCTTTTCGTTTTGGGTATACAGCTGCTTCATGTTCATTACTGTGGCAAATGTTACAAGCTTTTGGCTGCCCTTCATAGAAATACGAACATCTTCTCTTCCCCAACGATCTTTACTGAAGGAGGGATCGCGGTTTCTATGTACATGAGGGCAGTTGCTCTTCCTGTCCATACTTCGATGAAACCATCGCCTTCGTATGATCTCCTTCGGACATTCAAAACCTGGCCGTACTGTTGAATCGCTTTTTTAATGTCGTCTGCTGAAGCTTCTCCTGGTATTTTCCGAAGCTGGACAACTACCGGGCGCTTTCCACTCCTATCAATATAAACTGGAAAGATTTCATTTTCGTACTTGAACTTTAACTCCACCTTTCTATACTTCTCAAAAAACTCTTCTGCTAGCACCGCGCTTTTCATTGTTACTTGGACCCGTTCCAAACCTTCTCAGGTCGTCCCCGTCTATAGCTCGAACGTTTGTTGCACTTAATCCAAGACTTTTGAGGAATCGGTGGACTTCAACAACTCTCACCTCTTTCAGAGACGATTCCGGAAGGCTACTCAAATCGAACCTCAAGGTGCTTCTCGACATATTATTTCAATAATCTCACTTCAAATCAAACTCTTCAAAAACTTTCAAAAAAACAACTAAAGCAACAAAACCACAACCACAAAACGCACCACTAACAAAAAAAACAACACACAAGATTTTTTTTTTGTCGCCTGTTACCACCGCAAAATTACTTGTAGTAGCAACACTGCGCTTGAAAAAAGAAAAGTAACCGCTAGGTAGCACGACCTGCACTCATTCACAGTCATACATCATTCACACACAAACACGCTAATACCAAAATTCTGGGGGAAAAAGCACCACACAACCAAACTATCACACACTCTCTCTCAAAGTGGTATATTTTTTGTCTCGCACGCTTTATCTGTCCACTAAAATCATTTCAGACAAAGAAAGCTTTCTCAAGACACCAATATAATTAGGCACCAGCGTTGCCCAATTTGTGTTTAATATGCGCGCTTTAAGGGGGCGTGAGATTCATTTGTAAGCAAAACACTTGAAGCAAAAATGATCATGGGCTCATGGGGATCATGAAAGTATATATTTTACTTAAACGGATTATTTTTACTTTACGGTTAAGATGAGTACTTTAAGAAATGGTCGGATGTCCTACCTAGCACAGCTGGAAGTACCTTAACTCTCGATCACCGGATTCTGACCCTCCCCCTCCGGCTCCACTTACAGTGCACGGATCCAATCCAGTTCTGTAAATGATTTGTCTAGAGCATTTGTTTGTTATTCCCACCAAGTTCCATCCCGATCGCTCCACTCTGAGAGTTTCATACGATTTCCGGTCCCCTCCGCCCCCCCCCCCAGATTTAGCGGATCCGGTCCGGACTTGAAATGGGACATCTGAGACACGAGTTATGTCCAGATGTGAAGTTTCATTAAGATCTGATCACCCGTTCGAAAGTTATGCAGGACCCTATTTTCCGGATTCCGCCACCTCGACTCCCCCCACGATGGTCGGATCGGACAAGTGACTGTTTCCAAGTTAATCTGGCCGAGTCCCTGATGTGCCTGCCAAGTTTTGTTGTCCTAGTCCACCTGGAAGAACATTAACTACGGATCGCCGGAACTCCGGAACCCCCCCTCCAACTCCCCCCGTAGTATCCGGATCCGGCCCAGGTCTGTCATTGATGTATCTGGAGCTTGTGCTTGTTCTTCCCACCAAGTTTCATCCCGATCGTTTCATCCCAAGTTTCATCCGAAACTCTGAGAGTTTCATACGATTTTCCGGTCCCCCTCTGCCCCCCCCCCCAGATTCATCGGACCCGGTCTGGACTTGAAATGGGACATCTGAGACACGAGTTATTTCCAGATATCAAGTTTCATTAAGATCTGATCACCTTCGAAAGTTATGCATGCCCCTATTTTCCGGATTCCGCCACCTTCCCCTCCCCCATGATGGTCGGATCGGGCAAGTGACTATTTCCAAGTTAGTTTGGTCGGGTCCCTAATATGCCTGCCAAGTTTCATCGTCCTAACACATCTGGAAGTACCCTAACTCGAGAAGAGTGAACCGACCGACCGACCGACCGAAAAGTGATCGGTATATGGCACTTGAGCGAAGCTGCAAGTGCAATACAAATTCTCGATCCGATAATCGTGGGGGAGTGGAGGAAGGGGGAATCCGGAATATTAAGTCATGCGTAACTTTGGAACGGGTGATCGGATTCGAGTGGAATATAACAATTGAACAGAGGAATTGTCCGGTGCTATCCAAATGCTGAAGACTCTAAAGAAATTCCGGGTTCCTAAGGATAAACTAAAATTAATTTTCTGCATGTTCATCCGCCCACTAGTAGAATATGCATGTCCTGTTTGGCATTTCGCTCTTACAAAAGAAGAAAGTGATAAAATTGAACGGGTTCAGAAGAGGTCGCTACAAATCATCTACGGAGGTTCCCCACTGCCTTACTCTTTTTATCTAAAAGAATACAAACTTGACCCCCTTTTTGCCCGTCGAGAGAAACTGTGCCTAAAATTTGGCTCAACCCTCCTCCTCCACCCCATCTACAAGAACTTCCTCCCGCCCCCCTTTGTCCCCCTCAGATCCCGACTCCCCAGAGAGGCGGCTGCGAAAGTTCCAAAACTGACACCGGTTTACTCCAGGTCACAGCGTTATTCTCGAAGCTTTGTGCCGAGTTTTGTTCGTACTTTTAACAATTCGTAACTTGTGTGTTTTGTCCTATTCTTTTTGTTTTTCTCGTTTGACTAAAAGATACCATATTTGGGCTATGCCTATGAGAGACTGTATCTTGTTTACATTAAATGATTTGAATTTGAATTTGAATCTGTATCATGTCCAGACCGGATCCGACAACTATTGGGGGGGGGGGAGAGAGGAATACGTTACCGGCTTAGACAGCAGAGATCGGGATGGAACTTTGTGGGACTAACAAACATATGCTCTGGTTAAATCATTTACAGAACTGGATTGGCTCCGGGCACTATGGGGGGAGTTGGAGGGTCCGGAATTCCGGTGATTAGGGTACTTCCTTTAAGGTACTTCTAGATGTGCTCGGACGATGAAACTTGGCTGGAATATTAGAGATTCGATAGGACCGGCATAGAAATCATCATTTCCCAAATCCGACTATTCCTTAAAGTACCAATATTAACCGGAAAGTAAGAAAAATACTCTTAAGCAAATTATACATTTTCATGATCCCCATTAGCCCATTATTATTTTTGCCCCAAGGGTTTTGCTTACAAATGAAGTTCGAGCTCCCTTAAAGTGCTCATCTTAACCACAAAGTCGAAAAGTAGCCTACTTTTGATCAAAAGATGCATCTCAACCCATGATCATTTGTGCCTCAAGGGTTTTGCTTAAAAGAAATTTCTAGCATCCTTAAAAAGAGAAAAAAAATACTTTGGACCAAACGGTATATATTAGTGATCCCCAAGGGCCTGTCACCGTTTTTGCCTCAGGGATTTTTGCTTACAGACCAATTTCTAGCGCATTTAAAGTGCGCATCATTACAGGCAAATTAAAATATAAATCACTTTTTACCAAACGAACATTCTCGTGATTTCCTATCTCAAGGGTTTTGTTTACAAATGATCAGAACAAACTCACGAAAAGGCAAATTCTATAGTTCATCTTCTGGTCCAGCTTTGCAAGTGAGCTTCTAGCTCTTGTTAACAAAAGTTTGGACGTTAGGCCGGATTGATGAATATGACCTTACATTTTGGAAAGCTCCGTAGAGCTCTTGTCTGGGGCCAAAAAGGATGGTTTTTGCTTGTCCTCGAGCCAGAGCCTACGGTGTGTGAAGTGAAGCGGAGTTGTATAGCCTATGTCAGAGAGGACTATTTGAAGTTCTGCAGCCAAGCTGTCGTTTCATCAAACCATGTTTCTGCTTTCGACCGGAAAGCTCCGTTCTAGCAAGCAAGCAGGCAGGCACCTCGGTCAGAGATGTTTTGCTTAATAAATTCATTCATTCATTCATTTATATATATTCGGGAAATTGATAGTTCCGTCTCCTTCCCTGGAATTCTTCTCTTCTAAAGCACGTTTCTGATTTTTTTTTTTATTGATTTTTTTTTTAGCACTTCTTGATGCCGAGTATGACCGGGAGAAAGCCGAAGCCAGTGCGGCCGAGAAGGAAGAGAACTCCGAGCCCTCCAGCGAGCAAGACGACGATGACAAGCCGGAGGAACCCATTATAGAACTGCCAAACGGCGAAGAAACGAAGAAACAACCCAAGCGACTTCGCGCCCTAATCCTTACCCCTACTCGTGAGCTCGCGGTTCAAGTTAGAAACCATCTTGTGGCAGTTGCAAAATATACAGGAATCAAAGTTGCTGTTGTCATTGGTGGGATGGCACTGCCAAAACAGGAGCGCGTTTTGAGAAAAGGTCCGGAGATTCTCGTCGCTACGCCAGGACGTCTTTGGGAACTTATCAACGATGGAAACCTGCACTTGTCAAGCCTTGAAGATATCAGGTGGGTAGGATATGATTTATCTGCAGACCAGGTGGATTCGCTGTTGTAAAACCGTGTTGTAACGCCAAAAGTCGGTACACTGCACTTCTTTTTGTCTTGAACAGGAAAATGGTTTGTTGCGAAAAGCCCACTGGCATGAGGAACAAGAACAAATCGCAAAACCTTAAACCTTAACATATTTCTTCTGGATGCTTCACCGCTACCCGAATAAACTTCTTTTCTTTTCTGCTACCCCGAATATTTATCCTCTGTTCCCATCCACTCTCAGAATATCCCTACCAAAGAATTCCTCTCTTAGCCCCTTCAGCTCTTCAAATTCACATAAAATGGAATAAATTATCACTAATCACTACGTATGGCCTGACAGAATGTAACCCCATTTCACCTGAATATTTCCTGTTTTTGCCAATTTAACGAGCAAAATCAGGCGGCAGCTTGAGTGACATGTGAACCGTTTTATTACCGTAACGTTACATAGTCAATGTAGGCGACCCCCCCCCCCCCCCCGCATTCGAATCCAGGATTCGTCCTCTTGGCCGGATTCGAATTTTCTGCTTGTCAAGCTGGATTCGGACTCAGCCTCTCCAAACCCCCAATCTTACGAAGCTGCTCAAAGTTCTAGTCTACATCCTTCTAGTTTCCGTTTCCCAATTTTTTCACAGTCGGCTTAAGCAATTCCACTTTTTGACCTCCACCATCAACCAAGGTTCAAGGTCATCTTGATTTACAAAAAAATCTATCATTATCACTTTCCGCTGCTGAGATCAGAGATCGAGCGCACACGAAAAAAAAATTAAGCCAAATTAACATCCATCCACTAAATAATCATATAGCTAACGGTAAGCAAGGCCAAGGCACAGTCACAATTAAACAAAAATAAATATATAAATAAGAAATAAAAGTAGACAAAGATGGGAATATCGACAGATTTTATATAAATAACAAAATGAGAAAAAACCGGAAAGTGAGAATCACTTACCTAACTTCTGTAAGTTTCGATCAGCATTCTTCTAAGCCGTGATTTTATAGCAGCTATTCCTACCTCCTCCGTAATCTATCACGTTATCTAAGTACCTAAGATATCAGTGCTTTTTGTCACCTCTGTCCATGTACACGATTTGATAAGTACCTAAGATATCAGTGCTTTTTGTCACCTCTGTCCATGTACACGATTTGATTTTTGTCAAGGTCGGATTCGAATCCGGGTTTGAATCCTCAGCACGAAATAGTGGATTCTGAATTGGATTCGTACCTAGCCCGGGATTCGGATTGGAATCCTTTCAAGATAGGATTCGCCCATCTCTGGTTTGAACCCCGTTCCCTTAACGATAAAACAACAGAAGAACGGCAGTGAAGACAGGTTACATGTCCTACTGGCTCTTTCTTTTTTCTTTGTATTTCTTCTTTCAGGTTTATTTTTCCTTTTCTGTCAGTTTGTTTCTTTAGGTATTTGGCTATTGACGAAACTGACCGGATGTTAGAAAAAGGCCATTTCCGCGAACTTACAGCTATCCTTGATCTTGTCAACGCTGACCCGAACAAGACAGCACGCCGCCAGAATTTTGTATTTTCTGCCACTTTGACAATCGTTCACGATCTCCCTGAGCGAATAAAGGAGAAGAAAAAGAAGAAATCTTTGACATCGGACCAGAAGCTGAATGCTATTATGGAGCACATTGGTGTCAAATCAAAGGCTAAAGTGGTGAGTGGTTGGTTTTCTTAATTCCGTATAGCAAGAAAAGAATTTGCCAGCCCGTGCTTGAATTTCATTCATGTAAATGACCAGCATAATTTATATTTCATTCCATTCTTTTGCTGAAGAAAGCTGTGAAGTTGGTTTGTCAGTAAACGATTCGATTCGACTCGGCAGAGGCGTTACTAGCCAAAATATTTTGTTTTGGGGGAAGGGGGTAGCAAGGTAGATACCGACTGTCTGGTCATTTTAGGTACCTTTTTTCACAAAAATGACTGCTTGTAAGAAAAAATCGGCTCTTTAAAAAAAAAGACTGCGTTATTAAAGAAAAAATTAAACATTTTCTAAGAAAATTACACTTTTTTTTTCATATTTGATAGTGCAAAACGGATACGTCAGCTGAATTTTATTAGAGCTATATTTCGGCCCTTCTTGGCAAGGGTCCTCTTCAGTCACTAAGCCGCTCTAGTTGGAAAAACTAACTTGAGTTTCCCATAAGTCGATTGAGAGGTAAGGAGACATGCTGAATCCGAATATGAAAATTATTTTCTCGCCGGACAAGTATAGTTCACCCGGAATCCGGCAAAAACCGGAAATTTTGGAAAAAGTAAAAGTTGTATCTGAAGTTTATTAGATGTCCGATTTAAGGGTAGAAACTCGTGCTGAATCCGAATATTAAAATTATTTTCACGCCGTACCAGTACTTCACGCTGAACAACATCTGACAACTTCTGGTAACAATTTAATAAAATTTGTTGACCAATTTTCGAGTCCCTACCCTACCCCTTAATTCACACAGGTGAAAGCTCTGCGCGTGGGTGACGTCATGCTCATTTGCTAAAAACTTCATTTTCACTACCAAAAGTCAAGCTAGCTTGTTGGCTTGTTCACACAGAGCGTGTTCCACCCTACTTACCGTAGTATATATATAATTATAGCTGCGTTCTGGTTGCGTTTTTTTTTCTCTGTTCAGTTCGCTGTTTTATATTTTTCCCGTTTTTGTCAAACTACGTATGACGTCAAGAATTCTGGCTTTTTGCCGTCAAGACTGGAACGATTTTTTTTATTTTCCAGCAGGATATGATGCCACGGGCGGATCCGACCAATCACGTTACAGAAATGCGTAGTTACTACGCTCCCGAGCATGGTAAGGAAATAGTAACTATTAGTTACTATTTCGAGAAGGTTGGAACGGTCAGCTTAGTAACTTTTCGTGAGGATGGAACGGAAATAGTAACTATTGTTAGAAGGGTGGAACATGCTGACAGTCTCATAAACAGTTATTTCTCTTGCAGGTTGACATCACCAACAAATCCATGACAGCAGAAACCCTCACAGAGACACAAATCCCTTGCTCGAATGAAGAAAAGGACTTTTACCTCTACTATATTCTTAGACAGCACCCTGGACGAACACTTGTTTTCTGCAACAGCATTGACTGCGTACGAAGACTGAATTCGGTTCTTGCCGTCCTCAACTGTAAACCCTTACCTTTGCATGCACAGGTAATGAATTGATCAGTACCAAGTGCAGTTGAGTCTTAACTTTGTCCCCTAAGAACCTTCAATTCTTGCGGCAGCGACAGGACCGCGATTCATTATGCAGTTGGCAGGGACTGAAAGTGATACGAGAGTCTTTCGTGTATGAAAAACGCAGCCTCACAGTACGACGTGAGATTGACCCTTTATGTTATGATAAGATAAGATAAGATACATGGAAAATAAGCACAAACAAACAAAAATAATACCTTCTATAAGCACCTATCCCTATGAATGAATAAATGAAAAAATTTATTTCCCATCAAAATTGGCCCGAGGGGCCCTCGACGGAGTAAACAAAACAGAAGAGAAAAAAGCAAAACACGCAATACAAAATTACAACACAACAACAAGTAAGAGAATACGAACATTAGCACGTAAATGAGTCTTATCTGTTTAATGGAAGGTAAGGTAAGGTACAATTTTAATGGCAAATATAAATAAACCTGGTGTTTCTCAAAAGCATCAGAAATGCCAGTGGCATAAGGAACGACGCTTCACTAATTCTGATTGGTTTGTAAAAATTATTGATACAATTCCAGCCGAAGGCATTGTAAAAAATGAACTTTCAAACTTCTTTATTCTTGCCTCAATCGCAGTCACAGGATCGGCTAGATGATATTTTGTACTATATTTTGTACTGAAATGGGCTAGGGCTACCCTGAGGAACCTCACCAACTATTTAACTCATAAAACAACTATTACCCATAATCCTGCACATCCATTCTTCATCCACCCCTATTATATTTACTCCAGCAATTTCTAAACTAAGTTGACTCAAATTTTCGCATTCACACAACAAATTTTTAAAATTCTTATCCATACTATCACAAATCGGGAGATGAGTAAGGAGCGGACCGACCCTTTGTCCTCCCATTCTACCGCCTTCTCTCCCCAAGAGGCAGACTGTCTGCCCTACAACTAATCAAATCCCTTATTTCCTCCCATTTCAATCCCGCTTTAAAATAAACTGATGATAGCTCGGGATTATAGGCTGGGTGTTGTTGCATTGATCCTATTGCAGTAAGTAAGTAAGTAATTTATGTCTGACCTGCCATTTGAAAAGTGGAGTATGTAAAAGAAAAGAAAATAATTAAATAACACACAACAACGTTATATGAATCGCCTTTTTAGCGGTTTTAAGGTCGTGAACAAAACACCTATTCGAAAGTCGACTCTTCGAACCACGTAGAGATGCGGTATACTTCCTTGCAGTATTAGTTGCAGTTCTAGCAATAGTACTAATACTAGTATTAGTTGCAGTAACACCGGAGAGAACTGTTGTGCCTGTATTGCATCGGAGTAGTTATGTATCACCAGTTTCTGGTCCGGGGATGAAGGGAGTTTCGTTTTTAGTAATTCTGTACTATGTTTTCGTACTGCATTTCACATGTCTGATGACGTCGAAGAGTACCGCACAACGTCAATTGCATAGCTGCGTGTCTTCCAACAGAAGCTGATGGAGCTTTGAAAGTTTAGTTAAAAAGCCAGCGTATTGCAAATCGTTTGTTCTTCACAATAGGCTCCTCGTAGCCTAGTGACATTGAGGAGAGAGCAGTGACGAAGATACAGTGAGGAACGCCTACCCAAATTCAGACGACGTCTTGAGAAAGACCCCCCCCCCCCCCCCTTAAAGTACTGACGTGGCTTATAGGCAAATGTTCATTGAATTGAACCAAAAGTATATATAAACCCAGTGGCACGAGCGTGTCTGTCTGAAGCCCGCGTGACGTCAACCTTCAAACAACAACAACTTCCTGCTACGGTGAGAATCAAATGAACTATGGTCTCCATAACACAGATGCCCTATAAGGTATAGAATGTTGAATTCTACAAAGGGGAAACAAGTTATTCGGTGACAGCACTTTTGCTTTATTGTAGATGCACCAGAAACAGCGTTTGAAGAACCTTGAGCGGTTCTCAGCAGATGAGAAGGGACTGCTTATCGCCACCGATGTAGCGGCCAGAGGCCTTGACATACCGAACGTACAGCACGTGGTACACTACCAGGTTCCTCGCACGTCAGAGGTGAGTTTCCTTTTATAATTGTAAGTATATCATTATTTATGGCTATGACGATCCACCACTGTTTTTGTAAACAGATAAAATGGAATTAAACGAATTGGAATTAGTTTCCTTTTTTCTTAATTTTCTTATTGGCGGGAATTCCGCTCTCTAAGGAATTTTCTTTTGGTGTTTTCCTTCTAAGTTTCACAAACATCCCTAAACGCCATGTTGGTCTGCTGTTTTACGTTTCTGGTTCTGTCAGGTGTCGTTGTATTTTTGAGGTCACAATATACAGTAAACCTATTTCTAAGCCTAAAATTACATATAAGTTATTGTTCTATTTAAAATTTATAAGAGCTCATCCCCCTTATAAATTAGTAATTTATACCTTCTCTGAAGGGAATGTAGACAACCAGATATCTTTGTCCGAATTATCTCTTTTCTTGTTTTGCTTTGTACACTTCAGTTTTGAAGGATGATAAATAAGTTATAAGAATAATATTTTTAAGGACCCGTCGTTCGTATAATGCCAGTGGAACCTACTTCCGTAATTGCATTCATTAAATCTTAAGCTACCAAATGTCATATGTTACGTACCTCACTAATCATTGCACTTGTCAAGATTAACTATTTTCCATGCGCATTGTGCTCCTGACGGGTTATCTGAATTTTGCCGGGATTTTGCTATAGTAGTTAATGGGCCAAAAGGCTTAAAATAGCCGAAGCCGTGGATAGTTTGTTAAAAGCAGAGCCTAGTTTTACAGTATCCGGAAAATTTTGAATATTGGACCATACACACAAAAATTAGTGCGAGGGGTGCTCTAACATTAAAATTATCCTTTATTCTGAATTTCCAGAAATCAATCTTGCCATTAACTTTTCGATATGTGATCTCTGTTTTAGTGATTTATTTTCTGGTCCACCAGTGTCGCTGTCCATGGGTCTTCTTTCGATAGATATTCCTCCAGCCCAAGCTGACTGCGAATCATATTTTGAAGGTGCAAAACAGATAAGTCAGCTACATCTTATTAGGGCTATATTTGGCCCTTCTTGGCAAGGGTCCTCTTCAGGCTCAAGCCGCTCAGCTGGAAAATGAACTCGTCGAAAAACAATTCAAGATTCTTCCTTAAACATCTGATTTTGTGAACTTCTTCTCTAAAAATTGGTTGCTGCTGTTTTGGGGATCCCAAAACGTAAGTGGAGGGATACCTATGACATCGTAAAGTTGTCCGTCCGTCCGTCTGTTAGCACGATAACTCTCGAAGGGATTGAGATATTTTGTTCAAACTTGGCATGAGGACTTTTTAGGTCAAAGTACAGGTCAAGTTCGAAGATGGGCTATGTAGCTCTATATTTAGGGGTGGGGGAGGGGTTTAAAATTAAGGGGAACAAAAAGTATTTTTAAAAGTCTAATGAAATAGTCGAACTAGGGGTAAGGAGACACGCTGAATCCGAATATGAAATTTATTGGACAAATAGTTCACCCGGAATCGGGCGAAAACCGGAATATTTGTGAAAAGTAATAAGAAGTTGATTGGAGGTTCGATTTAGGGGCAAGGAAACGTGCTGAGTCCGAATATGAAAATTATTTTTTCGCGACAATTAGTTCGGCCGGAATCGGGCCAAAACCGGAGAATATGTTTAAAGTAAAAGTTATATTGAAATTTGATAAGATGTTCGATTTGCGGGTAAGTAGACATGCTGAATTCGCATATGACAACCATTTTCTCACCGGAGGTATAGATCGCTCGGAATCCGGCTGAAACCGGAAAATTTGTTAAAAGTAAAAGTTTAATTGGAAATTGATTAGAGGTTGGATGTAGGGGTAAGGAGACATGCTGAATTCGTTTTTGAGCTTTATTTTTTCGCCGGACAAGTAGTTCCGGAATTCCGCCAAAATCGGAAAATTGGCAGAAGTAAGGCAGGAAGTTTCGATCTGCTTCTTCAAAATAGATATGACTTAAAGGGGTAAACACACATGCTCAATCCATATCTAAACTTGGTTTTCTCATATAATGAGCTATTTTTCCTTAATCTTTTTCTAAATTTTAATAGTAAAAGTGTTCAAGGAGTCTGGCGATGACAAGACCCAATTGTCTGGATCAAATTTGAACTTTTGGGATCCCATTGGAACCTTTGGTCTTGTTGCTGTTTGATTGGGTCGTCGAGAGGGTTTTGATTCCAGTAATTGATTCACTAAAAGTTGCTTGTACATCGTACGTGTTTGATGAACTAGAGCGTGTACAAAAGAGAGCCGTTTCGGTTATACAAGGTCAGCAATTAACTTCAAGTTCTTATTAATCTCTACTAACAGACTTATCCCTCCCCTCACTGCGTGAACGTCGTAACACGCTGTTTTTCAATTTGGCTGTAAAATCCTTGCATTTGTCCAACACCGTACTATCCTCCCACTTGATGCGCCTATTAGAAATCGTACGCGTTCGCATCTGAAGCTGAAGCCAGTTAAAAGGAAAACAAAGAGGCACATTAATACGTTTGTGCCATTTTTCGTTAACATGTTTGATAAAATGTCCGTGTAACGCTAGTATTACTACGCCATGTGTCCCGTTATGTAACTTGTGAGTGTTAAAAGTAATGATGTTTTGTGAAGACAACCAAATTAGCTCGTTAGCAAGTTTTGGTGGGCTTTTATTCAGGATAGCTCCAGTTTGATTCCTATCGCGTATGGTTGTCTTTGTCCAGACCGAGGTCGCTATAGAACCAGAAGGTGCTTGGGTGATTTTGTAACACATCTTATCCTTAACAGATCCTGTAGGCGACTGTTACGGTGTATACCACGAGAGAAGCTGCTGACTAGTTCAATAATTAAGATCCGTAGTTGACTTCCGCGAATCGACTCGAATGCGGCTTTAAGTTCCCGGCTTTATGGGCAACAAAGACATATCTTGCCAGACATACGCGAAGGACAAGCAACTTCAACTTTTACAAATTGCGTACGGGAGAAATTACAAATGCGGTATAAAAGCTATTTCGCGGCATACTTGCGGTATGCGGTATAATATAAATATTATGCGGCATTTCCCTCAGAATCGTGGCAATATGCCGCGAAATACGGTATAAGTGGCAACACTGGTGTATACCTCAGCCTGTGGGAAAAGACATTAGAGCCTAAGGCTTCCTACTATGGGCTGGACCATTTTCTGAATAGTTTCCAAAGTTTGGTGAATCTGAGGGATACATTTTTTCGAGGGGGTGTACCGCTGCTCCCTGGTATTTTGGGGACTACCAATTATTGCGTTATGTTGGTTTATAGAGAAAGGCGTGGAGGCGCGGAAGGCAGCGACTTGGAACGTGTTGAGTGTTAGTGTTTTTCTTTTCTTTTTATTTTTGTGTTTGTAGTTGTGTATATGGCCACTGGTTATTAAATACACGTATATATATATATATATAATCATTGTAAATTTAGATGTACCTTAACCGTTACTGTTGAACAGGTTTTAGTGCTTATTTTTCTTTCAGAGTTATGTCCATCGAAGTGGTCGAACTGCACGAGCCTCTAAAGAGGGAGTCAGTGTTGTTCTCGTCGAGCCCTCGGAATATCCAGCATACCAAAAAATGTGCAAAACCCTCGGCCGAAGTAAGTCCCCTTCTCGATTTTACATTCTCCGTGCCTGTAGTTATGCCCATTAATTATTTTTTCTCATTCTCGGCATCTCATTTTCACATAATTAATTTTCTGTTCGTAACTCCAATCAGTCTTTCTTATGTTCCTTCTCGATGTAACTGTTGTCACTGCATGCTACTACTAGCAAACTGGATGCTAGTACAGCAAGATTGGATCCTATCGGATACTGCTCTTTAAGATTAACCTAGTCGGGGGCATGTTACACCCAAGTATTCATATCAATACATTCAACTTTTCCTTACAACTACCATACGTACAACTCGCATAGTGAAAAAAAAATATTTCATCCGGCTACCGTGGTAGCAAACTTTTTGGCCTGGGACCAAATGTGATATTCTGGATGGAAATGAAGTAAAAAAAAGGAAAACAAAAAGTTTAACTGAAAAGGGCCGGGGTAGGACAATTTAGTTACCCATCACTTATTCACTTAAATTGACTTGAAGACCCACGGAAAATGCGTTACTTCGTTGTTCCACTATTCACGAATAATCAATTTTCAAATAGTGTAATTTCCCTGTGGTTTGTGGTACCTCTATAACGGTTGCATCTATGGTGTATGCCTTAGCAGAAAGATTTATGATTTTTTTCGTTTGTTCAAGCACTAAGCAGTCTTCACCAAGCTTACCACTGCCCACTGAAAAGCCGCTTTTGTGTTGACAATAAAAATTTCTTCTAAAATTTCCCGCGTCATAGTAAAATTTACGTTGTGGGGACTGCCGCTGATATTCTGATCCTCGTAACTAGAGCACACAGTGGAAACAAAAAAATCTTTAGCAGAATCCAAATTATTCACTGTATTCAATTAAATGACACAGAAATAAGTTGGCTTTTCAGTTAAACTTTAAACTAGCAGCTAAGCGTGGTAATTGCCTGAACAGGAATTACGAAACAGCAGCAAAAAAATGGTGTCGTGGGTGCTTGAACTTCATTTTGGCAGAACTTCCTCTAGCCGACAAACACGTGGGACCTTGATCGGCATAGGATAGAAAAATAATACTAAAAACCTGTTTATAAGGAATTAAATTTCATTCGGTCACTATTTAGGGGGTCCTATATCGGGCTCCTACTTTAGCTGACTGTATGTGTGAATTTGAACTGGCGAAAACAAGGCGAAATTAGGAAGAGTTGAGGTACCCATGTTTTTACCTCCTGCGTCTTAGCCGATACTACACTCTGCCTTGATTCCATTAGAGACTGAACGTCGACGCATTTTCAGTGCCAACGTGCTGTATTCCCGCTAGCCGTTAGGTCGTATGTTTTCTTCTCAAATTTCCAGTCCTAGACCGGGACTCCAGACAAACTACTCTTGGTAAGAAATAAGCTTGATCTCGCATGTTTCTTTGCCTCCCGTCAACGGCCCACGAATCAGTTAAACAAGGCTGATGATCATTCATTTCCCGGAGTTCGATCAATCTATCAGGCGGGAAACCGCCGTTCCTGCTCCGTCATGTGCCATACATTAAAATCCAAGGTTTTCCTGGTCCGACGAGTCGGTCGGGAACCAAACGGTCAAATGTTTGAATGTACCTAGATTCCGGTAAAACTGGTTTCCTTGTTTAATTTACTCTAATGCTGACCATTTCACCAGATCCAACAGGAAATAGAGTAGTTTTGAAGAAAAAAAATTCCCGGGTGTCCGCCGAAATTTCCAACCCAAGTCTCAAACCAAAACCATATGATGTTTGCTGGTACTCACTGATACCCTATACTTACCGTAGTTACTACGCATGACATCACGAATTCTGGCTTTTTGCCGTCAAGGCGGGAACGATTTTTCAGCAGAATATCATGCCACGGGCGAATCCGACCAATCACGTTACAGAGAGGCGTAGTTACCACGCTTGTTACGCTCCCGAGCATGGTAACCAAATATTTACTATTAGCTACTATTTCGAGAAGGTTGGAACGGTCAGCGTAGTAATTTTTCACGAGGTTGGAACGAAAATAGTAACTAATAGTTACTATTGCTAGAAGGGTGGAACACGCTCTGAGTCAGCTGAGAACTTCAGAGCCATCAAACATGGTTCGCGGTCAGCCTGGGTTGAAAGAAAACCTACAAGCATATTATAATTCGGCGTCAGTGGCCCGACCGACACCGACAAGATGTCTTCATCTTCATCAGTCTTCATGTGACTGTTGAAGAGAGCAGTCGCAATTTCTTTCAACTTATCTCAAAGCAAAACAGCCGTTGGAAAATAATCACGCTCAGAATAACGGTCAAATTCAACAGTAACGGCAAGTCTCATTCCCACTTTATGGACAAAACGGACTTGGTATGGTGCTATGGTGCCCATTGCTAAACTTCGTATTCCGGTCAACCAGCAATGGTATTAAAGCCTCAGTTGTTGTCAAAAAGATTGTAGTTGAAAAGGATAGGTTGAAATAATACCTACAAGCATATTCTAATTCGGTGTCAGTGACCCGACACCGACACCGACAAAATGTACCAGACGGATAGATAGGCCGGTCAAATATACGATGCCAAACGTAAATACGCCCTGAGCCCAAGCTGACTGGGAAACATATATTAAACAATGGCGAAAAAGTGAAAGTCAGCTATGATATTCGTCAGCAATAGGCCAACCCTTTTTGGCAATTTCCTTTTTTCTAGTCCTGCAACACTTATTTATTTATTTGTGACCCGCTTTTTGCGTAACAGCGGAGTATGAATAAAATACACAAAGTAAAATATACATATTAAAACACTTAAACGAAATAATGTAAATAAACATGACGACATTCTTTTCAGAAAGGTAAAAAACACAATAAATAGACTTAAAATTGTTACACAGTGAGAAGCACATTGATCAGGTTCAGGAATGAAAAATGAGGGCCGTTAAGGAAAATAGAATAAAATCCAGCAAGAAGTAGTAGTAAGAGGGTGGTCTTAGGTTCACGACAGACTGAAGGAGACTACACGTAGTTAGACACAGCGATCCACGTTGGAAGTAGCGGGCCAGTTTCGCATACAGATGGCCTGGCCAAAGTCCCAGACGCTTTCGCAAGGTGATACCCTTTGTAGCCAGTTCAGATTGCTGATCCGGTTGATAAATAGCAAGAGCATATGTGGTAGATGTGCTATTTACAAGCCCGAATCGGATCCGGCTACTGTGGGGGGGGGGGGGGGGGGGGGGGGGGGTAAAGATCACAAGATCTTGTGGCACACTTATGGTGGAGAGATCGGGAAGGAACTTGGCGGGGGCCTTAAGCCCTAGTCGTACCTTTTGTTGATCTGGGCACTGTGTTGGTACTGGGAGGTGGTTCCTGGAAATCTTGTTGCACGCAGAAACGTTGTACAGGTGGAAGGATTGAGACAAAATTGTGTTAGGGCGAGAAGGTCCTAAACCCTAAATTTGCCATTCAAAGATTCCGGGTTAGGTCCAGCCATAACGAGGGAGGTGGAGGGGAGGGGGGGGGGGGGCACGGGAGTCATCCACTCTTAATAACGCGACGCTTTGCTGATATATATTCTAACTATCCTTGCAAGTGCCATACGGGCTTTGAGCTCTTGTTCTAGTTTTTGACGCACTCTTTACTCCCCTTGTGTTTTGTCGGGACAAAAAGTGAGCGAGTACATCCCAATTAGTGAGGGGCTGCTGCCCGAGCTCATGTTTGTTACGCAGTGAGAAGTTAATTTGATACGCAGTTGCAAGACTGGTTTGGTATATGCATTGACTTTTGCGTCGCAGAATTGATCACATTTTGCCGGCGTCAGAAAATCCCGATTCCCAAATATGTCGCGTCCTCTTGGAGAGATCAGGTTTCTGATTGCCTTGGGAAAAGCCCCTTTTCTATAAAAACAAGAGCTACAAGCTCGTATGGCACTTGCAAAGCTGGTTCAGAGGATGAAATATAGAATTTGCCTTTTCTTGGTTTATTCTGAGCGTTCGTAAGCAAAACACTTGAGATAAGAATTATCATAGACCCTGAAAATCATGAGAATGTATCGTTTGGTAAAAAGTATTCTATTTTTGAACTTGGCTGTAATTATGCGTACTATAAAGGCGCTAGAAATCCATCTTAAGCAAAATCCTTGAGACAAAAACGATAGTAGGCCCTTGGGGATCATTAATGTATATCGTCTAGTCGAAAATATTTGTTTCACTTTTCGGTTCAGATGCGCACTTTATGGATGCTAGAGATAAATTTTTAAGCAAAACCCTTTTGGCAAAAATGATCATGGGCCGAGATGTATCGTTTGATCTAAAGTACTTTTTAACTTTTCTGTTAAAGATGTGCACTTTAAGGGGCTAGAAATTCATTTGTAAACAAAACCCTTGCAGCAAAAATGATCATGGGCGCAAAGGGATCATGAAAATGTAGAGTTTGCTTAAAAGTATTTTTTTTTTCCACTTTGTGGTTAAGATTAGTTCTTTAAGGAACGGTGGGATTTGGAAATGGATTGGTTTTGGAAATTTCCCAGCCAAGCTTCATCGTCCTAGCGCATCTGGAAGTACCCTAACTTGCGATCACCGTAATTCCGGACCCAGCCCAACCCCCCTCTGATTTTCCCCACAGTGCCCGGATCCAATCCGGTTATGTAAACGATTTATCCAGAGCATTTGTTTATTATTCCTACCAAGTTCCATCCTGATCCCTCCAGTCTAAGTGGGTAATGTAAAACCCCCTCCACCCCCACCCAAAGTATCCGGATCCAGTCGAATTTTGCAAACGATTCATCTAGAGAAGAGGCTTGTTCTTCCCAGCAAGCTTCACTCCGATCCCTCCATTCTAACCGTTTCTCGACATTTCCGGTAATGAGACAAAGAACCCAACAATTTTGTTAGCAGAACAGATCGGGTGATCCGCGTTTCGGGTGAATGCAATTTTTTGAGGTCAACAGTTTACTCCTAAGGGGTTGCTCGATCCTACTTGGTGAAACGACATGATAACTGAAGCACGTGAAACTAATGAGACAAAGAACCCAACAATTCTGTTAGCAGAACAGATCGGGTGATCCGCGTTTCGTGTGAATGCAATTTTTTTAGGTTAACCGTTTACTCCTAAGGAGTTGCTCGATCCTACTTGGTGGAACGACATGATAACTGAAGCACATGAAACTAATGAGACAAAGAACCCAACAATTTCGTTGGCAGAACAGTTCGGGTGATCCGAATGCAATTTTTGAGGTTAATAGTTAACTCCTAAGGGGTTGCTCGATCCTACTTGGTGAAACGACATGACAACTGAAGCACATGAAACTAATGAGACAAAGAATCCAACAATTTCGTTGACGGAACAGTTCGGGTGATCCGTGTTTCGGGTGAATGCAATTTGTTCAGGTTAAGTGTTAACTCCTAAAGGGTTGCTCGATCGTACTTGGTGAAACGACATGATAACTGAAGCACGTGAAACTAATGAGACAAAGAACCCAACAATTTTGTTAGCAGAACAGATCGGGTGATCCGCGTTTCGGGTGAATGCAATTTTTTTAGGTTAACCGTTTACTCCTAAGGAGTTGCTCGATCCTACTTGGTGAAACGACATGATAACTGAAGCACATGAAACTAATGAGACAAAGAACCCAACAATTTCGTTGGCAGAACAGTTCGGGTGATCCGAATGCAATTTTTGAGGTTAATAGTTAACTCCTAAGGGGTTGCTCGATCCTACTTGGTGAAAGGACATGATAACTGAAGCACATGAAACTAATGAGACAAAGTACTCAACAGTTTCGTTGGCATAACAGTTCGGGTGATGCCAATGCAATTTTTTTAGGTGAACAGTTATCTCCTAAGCAGTTGCTCGATCCTACTTGGTGAAAGGACATAATAATTGAAGAACTGAAACTAATGAGACAAAGAACCCAACAATTTCGTTGGCAGAACAGTTCCGGTGATCCGAATGCAATTTTTGAGGTTAACAGTTAACTCCCAAGGGGTTGCTCGGTCCTACTTGGTAAAACGACATGATAACTGAAGCACATGAAACTAATGAGACAAAGAACCCAACAGTTTCGTTGGCATAACAGTTCGGGTGATGCCAATGCAGTTTTTTTAGGTTAACAGTTAACTCCTAAGGGGTTGCTCAATCCTACTTGGTGAACGGACATGATAACTGAAGCACATGAAACTAATGAGACGAAGGACCCAACAGTTTCGTTGGCGGAACAGTTCGGGTCATCCGAATGCAATTTTTGAGGTTAACAGTTATCTCCTAAGGAGTTGCTCGATCCTACTTGGTGAAAGGACATGATAATTGAAGAACTGAAACTAATGAGACAAAGAACCCAACATTTTCGTTGGCAGAACAGTTCCGGTGATCCGAATGCAATTTGTTAGGTCAACAGTTAACTCCTAAGGGGTTGCTCGGTCCTACTTGGTGAGACGACATGATAACTGAAGCACATGAAACTAATGAGACAAAGAACCCAACAATTTCCTGACAGTTCCGGTGATCCGAATGCAATTTTTTTAGGTTAACAGTTTACTCCTAAGGGGTTGCTCGATCCTACTTGGTGAAACGACATGATAACTGAAGCACATGAAACTAATGAGACAAAGAACCCAACAATTTCGTTGGCAGAACAGTTCCGGTGATCCGAATGCAATTTTTGAGGTTAACAGTTAACTCCTAAGGGGTTGCTCGGTCCTACTTGGTGAAACGACATGATAACTGAAGCACATGACACTAATGAGACAAAGAACCCAACAATTTCGTTCGCAGAACAGTTCGGGTGATCCGAATGCAATTTTTGAGGTTAACAGTTAACTCCTAAGGGGTTGCTCGATCCTACTTGGTGAAACGACATGATAACTGAAGCATATGAAACTAATGAGACAAAGAACCCAACAATTTCGTTGGCAGAACAGTTTGGGTGATCCGAGTGCAATTTTTGAGGTTAATAGTTAATAACTGAAGCACATGAAACTAATGAGACAAAGAACCCAACAACGTCGTGGGCATAACAGTTAACTCCTAAGGGGTTGCTCGATCCTACTTGGTGAAAGGACATGATAACTGAAGTACATGAAACTAATGAGACAAAGAACCCAACAATTTCGTTGGCAGAACAATTCGTGTGATCCGAATCCAATTTTGTTAGGTTAACAGTTAACTCCTAAGGAGTTGCTCGATCCTACTTGGTGAAAGGATATGATAATTGAAGAACTGAAACTAATGAGACAAAGAACCCAACAACTTCGTTGGCATAACAGTTCGGGTGATCCGAGTGAAATTTGTTGAGGTTAACAGTTAACTCCTAAGGGGTTGCTCGGTCCTACTTGGTGAAACGACATGATAACTGAAGCACATGAAACTAATGAGACAAAGAACCCAACAATTTCGTTGACGGAACAGTTCGGGTGATCCGTGTTTCGGGTGAATGCATTTTTTTCAGGTTAAGTGTTAACTCCTAAAGGGTTGCTCGATCGTACTTGGTGAAACGACATGATAACTGAAGCACGTGAAACTACTGAGACAAAGAACCCAACAATTCTGTTAGCAGAACAGATCGGATGATCCGCGTTTCGGGTGAATGCAATTTTTTGAGGTTAACAGTTTACTCCTAAGGGGTTACTCGATCCTACTTGGTGAAACGACATGATAACTGAAGCACATGAAACTAATGAGACAAAGAACCCAACAATTTCGTTGGCAGAACAGCTCCGGTGATCCGAATGTAATTTTTGAGGTTAACACTTAACTCCTAAGGGGTTGCTTCTCTTCTATCAAATGACACAAATTATCTGGCAAGTTAACCTTCGACAGGCTTAGGCTACCGTTTAGCAAATTAAAATAAGGAAATTCCACCAAAAGACAAGCTTTTGATTGACAAGTTATAAGTTGAAATAGATCAAGTTAGAAACTGCTTTACTAAAAAAATAGATACAACATCTTAGAAAGTGTCATGTCTCCTGCTGAAATCCAGAATGCGGCAAGTCTAGTTCCGTTGACGGCGCGATTGAAGAAACCACCTTTCAGAAAGATTATCCACCTTTTCTTAAGATGTGATAGCCTACCTAACCGTATTGTACATGTCTCTAGATAAAGACCTACCGGATTTCCCCGTTGATATCGCCCTGTATGCCGCTATCAAGCAGATTGTCAAAACCGGCAGGGATTTCGAAAAGCTAGAGCATATGTTCAAAAAGCAACAGTCTGAGTCGAGTTGGTTCAAGAAGATGGCGCTGGAGGCAGATTTGGTCTTGGATGAGGATGATAGGTGAGCTCGCTCTTTCCCTTGTAAGTTGTAGACTAGAATCCCTCCGCCGCAACGGAAATGTTTTTTTTTTTTAACTAAATAATTTAATATTAAATAATTTGTTTAATCCCACCTCCACTCCTCTCAGTGACTTAACTTTCTTTGTCATTACAACTCAAATTTCTTATCTTTATACGTCACCTACACTTTACTCTTGCACTTGATTTTTGTGCGTGTCCGCCCTGTCGCCGGCGCTAGATCTGGCAGAATATCTCTATGTTTTACACTGGCAAGGATGGATCGGTCAAAACGTAAAATTAAGTTTTCCTGGCGGAAATGGAGTAGCTCTAGTCTTAATAGGGGGAAGGAAGTTTCGTAACCATTGTATTTCATATCCTTTTTCAGCAATATCCTAAAATCCGTTATTAATGTTATTTTTAGCAGTAGCAGCGTTAATAAGCGTGGGGTCTTGCTCGGGGCGACAACACTCAAGTGCGGCGACAAGAAAAATAAATTTGGCGAACAATGCGGACAAAGATAATTTAAAGAGAATCAAATTTGTCTCATCCGAAAATGCAAGGCAGATAGAGAAAGCGTCATTTCTCCTAGTTACGGGAAAAGCCGTTAGGGCTCAATAAAAAGCGGAGTGGCAAACAGATTCACAGGACTCGCAGTTGGCTGCACTTAAAGGACCTGTCTTACCTATAATACTAACGCAACCTGCTTCCATAATCACTCCATATATTTTTATACCCGGAGACCCCAATTTCGTACGGTACATTGTAACCCCCGTAACAAAGCCACGCTGACCCTGTCGTGTTTTGCTACCTTCGATCTGTATCACGCTGTGGACCGTTGTCTGCGAGAAGTTTCCCTGTTTTCGCTATAAGTCAGCGGGTCCCGGAAGAAACAGCCAAAACTGTAGGTTATTTGTTTAAGCACAGCCTAGTTTAAAGCATTCAAACACTTTAAAATACTGTAAGTTGAAGAGTAAATTGTGCGAGCGAATATAGATTAAAGGATAGTGTTGGCATTGTATGAGTCATAACATTCCGTTTGTGTTGTAAGGGAAATTTATAGAGGCGAAAGCCTTATAATTGCAATTATATTATTATATTTAGCATCAGCCTACGTCCCTATTCCAACAGCACTATGCTCATTTTTCCATTTGCCACGTTTAGCACTTTACGGTGCAGATTATGCTTCCACTTATTGCGTCAGAAAAGGGCCAGATATGGCGGTTATGAAAGTTTTTCCGTGTTTCTCTTTAAAGTCAACGAGGCCGCGCATGGATGTAAGTAAGTATGTAAATATATAATAGTATAATATAATTGCAATAATAAGGCTTTCGCCTCTATAACTTAAAAAGGCAAAGTATTTATTACCCGTATTTTTCACTTGGAACAAAACGGAGTAAAGAAGAAAATAAAGAAAAAAAAGAGAAATTTAAGGCACAACACAGGTCTAGACACATGACATTTTACAAAAGAGTTACGCAATCAAGAACCATAAAAGTCCTTAAGCCAGGGGTGGTTCCATTTCCCTTGAAAATTTGAGATTAGTTTGAGATCAGTGCGATACTAGCGTCCGGAATCTAAAAAACAACAGATTGTGATTTTAGTGAAACTTGGAATTTAGAGAGCTCACATGCCCTAGATGACATATTTTAGGGTTCGAACTGGATCCGACCACGATGGGGGAGGGGGGGGGGGGGAGATTAATGGGAAGTTCCCAAAAAACGCTCAAATTTGAGTGAAACTTGATAGGTGGTAAGAGGAAATTCTTCAGCTGATCAATTTAGTAGTCCGAAGTCTGAACCAGATTCGGACTTGGTATGGGACGTTGGAGGGGGTACCGGAAACCGTGTGGCATGTGAAAGATCCAAACGAGTGGATCTTTAGGGTTGAAACTTGAAAGGTGGAAAAGTCATTTGCCCTAGATGATCCGAGGCGACGGAAATGCTAAGACTTGAGTGAAACTAGACATCGTATTTATAGGTCCGAACCGCATTTTTAGATGGCGGGGTATTTGGATTTCTCGTCTACTTTTTAGGTACCGCATACTCGTGTCAAGTGCCATATGAGCTCGCAGCTCTTGCTTGATCATGTAAGTATTCCTTGACCACAAGGGACGACGGTAACAGCTGGGATGTTTTGCAGCCTTTGACAGACTCAGCAATGTTTCAAAGGAGTCACGCCACGTTCGTTAGGAGATTGGAATGGAAACTGCATCTATGCAGCTTGTGCTTTAATAGTTTCTTTCTTCAGGGTTAATGCTGTGGAAGATAAAGCCCGAGATGCTGACGACGTCTCGAAAGACCTGAAAGCAAAGAAATGGGAGTTGGATGCGCTGTTAAAACAAAAGCTAATCCCACGTGGAACGTCGATTGTATACCCAGCTTCGACAGCACTAAACGTCAAACGGATTACTGGTGCGTATAGTATATATTTACCGTAGACCTTAGTTCCTTCTGAATCTCCAGAGGCGCTTATAGGCGTTTTTCCATGCTCCTAAACACAGTTTGTGGGTTGACTGTGGCACGAAAAGAGTGTTCCGCGGTCTTTCATGCGCCCCACAAGTCTGTTTCAGCGCCCCAGAAGATTTTCGTGGCTCGCTTTGTGGCTCAAATTCAACAAACAGGCGAGGTGATTGTCGATTTTGTGTTTCTATTCTGGCGGGAAAAATTAAGCAGCAAAATAATGTCTAAACAAGAAAATTAACTAATTTTTCAAACATGTAGACTTAAAACTGAGGATGCTTTGTGTATAGAATGGTAAGGACGTAAGACCGGAGTCTTTTTATTGAGATTTTCAGACACTTGAAATTACCGCCCAAAAATAGACGTTTCCGCGAGTTTCAACTTGTTGCTCGACTGTTTGGCACACAATCGTATTTCCGCGAAAAACACTCTGAAGTGTGTGGTCCACAACTGTGTCAGGGAAAAGAAATAACGCCAGTTAATCTCTCAAATGTGCCGCTGCTCTTCCCATTCGGACTGACTGGACGCATTTAAGTTACGGAGATCCGACTGGAAGGTGTGGCTAAAGGCGTTTTTCTGTGACACAGTTGTGGGCCACACACGTCCTAGTGTATTTTGCGGAAACAAGTTGTGTGCCACACGGTTGAGCCACAAGTTGAATCTCGCGGAAATGTCGCTTTGTCTAATCTCAGTCAATAAAAATCCAGGCTTTCGTCTTTACCGTTCCGTGCAAAAAGGATCTCCAGTTTTATGTCTATCATACTTGAGAGAGTTTTTGTTTTAATGTTTTGACGTTATTTTGCTGCTAAACTTGATTTTCCCGACAAAATCGAGCCACAAAATCGACAATCACCTCGGCAGTTTGTTTGTCGATTTTGAGCCACACAAATCTTGTTGTTCGCGGAAACGCATTTGTGGGCCGCACAAAACGCCGCGGAAACGCTTTTTTCGACCCACAACCTGTTTGTCGGAGCACGGAAAAACGCCTTAGGTGTTCTTTGGTCGCGTTCTTCTTCTAGATCCCTCCGGTTACCACTAGAAGATTCGGGATTATGATGCTTCCCATCCTGACGGCATGGCTGAGAAATCCCCAGTGGTGGACCTTGTCAGAACTACGAAAGCGAAAACCGTGCCATGCCAACGACGCAACTGTCAAATATATTGACAGGTAAAAACGTGGCGTCATTTATAAACAGCTGTTTGATTTATGTGAAGATCCATGAAGCCTACATGTTAAATGGAAAGAGAGCATCCTCGACCCATTGTGGTAGAAATAGAGGGCAGCACTTCCTGAGGGCGAGTATCATTAAAGCGCCTATGAGCGTGTTCCCCCCTACTTACCGTGGTACTACGCATGACGTCACGAATTCTGGCTTTTTGCCGTCAAGGCGGGAACGATTTTTTATTTTCCAGCAGAATATCATGCTACGGGCAAATCCGACCAATCACGTTACACAGATGCGTAGTTACCACGCTTACACGCTTGAAAAGGTTGAAACGGTTAGTGTAGTAATTTTTCGTGAGGTTGGAACGGAAATAGTAACTAATAGTTACTATATTGTTAGAAGGGTGGAACACGCTCTATAAGGGTCTACAATATTTGTCATTTTTTTTCATTTTTTCGGGATATGTAGTTTGCCCGCTTCTCTTGAGGAAAAAATTGATTTGTGTTTACACCTTTCATTTTTTTCTCAGCTTGCAAAAAATAACAATAGCCTATGATTTCACCTTTTTTTCAGAGACTGAAAAAGGAAAAAATGCAGTTCGTGTAGTGAACGACAAAAGCAAGGCAATTAAAAAGAAGACGAAGAAAAATAAACCTAAGAAGAAAAACAAAGCTGTTGTTAAAAGTCCGAGTGAGTAAATAAAACCACTGTCGCGAATATTGGCTAATGCAAGGTATGACAAAGAAAGAGAAGAGAAAAATGGGAGCCTTATTGGCAAATTTCAAGGTCTTCCCGCTTCTCTTTCTCAATTGGTTCTTGTTGTTTGGGATCCCAAAACGTAAGTGACGGAAAACCAATGACTTCATAAAGACCGTCCGTCTTACTCATCGTTAGCACGATAACTCTCGAAGGGATTGCTATATTTTGGTGAAACTTGATGTGAGGATCCGATGGGTTAATAAAGTACAGGTCAAGTTCGTAGATCGGCCCTAATTCTGTATAAGGGTTGAGGAGGGATTTCAGATTAAGGGACGACACAAATAGTTTAAAAAAGCCAATGAGGCAGTCGATATAGGGGTAAGAAGACATGCTGAATCCATGTCTAAAACTTATTTTACTTATTTGAAATTGATTAAATGTTCGATTTAGGGGGAAGAAAACATGCTGAATCCATATATGACAATCACCTTCTACCCCGCGGACACTTGAGCTGTTAGCTGTTATTCCAGAAAGCATAGCCCCCCCCCCCCCTCCTCTTTGGTGCGCAAAATCTTGAAACAATTGTTGGCAGACACTGACATGAGCGTGCTTTCGTACATTTCTGGTTACGTCAAAAGCTCTGCCGGGAAATCTTAGTTTCCCTTGCTTCGACCGCTGGTCGTTTGTCAGTTAGCTCAGGGTTGACACATGTCGCACGATAGTGTGAATTGTCACTCTTGTCCTACGTAGGACATAAAGATCACTCTATTTCATAAAACGTCCAAATGTGTCATTTTTGCAGCAAGGATTCCGACTAGAAGTGACTATTTCAATTTTTTTGTGAAAATAAATTAGGATGTGTCATTTTTGCAGAGGCGATTCTGATCAAAAGGGACCATTTCAGGGTTTTTTCGTGAATATAAAATTTCACTCCCATTTTACTCTCTGTTTTGGGCCAAAAGTCACTCAATCTGTTTGATATGGCAACCCTGAGTTAGTTCCCAGGAATAACCCGCGCTTGAGGGATTCGACTGCATTCTGTTGATAGCTGAAAGTCAGAAAATCGGAATCCTCACGTTCTTTGTTGGTCAGTTTTCGATACGATGACAGGGGAAAGAGTCGTTGTCGGTAAGGCAGCATTAGCAAACCATTTTCTCATTCCGGTTCCTATACCAACAAAAGTTTTAAAGGTGCTTCATTACCCCTAAATCGTCCATCTATTCAGCTTTTTAAAGATTTTTTTGTTAGCTCCTTAATTTGAAACCCCTCCCCCACTCTTAGATATAGGGCTATAGAGCACATACAAACTTGAAAACTTTGACCCAATGCATCCTCAGACCGAGTTTGAACAAAATGTCAGCCCCTTCGAGCGATGTTCCCTGTTGGAATGAATATTCACTTGGCTGAGATGGTATGGTTGATTTTCTTGGTCGTAGCATGTAGTTCACGTTTTTCTTATGCCGGATCAGGACCTACATACAGTACTATTACTCTTACATTTTCGTCTGCTTATTTCTTGTCGAACCATGACCGGTCTTTCGGTTTCACTGCAGCCTGTCTCTTTGGAGGTTTATTGAGCCATCTTATTTACCTGTCAGCCAATTCTATTGTCCATAAGGAGGCATCTCTTGGGGACAGATATAGTGTCAGCCAATTCTATTGTCCATAAGGAGGCATCTCTTGGGGACGGATATAGTGTTGTTTTTATGGCACTTGCAGCCTCTGGCTCAAGTGCCATATACCGATCGCAATTCCGTCCGTCGGTCCGGTTTTTTTGTCATACTTTTTCGAGTTAGGGTACTTCCAGATGTGCTAGGACGATGAAACTTGGCAGGCACATCAGGGACCCGACCAACCTAACCTGGAAATAATCAGTTTCTCGATCCGACATATACGGGGAAGTGGATGGCGGCGGAAACTTGAAAATTAAAGGCAGTTTGTCACTTTTTCGGAGTGGGTACTTCCAGATGTGCTAGGACGATGAAACTTGGCAGGCATATCAGGGACCCGACCAAACTAACCTGGAAATAATCAGTTTCCCGGTCCGACCATATGCGGGGGAGTGGTGGACGGAGGAATCTGTGAAATGTAGGGCAGTTGCTCACAGTTTTTCGAGTTAGGGTACTTCCAGATGTGTTAGGACGATGAAACTCGTCAGGCATATCAGAGCCCTGACCAAACCTACTTTGAAATAATCAGTTTCCTGATCTGAGGGGCGGGGAGGGGGGCCTTCCGGAATTACTGTGATGGCGTTTTTCAAGACGGAACTTGTCAGGCATATCAGGGAACCGATCAATCTGAAAGAGCCCTTACCTACTACAAACAGTTGCAGCTCTTGTTTCTTTTCTTTCAACTTTGGCGATCGTATTATCCAGGCAAAGACAAGATAATCGAAGGGATTGTCACAGAACGCGACAGTTGCGACAACAAGTCTCAAAGAAACACTTGTATCAGAGACACCAAAATAGGATAATTTGTAAGGATTGCCGATAAAAATTTATTTGTACGAACGCGTAAAAAACAACATTGTGAGCAGATTTTGTCGTCAGTTAACCGTAGTAGCTGTGGCCACCATGGCCACCACCATATCCACCCCCATATCCACTGTTATATCCATAGCTTGGTCGGTAGCCACCACCATGACCACCGTATCCGCCGCCAAATCCACCGCCATGACCGCCGTATCCGCTATTATATCCATGGCTTGGTCGGTATCCTAGAAAGAAAGGACAGGAAATTGAGCACTCGAAGTATCTGCACAAGCCGATGGAGATACTAGACATTGTGCGGTAAGCGGATATGGGTGTTTCGAGCAGTGCCAGGACCTTCCCTGTTAGCGGCCATAGACAGTCGTCCGCGTGCTTGCGAATCCCCGATATTCTCAAGTATATTGAAGCAGCCACTGGAACAGAATTACTGTCGGGAACGCTGGCGATTCCCACGGCATCTACCAATTTTATAATCGAGGGGTCTTACCAATGATCAAACCTTCCAGTTGGTCAGCAGATGACAACATTAGAACAACTCCATTGATGGCTATCAATAATCTACAACATAGGACTTACCCCAGTATCGGTGCCGATTTGTGCCTTCATCGTCACCTTCTGCAGTTGCTTGTTCACCAAAGGAAACTTGATCGTCTGGTCGGGGGAACGCTGCAGAAAGAACAGGAGTTAGAACAGAGATACATGTTTATTTTATAACAACAAAAACTAATAATCGGCTCTGTCCGTCGCATGTTTTTTGAATTAAGTGAAATTGAAAATTGAAATCGAGCTTCATGCAGGGGCAACAGGCACGGTGAAAGGCATAGCCAGTAAAGCAGAATAAATAGTTTTGTTTGTTCGGCTTCTTGTTAGGCAGGCTACCTCGATGGTCTCGTTACTGAAATTTTAAATTCCATGAATGAATGAATACGGTAAGTTGGGTTTGTTCTTTTGAGGAGCTGATAGATTTCAGAAAAAATTGTTTGGTTGGAGATTTGGGACGAAAGGATTTCTTTCAAGAATGGTAAGTAAGTATTGTACTGTGATGTTTGTTGTATGTCTAAAAACTAGTAAATCTGCAGGAGAGATCGATTACTCTGAATTTTAAAAATAAAGATTTTATAATTCTTACCTGCGACTGCAGCGATCAAGCCAAAAAGCGCAAGGAAAATTGCACACTTCATAGTGAGCTATTCAGGAAGTATTTTACTACTGATCAAATAGTGTCCCAGCGAACAGTTTATAGTGATGCAAAACTCCAGCATGTTCTGATGTCAGCATCTTACGGGTTTTGTTTGGGTTTTTCGCAAAATCAGAATCAATGTCATAACCCGCACCAGAAGTACTCATGGCAGCGTTTCGTTACTTATAATCGCCCTAAGTTGCAGTTGCTTGTCTGTACGCTGCATCGTTGTTAGCTAATATGCATAGTCGATTGTCGCTTGGTTCTAGCCGAATGCGAGGTAAAATTACTGCCACAATAATGATATACAAAATATAGATCCATGAACCAAAGAGAGGATGGTTTTGGGGTTCTTGTTTGCAAACCAAAACTTACATTATTTGTTGGATAGTTAGGCAAACGTGGAATATTTATTTGCTATTTTATTTAAGGTGAATGTTTCATTATTGTTATTAGATAGATAGATAGATATTTGATTGATCTAAGTCGTAGCGCCGACATTGCAGTAAATACGTCGACCTTTACATTTAATGTGTTAAAATACTTGAATATAAACAGTTATTACATACAAGAAAATAAATCACTTGGAATTCACTCATTTCTTGTTAATTTCCTCGATAAAATATGGCACAAATGAATTCCAATACCGGTTAGTGCGACATCTAACTTGCACCGTACGACCTGTCGCCGGTGCTAGATCGGGCAGAATATGGCAAGGACTGATGGGCAAAACGTAAAATTAGTTAATGAGGGTTGGGGGGGGGGAGGTGGGGTAAAGACAAAGAAAAGAGAAAGTTGAGAAGAGGATTGTGTGTCATCGTTTGTAATGAGTGACTAAAAGCTGCGCAATCCCGCACAGGACACGGTTGTGGCCTTCTTGGGAGCTTTCTCTTTGTTGTTTCGTTTAAAGAATGTTGAAATTAAAATGAATTGAACAATTTTAACAGTTGAACCAGTAGTGCGCGGATGGACAATAAAGCGAGAAGTATAATGTGCGAGTCAAGTATGATATATTCGGGAGAGTAAAAAGGAGAGTTAAGTTATGAAATAAGTAAAGATACCAATCGAAGGAAAATTTGTTCAGCTCAGCTTTGCCGGGGATCCCCCTGCCTATCCAGTGAACAAATGTGCATAATAATGTACTTTATTTCCTTAATAGCTTGTATTATACACGCTAGCGCTGGATCGTCATTCACGCAAATAACATATGACAATTACATAAGTAAACATTTCATCTAATCTTACAACTTGAAAGTTTAATCTGACATAACTAGAATTAAAATATTGGGTAAAATAAGGTACACAAGATTTCAGGTAACGATCTGTCGAGTTTATAGGTGGTCTTTCTAGTCTCTGGGAATCAGCCTCTGTCCCTCATGGAAGTCATCAAGGGTCGCTGTGGTCAAAATGTCATTTTAATAGCTTTACGCTTCTTGTGCTAAGATTTTGGAAGCCGTAGCAAGCGAAGTGAAAGTTAAACAATTCATGATTAGTACAAAGTTAACCATAAATGCACGTAGCAACCCCACAGTACTTACAAACAGAAGGTCCTACAAATAATTTAATTTGTTCAGGACCTGCTTTTAGGATGGGTCACAAGAGTTGTGGCTCTTCCATCACAATTGTCGAGTCTGCATATTTTCCAGAGCTTCACTGACACTTTCCAAAGTCTCGTGCTTATTACCATGCACAAAAGATATAAAGGGCAACTTGGCCAAACTGAAAAGCTTCAAACGTTTATAACAATAATCGACTTACGTTACGTAATCCATAAAAATAAATATTGTGAGCGAGTGTTTCATCAGTCATCTGTAGTAGTCGTGGCGACCAAAGCGGCCATATCCGTCTTAGCCTCTGTTGCCACCGTGTCTGCCATAATGGCCGTACTAGTTAAGTAGCCTTAAGTTGGTCGTTCAGTAAACCGGTTACGAAAAATCAAGTATTGAATTGAAACGTATTGAAACAACAAATAACAACAATATAGTCAAACAGAGTTAAAATGCCGAACAAAATAAGGCGCAAAAGATTTCAGAAATCGCTCAGATGATTGAGCTGGAGGGAGCTTCAGCTGGGGTTTACTAGATCCCGGAAACGGTCGAAAGCGATGTGGAACCGCAAAGAACTGGCACATTTTAAATTGGGGAGATGGGGTTCTCCACTATATCATAAAGAGGCAACCGGCTCAGTTTGGATCGGCTGAAAAGAAGCACGGCACGTCGTAGGGTCAGAGGCACGGATACTAAAAAGAGGAACGAAAACTAAAAGGGGTCTTTCAGAGTGAGGGGCAGGAAAAATGTTCTAACCAGCCTTACTTTTTTGGCTGTGCAACTCTCAGTTATGTCTGTACCTCTACTACATGCTAACCTCTTTTTATTACTCGTGCCTCGGGCGCCATACCGTGCTGTGCCTCTTTTTTGTCGATCCCGGCTCAGTTTGCTCGGAAAAGCGTTTCCTCGACCAATTGCTTGGTGGATTGCATCCGGGATGAAATTTGGCAACAACAACTCTCGAGGTGATTTTTCTATTTCGTGGCGCGAAATTGGGCGGGCAATTCAAATCTAGCGGCAAGTAAAGTTCAAATGATAGAATATTCTCAAGCAGACAGATGAAGATCCTTCTAGTACAAAATGGTAAAGGGATAAGACTGATATTCTGTTTTCTGAGATTTTATTTTAATTTTCAGATCTTTAAGATTACCATAAAAAAAGACAAAACGTTGTTTCCGTTAGTTTTGTGGAACAGTCAGTAAATCCATGATTATTGAGTTCCTATTTGTGGTTTTGTTCCACTGAAAATAATGAGTTGTTTTATGGTGATAACAGGAGGCAGTAGCTATTTTTCTAGGATGGTGAGTACAGACAATACTGGCTCTGGTATGGATTCAGGATGTGTGTTTACCAGGGGCGTCGTTATGGGGGGGGGGGGGGTACCACCCCTCCCCCCTCGAAGAAAGAAAAAAGCTAATCTGGGCACTCGCAGAGCGCCCGACCAAATAAACTAAGCTAATCTGGGTGCTCGCCGAGTGCCTAGGTCCTAAAAAAAATAGCTAAACTGGACGCTCGCAGAGCACCCGACCACAAAAGTTCAGCTAAACGGGCGCTCATCCAGGAAAGCCAGAAAAAGTCAGTAAGGCTAGTTCAGATTTACCAAGAAACTGAGTTGACATCCAGCTTGGACCTAGGCTGTTCTGGGTTCTCGAGCGTTTGAGACTTGAGGAATTTGATTCTCAGTCGCATGTGTCGACCTTGCCAGACTGACAATTTTATCACGATCTGTTATGTACCAATATCTTTCATTTCATGTCAAAATCAGGTTGCTTTTTCTTGTGGCGTACAGTTTTCACAATTTATTAGTTTCTTAACAGAAAATAATTTGACCATACGTATATCTCCAGCACGACGCTGTAGACGGGCCTGAGTATTGCAATATGTCGTTTGATTTTTATTTTGTTCTTGTTTTTTTAGCTGGAAACTCAGAACAAGCCTGCTGTTTCAAGTTTTTTTTCTCAATGATCAGTAGGCTAATGCTTCTTTGGAAAGGGTCAAACTGAAGCACATTAACAACTTCCAGCTAAATGTCTCACATTTTCTGGATTCTTGGTAAGCGAAGACAGACGGGAAGATCCATACCGAGTGGCCGTTAATTTCGTTCAAAAAAATTTGCCGGCGGCCCCTTTTTAGTATAGACTCTATTTACTGGAAGCTCGCGTCCTTTCATTCGTGTTTTGGGCTTTGAATTTCGGGGCTTGGGTCACATTAATATATAGACTTTGTTGGGGGGGGGGGGGAGTAGTTTTTTGATCGGAAAAACTCATAGCGTACTTAAAAAAATTAACATGCGGCCCTCATTTTCTTTCTGTCTGACATATATAGCGTGTTCCATCCTACTTACCGTAGTTACTACGCATGACGTCCCGTTTCTGACTTTTTGCCGTCAAGGCTGGAATGATTTTTCTATTTAGCAGAATATTGCGCCACGGGCGAATTCAACCAATCACGTTACAGAGATCTGTAGTTACTAAGCACTATTTCGAGAAGGTTCGAACGGAAATAGTAACTAATAGTTACTATTTGTGGAAGGGTGGAACACGCTCATAGTCATTATGATAAACTCACCTTCCTCACCAACCATGGTGAGGTTGGAACGGAAATAGTAACTAATAGTTACTATTTGTAGAAGGATGGAACACGCTCATAGTCATTAGGAACTGTTGCAGGGCGGGCCATTGCGTAAGCGACTTTCTGTTGTAACAAATGAGTTCACCGTAAGTTTCTTTAAATTCGCACGGTTTCCAGCATGCGGTAATGTGTTTCTTGGCTATTGTTTTTAACTGGTATGATTCTTGTGCCTTGCCGTACATATTGTGTGTCGTATATTGTGAGGTAGTCACCTCCCACGCCTAAGCCCTTCAAACCGCCCCTGTGCTCGTAGACTAGACTTCTTCCGTCTTCAGGTGTCGCATGTTTTATTACTACATGAGCGACGAAAAGCTAAAATGGGTGGTAAGGTGCCTGCAGGCGCCTGCCCCCCCACCCCCCCTCTCTAGTTTTGGCTAGCGACGCCCCTGGTGTTTAGACTGTATCCTACGTCGTATCTACTTTGTCGAAACTGATGAAAACTTCCTGCCTTCCTTATGCCAAATTTCCTGTTTCGGCCGGATTCCAGGCGAACTGCTACTGAGCTCAAAATGAATTCAGTATATCTTCTTGCCCCTACACCGAACACATCTAATCAACTTCAGATAAAAATTACTTTTATAAACTTTCCGGTTTCACCCGGATTCCGAGCGAACTGTACGTCCGGTGAGAAAATTATTGTCATACACGGATTTAGCATGTCTTCTCACCCCTAAATCGTACATCTAATCAAATTCAAATAAAACTTTAACGTTCTACAAATGTTCCGGTTTTTGCGGATTCTGGGCGAACTACTTGAGCGGTGAGAAAATAATTTTCGTATTCGGGTTCAGCATATATCCTTACCCTGAAACCGAACCTCTAGTCAACTTCAGATTAAACTTTTACTTTTTATAAATTTCCAGGTTTTGGCCGGATTCCGGGTGGACGACTAGTCTGGCGAGAACAAAATTTTCATATTCGGATTCAGCATGTCTTGTGCATGCAGCATGTCATGTGGTTTTAAAAATATCTTTTTCACCCCTTAATTTAAAACCCCTCCCCCAACACAAATGTAGGGCTACAGAGCCCATCTTCGAACTTGACCTGTACTTTGACTTGAACCAAAGAGTCCTCACGCCAAGTTTGAATAAAATAACTCAACCACCTCGAGAGTTGTCGTGCTAACAGACAGACAGACGGACAACTTGTAGGAAATCATAGGTATCCCGTTAGTTACGTTTTGGGATCTCAAAAAGCAAGAACCATATCTCAGTGTTGTTCTGACAGTCCAATTACAACATCAGCACTAAACTTCTAGAATATTGATACTTCTTTATATTTTCCTTCCCTTCTTATTCTAAACGCGTCGGAAATATTTTCACTGGAAGTTAATTAGGCCGAATTCTTCCGGACTTCTTTCCTTCTAGTATCAAGTACCCATATAGTTATCTATTTAGGATTTATATTAACGGATAAACTACAGTTAAATGTAGTGGTTCCTCGACCGGACTGAAACATTCGGTTCAGAAGCACTTTCGGCTGGATTTCTGCATTGTGACTCATATACTGCATACCATACCAAGGTAGTAAACCATAAGGGGAAGGCCTCATCTGGCCTGCCGTGCTGCCTGTAGTTACATTAGCGATGTTTTGAATGAGGCGAAAAAAAGTCATCCAGAGGTGCTCAAGTTCAAGTTCTTTTAATCTTTCAGTACAAGTGAAAAAAGTACAGCACTGACCAGAGAGGTGAACTCGGGGGGAGGGGGGGGGGGCTCAGAGGCTGCTAAAAGTGTCCGGTTCCTGCCTACATTTTGACTTTCCGTATCCCATGAAACAATTTCACGACGATTTCAGCATAGCATTATGAAAACTAGTTTTAACCAGTGAAAACAGAGCAGCTTAAATTGCCAACCAACGGAACAGGAGTATCCGGTTTTGAGCGGAGCTAAGTAAGAAGCTCATATGGTGAATGCCAATAATATCGGATACGGCCAGGACTTTTGAATGTTTTTTCTGCGTCAAGAAATTCATCTATTAGGCTACCAAGTTAAAGGAGAAAAATCAGAAGTATTTCTCGCATTCACGAATACCATGGTTGCTTTTTTGCTGATACCATGGTATCTGCTACTACGGTAACTGGATTTGCAATTTGTCGTTTTTGCAGTTATCGTGGTATCTGATACACGGTTGCTCTGCAAAAAGACTATTGCCGAAATTTCACTGTTCGAAGTCATCCCAAAACAAAAACTGATATCCAGTTACATCACTAAGTGCCAACTGACATCAGTTTGACAAAATTTGATGAAGGTGAGATGACTTTCCAGATACCACGACGAGTCACCACGGTCAGACCATGGTATCTGGATATCAGATACCAAGATAACTGGCCAGATACCACGATAACTGCAAAAACGCCTTTTAACCGTGGTATCAGATACCACGATAACTGCGAACACGACTTTAGACCGTGGGATCAGATACTATGGTATCTGCAAAAACGCAACTAATGTCTATAGATCACAACCATTCAAGTTACGGCTTCAAATTTATGCTAGATGCAAGCATCTTATCATTTATAAAGTAGTGTGATTTTTAAACAACACTTTTGTGGGCAAGCTGACGGTGCAAAATTACATGCGCAAGATTTGCACTTCCGATGGTGTTTCAATTGGATAACACGATCCAAACATGCATAGCGTCAATAAACAAACAAATAGTTGAGCTGAAAAGGCTCAGAAGTATTTAATCCCCGCTTTTAGTACGATTGTGCCAAATTCAATTGTTAACTTTAATTTGTATTCAAGCTGGTAAGCTAATGACCGTCTTTGAGGTTCAACAATTCCACACTGTCAGAAGTTTCATAACATATAACAGAAGTATGCGTGGTTTCAACAAATAATGCATAATAGGTAACTCTTCAGATGTTGTCTGTTGTGTTTCAATATGTTATGCATAATAAGCGTTACTATCAAGGAGAGCCAAAAATCCGCCAAAAAGTATCTGCTGAGTTCTCCGACATCATGACGATAAAGAATAAAGTCAGTAGATTATTTTTTGGCTCTTTCTAGCAAAGCTTGTTATGCGTAACATTTCATGCATAACGTTTTCAAACACAACAGATAACATCCAAGGTATTATTTGTTACAGATTGTCTGTTGAAACCACGCATCCTAGTCTGTTATGAAACTTCTGATAGTTCAGACAGGAATTTTTCAAAACCTTAGGTATCACAGCGTCCAACACAATAGGTCTGTAGTTGTTAATGTGATACCAAGGCCCAACACCAAATATTTGAAGGTACTAAATTTCGTGACTAGACAAATCTCAGTTAGACCATCCGGGACAGAACCATGAGACTCCGAAACTCATTAACGGTACAATGAAGTACTGATTTTGGCAGAAAAAAAAAAATCAAAAACGGAATCCCTTGTACCCCTGTATTGAAATTTTATTCAACTTCAGATAGAACTTTTACTTTTACGAAATTTCCGTTTTTCTCGTTTTCCAGTCGAACTGTTTGTCCGGCGAGAAAACGAAGTTCAGTTCTGGCTTCCGTGACGAATGGCTTCCAAAACGAAATGAAAGTTAGACAATCCACTCTATATACCAAATTACCCATCCCATCAGTGCATGGAACAACTATGCAGTACTTACAAATAGCAATGCTGAGAGTCTTACAAAGCTTGACATGGTGTAGAATAATTAATGTACCTTGTACTTGCTTTTTTATACGGGTTCAAGTGTTGCCTCTAATTTTTCCAAGCTTCATCGACACTTCCAAGGAATTTGTAGTCGTTCACATTATTACCATTTACTGAAGACATAAGGGTCAATTAGACAAACAGTAGCGCAAAGTTTAATACAATTATAACGATAATCGACATAAGTTACGAATAACAAGAAATGGTGTGAGCAAATTTTTCATCAATCATCCGTAATAATGGTAGCCACCATAGCCGCCATAGCCACCGTAGCCTCTGTATCCTCCGTAGCCACCATATCCGCCATAGCCGCCGTACCCATACCCGTAGGATGGTCGGTATCCTGAAATAGAGCAAAGTCACTTATGACGCTCCCGACAGTGTTCATCATGAGAAAAGGGGGGACTGACAGAAACTAGTCCACTTGGAGCGCTGAATAGCAATAAGGCGAACTGGGACGATCATAACTCTTGTGGAACGAAAATGTATACGATGGTCACGATTGTCAGTCATAATAAGGCTGCGGAACAAAACCCCCGACTCGACCTGTGGAGATTACGCTGACAGGGTATCATACAGGATCAACTTTCATGGTTAAAACAAGAATAAATAAGGAGGTCCCTTATTTATTCTTGGTTGAAATTCAGTCAAAAAGAATAGCTGGGGAGCAGGCAGATGTAAAATTGTGCTTCAAAGTATACGAAAGGCAGCTGACGCTACGTTATATTATAATAAAAAGGAAATGTTAACAAGACCAAAGGTTTTGATGGGATCCCAAAAATGTTATATTTGATCCAGGCAATTGGGCTTGTATAGATTCCGGGCAAACTACTTGTCCGGCAAAAAACTGATTTTCAGACACGTGTTCAGAATGTTTTTTTGACCCTAAATGGACAACCACATTAGTTGTTAAAAAATGTTTTGTTCAACTCTTAGATTTGAACCCCCAACCCTAAATGTAGTAGCCCATCTACGAACTTGACCTGTCCCTTGACCCAAAGAATCCTCAAACCAAGTATCATGAAACTATCGCTTTCCCTCAGAGAGTTATCGTGCTGACAGACGAACGGACGGAGGGAAAACTTTTACGAAGTCAGAGGTATCCCTCCGTATGCGTTTTGGGATCCCAAAAATCGACTTGTTTAGACAATTTCGCATGGTAAGATAGCCTTTTGAGAATAAAACTAAAAGAATGGCAGAATATCTTACGAGATACCATTTGGACAATTGATTGTGTATACTTTAATTAACTCACCCCAGTGATGATGTCTATTTGCAGCATCCTCTTCTGCTTCAGAGGTAGCCTGGGGGGGCTGCTCTTCAGGACGTGGAAACGCTGAGAAAATGAATAAAAAATTTAGACTTTTGACTATCTTGATCTAAACTAAGATCTATAAAATCATCTTTCGGAGAGAAGGACACCCAGAACCAGGGGCGTCCTCTGCCTTTTGGGTATTCGGTCAAATTTTCGCCGAAGGCAAAAAATCCGGTCAAAACGGGCATCGCGGCGAAGCCGGGATGCCCTTTTCATAAAATCGTTTGTCACCGCATTTCGAAATTGGGCAAGTCCGTCTCTGTTCGGTCAGTCCATTTGATAATTCGGTCATAAATCAGATTCATTTGGTTCTGATTCGTGACCGAATTCGATAATTCATCTAACTCTTGTTCAGTCCGCATCGATTTTCCCGTATTTGGATCGTCCTTGCGTAAATTCGGTGATTTAAACTGTTTATTTGGTCTCATTCTTTGCCGAATTCGGTTCAAGTCCGTGTCATTCGGTCAGTCCATTTCATAATTTGGTCGTTAATCAGATTCATTGGGTTCTGATTCGCGACCGAATTCGGTAATTCACCCAACTCTTGTTCAGTCCGCATCCGCATCGATTTCGCCACATTCGGTCCGTCCTTGGGTGAATTCGGTAATTTAACCTGTTTATTTGGTCTCAATATTTACCAAATTCGGTTCAAGTCCGTATCATTCGGTTGGTCTATTTCATAATTCGGTCCTTAATCAGATTCATTTGGTTTAGGGATCGACTAAAAGCAGGAAAGGAAAGGCAAGAGAAAAGCAGGCAAAGATACTAAAACCAGGAAGGGCAAACTAAAACGGGGAAAGAATTACGAGAAATCTAGGATTCGAAAAACTGGCAAGCCTTTCCTATGTTAGTATCCGTGAGGGATCAGCAACTTACATTTGTAAAAGCTCACCTTTTCCTCCTTTTAGTATTCGAAAAACTGGCAAGCTGCACCGTACTTTTCCTCTGTTTAGTATCCCGTGAGGGGTCGGCAACTTACATTTGTAAAAGTTCACCTTTTCCTCCTTTTAGTACCCTGTCGGTAGGCGACTAAAATCATCCAAGTCCAGCGAGGGGTCAGCAACTTATGTATTGAAGTCCACCATTTCTTTCTTGGTTTTAGTAACTTGTCACTTTTACAAATATAAGTTGCCGACCCCTCACGGGATACTAAACAGAATTAAAGGCTTGCCAGTTTTTCGAATTCTTTCCCCGTTTTAGCTTGCCCTTCCTGGTTTTATCTTTGCCTGCTTTTCTCTTGCCTTTCCTTTCCTGCTTTTAGTCGATCCCTTTGGTTTAGGTTCGTGACAGAATTCGATAATTCATCCAACTCTGCGTCAATTCGGTGATTTAACCTGATTATTTGGTCTCATGATTTACCGAATTCGGTTCAAGTCCGTATGATTCGATCAGTCCATTTCATAATTCGGTCATTAATCAGATTCGTTTGGCTGATTCGTAACCGGATACGATAATTCATCCAACTTTTCTTCAGTCCGCTTCGATTTCGCCGCATTCGGTCTGTCCCTGCGTCGACTCGGCGATTTATCCATTTTATTTGGTCTCGTCTCTATACCGAATTCGGTAATTTGGTCGCATTCATCAGTCCATTTTATAATTAAATTTGGTGAGATTCATTTGGTTTTGATTCGTTACCAAATACGGTAATTCACCGTATTTTTCTTTAGTCCATTTCTATTGCTACACTTGCCGAATTCGGTTGTTTTAGGTGGTTTTAACAAGAGTTTTATTCCATTACGAAATCCGGTTAATACCGCTCTCGATCTGTTCCTTATTTTTTTAGTTAGTTTTTCGGTATACTACGAATTCATTATTTGCTTCAACCCAGTTACTGAGTATGGTAATTTAAGTGACATTCATTTAGCTCTCGTTCTTTACCATTTGCGGTAAATTCAGCTGGTTGCTGTTAATTTTGCTGTAATTTTTACTTCGGATTGCAGTACTTTAGGAATAAGCACGTCTCTTGACGTGAAAACTAGCCTACTTTTGTTTGCTGTAAATTCCGAAAAAATGTGGATCGCCCTGGATTACCCCTTTCGTTGCCAGACAGCTCTGGGTTGTATAGATAATCTTGGGATCGCAGAAAGGCACTTTTATCATTAGTGTTTCCACAAAATTTTGCCTGCGGCGCATTTCGCAGTCTTCACTAGTTAGACAAAGGTTGCCTCTTTTAGTTGGCGTTTGAGGCTTGGAATTTGGGGGGGCTTGAACTATGTTAAAAGCTAAGAATTTGCATGGGATGTGGTTTAAATTTTGCCAGGAAAAAAAAAGGCGGATTCAAAAAATTTCGCATGCGGCGCCTTAATTAATCATAGACACAGCTGTTAGCGACGTTGTTGCTATGCAGTAACACCGTTTTTTGCGATTATTTCAAGTCCTATTGGCAAAACTGGAACGTTCTACCAAAGGTAAAAGGCTAGTGACGGCGTATCCATGAAAAAAAATAAATAAATGTAATCAGAAAAGCGTGAAAAAGCGCCAGTTTTTCTCTTTGTAGCTTCATGAAGGCATTTTTTTTCGCTCATGGCTGCGCCCCAGGGAACTCAGAACCTTCTTAGGACGTCTGAGATTTGATTGTCAAGTACACACTTTAAATGAGGTCCAGGTTCATTCATAATCATTAGTAATTCTACAGAATAAATATTTCTACAAATTCGGCAAAGAGCAGAGCACGGAAAGGCCGAGCTTCAGAAAAAAACGAACTATTGATCTAACTACACTATAAATAATCACAAAGATACAACGTATGGCTGGAGTATGTTTTGGTAATAACGGTCATACCAGATTCTTACCTAGGATACCGATACAAACAAAAACAAGAGCTGAAAGCTCATATGGCACTTGTAAGAACAGTTAGCATGTTTGTCATATACGGTTTGCAGTTTTCAAGGCTGGATCTCTCTCCAGATATTCATTTCATCAGAAAATGGGCTTGATCTAGTAGATCTGAAATGGTTATACCACTCATTGACAACTGTATCTTCCTCCAACGATGATCGGATCGGGGGAGGGACTATATTTTCAAGCCAATCTAATAGAGTCCCTAACATGCCTGCAAAGTTTCACGGTCATAGCACATCTGGAAGTACCCTAACTCGTGATCATCGGAATTAGGGAAAACCCCCTCCAACTCCCCCCACTGTGACACGATCGGTCCTGTTTTGTCAATGATATTAATAATAATAATAATATATTTGCAAATTGAATGGCAGGCCGTTAAGCCTCTACAATGTATCTGTGGCTTATGCTTGTTCTTCCCTCCAAGTCCCATCCCGATCTTTCGACTCTAAGCGCTTCAAGAGATTTCTCCCCCCGCCTTCAGCTCCTCCCGATGTTATCAGATCCGTTCCAGACTTGAAATTGATCATCTGAGTCACTTGTTCTTGACACTTGACAAGTTTCATGCACGTCTGATCACCTGTTCCAAAGTTATGCATGTCAATAGAATCTCCCCATGATCATCGGATCGGGAAAAGAACTATTTTCAAGTTGACCTGGAAGAGTACCTAATATGTCTGCCAAGTTTCATGGTCCTAGTACATGTGGAAGTACCCCTCGAAGTACCCTAACTCGTGATCACCGGAAATCCGGGAAAACCCCTTCCAACCCTTCTACTGTGACATCCAGATCCATCGACCCTAAGCATTTCACGACATTTCCGGTTCCCCCCTCTAATCCCCCTCTCTTCGGATTTGGTCCAGATTTGAAACTGAATATCTGAGACACTTGTTCTTCACAATTGTCAAGTTTTATGCATGTCCGATTATCCATTCCAGAGTTATGCATGTTTCTAGTTTCCGGATTCCCCTTCCCTCCACCACCCCCCGCGATAGCAGGATCGGGGAAGCGATTATTTCCATGTTAATCTGGTTGGTTTCCTCACATGCCTGTCAAGTTTTATTGTGCTAGCTTATTTGGAAGCGTTTCACCAGATTTCCGGTTGCCCCTCCAGCTCCCCCCCCCAGTGATCGGATCTGGTCCGGATTTGAAACTGAGCATCTGAAGCACTTGTTCTTGACATATGTCAAGTTTCAGGCATATCTGATTACCCGTTCAAAAGTTAGGCATGCTACTACTTTCCGGATTTCCCATCCCTCCACTGCCCCCAAGATGGCCGGATCGGGGAAGTGATTATTTCCAAGTTAATCTGGTCGGTTTCCCAACACGCCTGCCAAGTTTCATCGTTCTAGCTTATGTGGAGGCGTTTCACGAGGTTCTGGGTGCCCCCCCTCCAGCCCCCAGCCCCCCCCCCCCCAGTTATCGGCAATTGTTCTTGACATATGTCAAGTTTCGGATCCGGAATATGATTATATCCAAGTTAATCTGGTCGGTTCGCTGATATTCCTGCCAAACGTTTCACTAGATTTGTTTGACTTGGACTGACCATCTTTAAACCACAATTATTCTCGCATTCGCTTTCAGATACATAGTCGCATAGCTCAGCGGTAGAACACTGGACTGTTAACCCAAAGGTTCCTGGTTCGATCCCGCCGTCGGCTAGCGTTTTGTTTTGCTCCCGTTTTACTTTTTGCTCCCTTTTTACTTTATAGTTTCCGGACTCCCGGATCCGGGGAAAGTTGGATTGGGGAAGTGATTATTTGTAAGTTGATCTGGTCGGGTCCCTGATATGCCTGTGAAGTTTCATCGTCCTAGCTTGTGTGGAAGTGCCCAAACTAGCAAAACCTGGACAGACCGACAGAACGACAGAACGACAGAACGACAGACAGACAGACCGACAGACCGACAGAAATTACCATCGCTATATGGCACTTGAGTATGCTCAAGTGCCATAAAAAGGAAGATTTCGACAAGATTTGGTGAGGATTACTCCCTACATTTGCAACTGTAAAACTTCAGAAACGTGTAGCCACACCGAAATTCTGGTTCTCAGATTCCATTCCATTTTTATTTTTAACGACCGGCCCGTTAAAATATCAAAAATATACAAGAGACAGAATTTCCATGTCTTCTTTCCCTGTTACTCCAAACAGCTCGGCAGTAACATATTTGTTTCTATCGAATGTTGACTTTTGCCGAATGAAGTTCAGCTTGAGTTGTAGATACAAATTACAATATCTGTTACTGACTTATAAGATCTTTAAAAATTTAAGAAATACCGAGACATCAGGATAAAATAAAGTCGACTTACCGACTGCTGCCGCGATCAGACAGAAAAACGCGAAGAAAATTACGTACTTCATCTTGCAACTTGCTTAGTCACTGATTAGCTAGAACTATGCGCAGTAAAGCTGCGTGCAAAACTTATATAGGCTTGCTGGACTCCAGACTGTGACTAAAAACGCATCGGGTTTTCCCTTTAGCACATTTGCCAAACTGTAACTGATGGTAGTTAAGAAGGCATTCACCGTTGCTCAAAGTTTCGGCGACTGAGCAAACTGATGTTTAAAACCTATTTTCCTCCGTGGTGCAAAGAAAGAAAACAAAAAACTACAGCCGACCGGGAAAATACAGGGACACATTTCATATCAATTCTTAAAGAAATTTGTCAGTTGAGAAATTCCACACAGCTTCCGCTTCCTGTCTTTTCCTATTCTGGACCTCTGGAAAATTAAAATTTAACATCTTCACAAGAGTTAAATTTAGGCAGAAATATTCCTTTCCTTCTAGTACTAAGAAAGGAAAAGAGGATTTCGAACCAACGAAGAGGAAGTGGAAGACCTAACTTTCGAAAAGACTTGAGTGCCTTCACAAAACGTACAAATTTTGCTCTTCGGTTGTTTAAGAAGTTTGTAGATCAATCCGTACCACCTATGAGCGCATCGTCCCGAACCGGGGGCGCTATAATCGTAAAGCTTTGGGAAAATTATACAGCACCTTCTGCGCTCCTTCTATACTATTTCGTTGTGGTGTCACTCATGTTCTGCGAAAGAAAGAGATTAAAAAGATGAGATTACGTTATTTTAAATATGCAAAGCACCTGCGCCACTTGTCGAAATTATGTCATAACCATACACTGACGGAGAAGTTCTTCAATATGCAAGTACCACCCTTTTGGATTTTCTTCGTCGCTATCCAAAATCATTGGCAACAGAGCCCAATCAGCGCATGACCTTCTCCACTGCTTCCTGCCGAAGATTGAAAAATAAGTGTTTTTTTCTGTGTATTTGAGTGTTTTATTTATTTTCTTCATTTACTCCGCTTTTCCAAAATGGCGGGTTACAAATAAATTACTTACTTACTCACTAGTCTTACGTTATAACGCTTCCAATCTCTCGCGTTACGTCGACTCTTTCACACCTCCAGTGGACCGTATCAGACCGACATAAGAATAAAATTGAAGAATTTATTTTATTTTAGCAATTTTTCATCGGTTTTGGCGAAGAATAAGACAAGGAAAAGATGCTAATGATCGTGTTTCAGTAATTAAACGCTATTTAGATCCTAAGAATTTGACAGAAAGTCATATTTAGTTAAACGGAATCTGAACAGAACTGTCACACAGACTGGTTTGATTTGAAACCCTGACTTCAGTCTGGTGACTATCCCCAGAGTCTTTGCCGCAGAGTCACTGGATGCGGTTTCAGTGTTAAATGGGTGCTATGAGTCGGAGTTCGTGTTTAGCTGGTAACACTTAAGCCAAGACTTTGAGAAGAAGTGTCACCTCTTCGGGGCTAACCTGGACAAAAAGCCTTTGAAGACTCTCAGTGGGTGCAGGATGAGGAAGTGGTACAATTGCCCCAATTTATACCAGATCAGCAGCAATTCTCCAATAATCCCCACCCGTTCAAAGAATTTGAATGGGCACCTAGGTAGGGTAGACCCCAAGCCGTCGAAGCGCGCCGAAATATTTTCGGCGGCACGCCGCCGTTTGGTGCCGTTTTCTGGACTTTTTTAACACAAAGTTTTGAAGTTCGGGGCCACAATCTGGAGCATTTTCGTGGCGTGGATTAGCTGTATATGTAGATGATTAGTTCCAAATTTCCATTGAACTGGACAGCCAGATAGCCTAATAACCTCTAAGGTGTCATTTAGCCGTTCCATGTGGACTCCCGCTGTGGAGTCCCTGCACTTTTACTTGTACTAGAGACTAGGGACTCACTTCCTCCATTCTCACGAGTCCCCACGGACACAGAATATTTACTATTATTACAATTTTGTTATTACGATTATCATTACTAAAACATAACCCCATTCGGATTCGGTGCAGAGTCGGTTTGGGGAGTTGCTGGTGTCGTTGGTTTAAAAACAAGAGTTGGAAGCTCATATGGCACTTGCAAGGCTGGGTGAGAGGATGAAAGTAGGAGTTCGTCAATTCGTGGCTTTGCTATTATCATTTGTAAGCAGAACCCTTCAGATAAGAATGATCACGGGTCCTTGGAAATCACGAGCATGTGATGTGCACTTTAAGGGCACTAGAGATTCATCGATAACGAACATTCTTGAAGCGCAAATGATGATAAGCTCATCGGGATCATGCAAATGTATATTTTGCTCACAGTTATAGTTTGTCCTTGAAGGGATTTACTTGTGAGCAAAACCCTGGAGGCAAATAATCATGGGCCCTTGGGGACCATGACTATATATCGTTTGGCCAAAAGTATTCTTTTTACTTTTCGGTTAAGATACGCACTTTAAGGGGGGCTGAAAATTCATTTTTGAGCAAAACCCTTAAGACAAAAATTATCATCGGGATCATGAAAATGTATATTTTGATGAAAAGTATTTTTTGTACTTTGAGGTTAGGATTAGTACTTTAAGGGATGCTCGGATATGAGAAGTGACAATTTCTAAGCCAATCTTGTCAAGTCTCTATTGTCCAAGCCAAGTTTCATCATCCTAGCACATCTGGAAGTACCTTAATTCGCGATCAACGAGATTTCTGGTTCCGCCTCCAGGTCCCCCGCCCCAGTTATTGGATCCGTTCCGATTTGAAACTGAATACCTGATACACTTTTTCTTGACACTTGTCAATTTTCATGCATGTCCGATTACCCGTTCCAAACTTATGTATGTTACTAATTTCTCAACTCCCCATCCCTCCGCTCCCCCCACGATGACCGGATCAGGGAAGTGACTGTTTGGGTCTGTACAACTATTCAAACTGAAGGAACTGGAATTTTTTGTTTTTGAGTCCTAATCTGGAACAGTATCAAAATATGTAGTAAGGCTACTTTGACCTCATTTGGCCCAGAGTACAAAATGGAGAAAGAAGTAGCTTGCTTTCTTGGGAAAAGGCAGAAAAAGTAAACAATAGTTATAAAATCATAAGTCTGTCCGTCGAAAAAAGTGACAAAACAGTGGCCGTCGAAAACAAAGTAAATTTGTTCCGAATAATAGCAAAAAACGTAATTTGCACAAGAAAACGAGGGAAACAGGTTTTCCAGTACATTTAAAAAAAAATCGGATTTCCGGAGTAATAAACTTTTGGTTTTACCCGACAGTAGTTCACAGATTCGGACTTGACATTTTATATTTAAGAAGACGACGGTTCGCCGACGAGACTGAAGTGGCGTTTTAATCTCATTTTACTCCTTTATCCGATACTGAACAACTCTCTCGTCTCCCCCTTTACCCCTCACAGATTGCCCAGGCTGGGATCCAAGATTTCCGTCACACACGTTAATATGCCATAGCTAAAGAACTGGTATCGCTGCCGGCCCCCAGTGATTGACTGATAGCTATCAAATTTTGTAAATCTAAGAACCTCACCTGAAATATTCTTATTACACATGCCAACATCCTCACATGGGAACGTACGAACCCGTTTCAAACATCGAAATGGAAGTCCAAAGCTTATGAATACCAAATTCCTTCGCGATCGATCAGACGGCTGAGCAAATACACGAGCCAACAGTCCAAAATATTCCAGGGGCCCCTTTCCAACTACCCTTTCGACTGCCGAACATAACCGACCTCAAACTACATATCCAACAGCCGAACCTGGCCCAGAGGTATAGATGATCTTTTCGATTTCGTCCAGATCCTTTTCCTCTTCAGCACTCCTTCTAATGCTACCAGGCTTCCAAGAAAGGATCCAGTACGCGACCGTACATGTCTCAAAAGAGCTTGTGAGCTCGCTTAAGATTTTGTTTCGGTACTTATGGTACTTTTCCGTACTTTTCGACATTCGGTACTTATGGATGCCACAACGGTTTCACGATCAACTTCCCATGTTGACGGTCATCTGCGGTCAGCGCTGAAACCTTTTTGGCTTTGCATCAAGTCCACAGAATCGCGCGGGCGATGTTCTCTGTTAGAAATGAATGTTCACTTGGCTGAAATGGTGTGGTTGAATTTTTTGGTCGTAGCATGTAGTTCACGTTTTTCTTATGCCGAATCCGGACCTATACATACAGTGCTATTACTCTTACGTTCTCGTCTGCTTATTTTTTGTCGAACCATTACAGGTCTTTCGGTTTCACTGCAGCCTGTCTCTTTGGCGGTTTGCCGATCTTATTTACCTGTCAGCCAATTCTATTTTACATAGGGAGGCGTCTCTTACGGACAGATTTAGTGCTGTTCTTCTGTTATTTGTTTGTTACTTTATTTTGAAAGCTGAATTCAAAGTTGATAATGAATGCTGACCAGGCTGTAACTTGTTAATTTTTTCTTTTCTTACCAACTTTGGCGATCGTATTATCCAGGCAAAGGCATGATAATCGAAGGGATTGTCACAGAACGTGACAGCTGTGACAACAAGTCTCAAAGAAACACTTGTATCAGAGACACCAAAATAGGATAATTTGTAAGGATTGTCGATAAAATTTATTTGTACGAACGCGTAAAAAACAACATTGTGAGCAGATTTTGTCGTCAGTTAACCGTAGTAGCTGTGGCCACCATGGCCACCACCATATCCACCCCCATATCCACTGTTATATCCGTAGCTTGGTCGGTAGCCACCACCATGACCACCGTATCCGCCGCCAAATCCACCGCCATGACCGCCGTATCCGCTGTTATATCCATGGCTTGGTCGGTATCCTAGAAAGAAAGGACAGGAAAGTGAGCACTCGAAGTATCTGCACAAACCAATGGTGAAAATAGACTTTCTGCGGTAAGCGGATATAGCTTTTCCGAGCAGTGCCAGGTCCTTCCCTGTTACCGGCCCTAGACAGTCGCCCGCGTGCTTGCGAATCCCCGATATTCTCAAGTACATTGAAGCAGCCACTGGAACAGAATTACTGTCGGGACCGCTAGCGATTCCCACGGCATCTATCAATCTAAATTCGAGGGATCTCGCCAATGACCAAACCTTCTAGTTGATCAGCATGCTGGCAACATCAGAACAACTCCATTGATGGCTTTCAGTAATCTACAACATAGGACTTACCCCAGTATCGGTGTCGATTTGTGCCTTCATCGGCACCTTCCGCAGGTGCTTGTTCACCTTCTGCTGTTGCTTGTTCACCAAAGGAAACCTGGTCGTCTGGTCGGGGAAATGCTGCAGAAAGAGCACGAGTTAGAACAGAGATACATGCACGGGCAACAGGAACGATGAAAGGCATAGTGCCATTAAAGCAGAAAAAAATAGTTTTGTTGGTTCGGCTTCTTGTTAGGCACGCTACCTCCATGTTCTGGTTACTGAAATTTCAAATTCCATGAACGAATGAATACGGTAAGTTGGGTTTGTTCTTATGAGGAGCTGATAGATTTCAGAAAAAATTGTTTGGTTGGAGATTTGGGACGAAAGGATTTCTTTCAAGAATGGTAAGTAAGTATTGTACTGTGATGTTTGTTGTATGTCTAAAAACTAGTAAATCTGCAGGAGAGATCGATTACTCTGAATTTAAAAAATAAATATTTTATAATTCTTACCTGCGACTGCAGCGATCAAGCCAAAAAGCGCAAGGAAAATTGCACACTTCATAGTGAGCTATTCAGGAAGTATTTTACTACTGATCAAATAGTGTCCCAGCGAATAATTTTTTAGTGATGCAAAACTCCAGCATGTTCTGATGTCAGCATCTTACGGGTTTTGTTTGGGTTTTTCGCAAAATCAGAATCAATGTTATAGCCCGCACCAGAAGTACTCATGGCAGCGTTTCGTTACTTATAATCGCCCTAAGTTGCAGTTGCTTGTCTGTACGCTGCATCGTTGTTAGCTAATATACATATTCTTGGTTCTAGCCGAATGCGAGGTAAAATTACTTCCACAATAATAATATACAAAATATAGATCCATGAACCAAAGAGAGGATGGTTTTGGGGTTCTTGTTTGCAAACCAAAACTTACATTATTTGTTGGATAGTTAGGCAAACGTGGAATATTTATTTGCTATTTTATTTAAGGTGAATATTTCATTATTGTTATTAGATAGATAGATAGATATTTTGATTGATCTAACTTGTAGCGCCGACATGTTAGTAAATACGTCGACCTTTACATTTAATGTGTTAAAATACTTGAATATATACAATTATATATAAGAAAATAAATCACTTGTAATTCACTCATTTCTTGTTAATTTCCTCAGTAAAATATGGCACAAATGAATTCCAATACCGGTTAGTGCGACATCTAACTTGCACCGTCCGACCTGTCGCCGGTGCTAGATCGGGCAGAATATGGCAAGGACTGATGGGCCAAACGTAAAATTAGTGAATGAGGGTTGGGGGGGGGAGGAGGGGTAAAGACAAAGAAAAGAGAAAGTTGAGACGAGGATTGTGTGTCATCGTTTGTAATGAGTGACTAAAAGCTGCGCAATCCCGCACAGGACACGGTTGTGGCCTTCTTGGGAGCGTTCTGTTTGTTGTTTCTTTTAAAGAATTTTGAAATTAAAATGAAGTGAACAATTTTAACAGTTGAACAAGTAGTGCGCGGATGGACAATAAAGCGACAAGTATAATGTGCGAGTCAAGTATGATATATTCGGGAGAGTAAAAAGGAGAGTTAAGTTATGAAATAAGTAAAGATACCAATCGAAGGAAAATTCGTTCAGCTCAGCTGTGCCGGGGATCCCCCTGCCTATCCAGTGAACAAATGTGCATAATAATGTACTTTATTTCCTTAATAGCTTGTATTATACACGCTAGCACTGGATCGCCATTCACGCAAATAACATATGACAATTACATAAGTAAACATTTCATCTACAAGTACAACTTGAAAGTATAATCTGACTTGACTAGAATTAAAATATTGAGTAAAATAAGGTACAAAAGATTTTAGGTAAAGATCTGTCGAGTTTATAGGTGGTCTTTCTAGTCTCTGGGAATCAGCGTCCCTCTGGATCTGTCGCGTATTAGGCCTTCTATTTGCTGTAGTCTCAAAGTCAGGTAGAATGTGCGTGGAAGTCATCAAGGGTCGCTGTGGTCGTAAGGTAGAACTTTACTTGTTTATCGTCAATTTAACTGTTTTCGCGTGACAAAAAAAGTTTAAACTCATGGCAAAAGGTGACAGTTTAATAGCTTTACGCTTCTTGTGCTAAGATTTTGGAAGCCGTAGCAACGGAAGTGAAAGTTAAACAATTCATGATTAGTACAAAGTTAACCATAAATGCACGTAGCAACCTCACAGTACTTACAAACAGAAGGTCCTACAAAGATCCACAATAATTTAATTTGTTCAGGATCTACTTTTAGGATGGGTCACAAGAGTTGTGGCTCTTACATCACAATTGTCGAGTCTGCATATTTTCCAGAGCTTCACTGACACTTTCCAAAGTATCGTGCTTATTACCATGCACAAAAGACATAAAGGGCAACTTGGCCAAACTGAAAAGCTTCGAACGTTTATAACGATAATCGTCTTACGTTACGAATCCATAAATATAAATATTGTGAGCTAGTGTTTCATCAGTCATCTGTAGTAGTCGTGGCGACCAAAGCGGCCATATCCGTCTTAGCCTCTGTAGCCACCGTATCCGCCATAATACTAGTTAAGTAGCCTTAAGTTGGTCGTTCGGTAAACCGGTTACGAAAAATCAAGTATTGAATTGAAACGTATTGAAACAACAAATAACCACAATATAGTCAAACAGAGTTAAATGCCGAACAAAATAAGGCGCAAAAGATTTCAGAAATCGCTCAGATGATTGAGCTGGAGGGAGCTTCAGCTGGGGTTTACTAGATCCCGGAAACGGTCGAAAGCGATGTGGAACCGCAAAGAACTGGCACATTTTATATTGGGGAGGTTGGGTTCTCCACTATATCATAAAGAGGCAACCGGCTCAGTTTGGATCGGCTGAAAAGAGGCACGGCACGACGTAGGGTCAGAGGCAGGAATACTAAAAAGAAGAACGAAAACTAAAAGGGGTCTTTCGGGATCGACTAAAACCAGGAAGGGAAGGGAACGCGAGAAAAGGAGCAAGGGCATCCTAAAACCAGGAAAGGCATACTAAAACGAGGAAGGCTTTCGCCAGAATTCGCCGCACCGTTCCCTTCCTCTATTTAGTATTATTTGAGGGGTCGGCAACTTTTCAAATTCAAAGTTCACCATCCCTTCCTCGTTTTAGTAAGCCCTTCCTGGTTAGTCGCCTACCGTCAGAACGAGAAATGAAAAGGTGAATTAAACTTTTGTAGTTGCCAACACTCACTGAACTTAATGCCTACCCATGTCAGGATACTAAAACGAGGAAGGGATGTGAACTTTGAATTTGAGAAGTTGCCGACCCCTCAAATAACACTAAATAAAGGAAGGGAACAGCGCTGCGAATTCTGGCGACAGCCTTCCTGGTTTTAGGATGCCCTTCCTCGTTTTAGTATGCCCTGCCTGGGTTTTAGTATGCCTGCTTTTCTCGCGTTCCCTTCCCTTCCTGATTTTAGTCGATCCGGGGTCTTTCAGACTTCAGAGTGAGGGGCAGGAACAACGTTCTAACCAGCCTTACTTGTTTGGCTTTGCAACTCTCAGAACGTGTCCGAAAGCTTTTCGGTGCTGTAAATGCTGCATTAATGCTGTCTTTACTTTTCTTTTTTTGTCCGAAAGCTGTTACCTTTCTTTTTTTCTCTGACACTTCTAGAATACCAAAATTTAAGTCAGGAAGAAGAAGAAGAAAAAAGAATTAGCTGTATCTGACAAAATGGATGAGCTACTGATATCCAACCTTCTTATCTTTCCTTTCTTCGTTGGCCATGATCGCCAGTTGTCTTAAATTTGGTATTTTTGCCGAATTGTCAGTTGTCTTTTTGAATTTGTTACGTTTGCCGCCGAAAACACTGAGAGAATCGCCGTACTCCTCAGTTTCTTCATGAAAATTTAGCATTCTTGCTGAATTTGTCGATGAATTTTATGCTGAGTTAATGCTGCATTAGTTCAGCGAAAATTTAAGTCCGAAAGCGAAATTCTGCATAAAATGCTGAATTAATTCATGCTGAATTAATTCAGCATTTTCGTTCGTTTCGTTGCTTTCGGACACGTTCTCAGTTACGTCTCTACCTCGACTACATGCTAACCTTTTTTTATTCCTCGTTCCTCCTGCGCCATACCGTGCTGTGCCTCTTTTTTGTCGATCCCGGCTCAGTTTATTGCTCGGAAAAGCGTTTCCTCGACCAATTCAGGGTGGGGAATGTGGTCCACCAGTCTCACGGCCGTTTTGAAAATCGAACACACCAGTCTCACTGTTTCGGACCACCAGTCTCACAAAAATGGCGCCGGGAACCACCAGTCTCGGAAACGAGACCAACAGTCTCAAATTCAGACCAACAGTCTCATCTAATTCCCAATTTTTTAAAGTAAAAAAGTGTTTTCTTTGTGTTTCTCTGTCAGTCCCTTGAATTATGCGCTTGTGTCAGCACTACAGGTAGAGTGAAGCTTGGGCTTTCAACACATGTATTCATCTCTGCTATTGGCTTAGTACTTCTCAGTGAGTAGGGCTCTCAAAAAGCAAACAAATTTATTTTTTTGTTTTCTGTGTTGTTTAATAGAATTCTGCTACTCTGCCAACTACAACAGGTAAAGTGAAGCCTGGGCTTTCAAACGATATATGATTCACTGTTACTGGATTACCAAGTGTCACACTGGGTGGCTGAAAAAACTGTTTTGGTAAACAAATGTAATTTCTAGTCTGTCTATGCGATTTCTTGGAATTTTCCAACTTTGCGACCAGTTTTGGTAGATTTAAGCATGAGTTTTCAACAGATCCATGTCTCTCTGATACTGGCTTAGTCAGTTTGTTGCTGGGTTCCTATGGTAAACTCATTAGCTATTTTTTTTTAACTGCCCTGCTTGATACTGTTGAATGTTTTGTCGCCTCACTGTTCAGTTCACCTGACTGACTGGTCCGGTATTAGTTTGTTCCATTCTTTTTCCATGCATTTTCCATGCTTAAAATACTATTCTGAGGCTGTCTCTACACAACTACAGCAAGCGGTCAAGTATCGCTCAATGGAACCTATTATCGCTCACCAGAGCTGCGTTTGATTTGCATTGACTGATAGCGTTCGATTTATCCAGTCGACTGAGATTTTGGACTAAAATTTGACTTTTGACGACCGAGAATAAATGGTCATTCGTTCCATGGTTAAGCGGTTAAGCTACAGTAAGCGGTCAAGTAACGCTCAATGTACCTATCATTGCTCACCAGAGCTGGGTTCGGTCCGCATTTCCTGTCGGCTGAAATCATCATTTCGCTGTTTCATTTGCTATTCTCAGTTGACTGATAGCGTTCAATTTATCCAGTCGACTGACAAGGTGACTTTTGACTTTTGACACTGACGAGTAAAGGTGACTTTTGACAACAGAGAACAAACGGTCATTTGTTCCATGGATAACCGGTTAAACTAAGCGGTCAAGTATCGCTCAATGGAACATTTTATCTCTCACTAGAGCTGCATTTGATTCTCGTTTCCAGTTAACTTAAATCGTCATTTTGAAGTTTTATTTCCTATTCTCAGTTGACTGATAGGTTCTATTTATCCAGTCGACTGACATTGTCCACTAAAAGTTGACTTTGGACGACCGACAACAAATGGTCATTCGTTCCATGGATAACCGGTTAACCAACAGTAAGTGGTCAAGTATCGCTCAATGGAACATTTTATCGCTCACCAGAGCTGCGTTTGATTTGCATTTCCAGTTGACTGAAATAACCTTTTTGCTGTTTTATTTGCTATTCTCAGTTAACATTCAATTTTTCAGTCAACTCAGATTGTCTTTCTTGGGATTTTCTAACTTTACAACCAGTTTTGGTAGATTTAAGCATGGACTTTCCACAGATACGTGTATCTCTGATATTGGCTTAGTCAGTTTCTTGCTGGTGTCCTTTGATAAACTCATTAGCTGTGTTTTTTTTTAACTGACCTGCTAGACCCTGTTGAATCTTTTGTTGTCTCGCCATTCAGTTCACCTGACTGCCTGGTCCGGTACTAGTTCGTTCCATGCATTTTCCATGCTTAAAATACTATTTTGGGGCTGTCTCTACACAACTACAGTAAGCGGTCAGTAACACTCAATGGAACCTATTATCGCCCACCAGAGCTGCGTTTAATTCGCATTTCCAGTTGACTTAAGTTATCATTTTGCCGTTTTGTTTGCTATTCTCAGTTGACTAATAGCGTTCAATTTATCCAATCTATTGAGATTGTCCACTAAAAGCTGACTTTGGACGACTGACAACAAATGGTCATTGGTTCCACCGATAACCGGTTAACCAACAGTAAGCGGTCAAGTATTGCTCAATGGAACATTTTATCGCTCACCAGAGCTGCGTTTGATTTGCATTTCCAGTTGACTGAAATAATCTTTTTGCTGTTTTATTTGCTATTCTCAGTTAGCATTCAATTTATCCAGTCGACTCAGATTGTCAACAAAAAGTTGACTTTTGCCGATCGAGATAAAATGGTAATTCATTCCATGGTTAACCGGTTAGCCTACAGTAAGCAGTCAAGTATCGCTCAATGGATCCTATTAGCACTCACCAGAGCTGCATTCTAATTGCATGTCCAGCTAACTTTAATCATCATTTTACTCTGTTATTTGGTGTTCTCAGTTGATTCATATTGTTCGATTTAGCTCTTGGCAAGTTGGCTGCTAGGTAGAAAAGGCTTAGGCACAGGACACTTTGCATGCAAAACCCTTGACTATGTAGAAAAGGAAATGAGGTTTTTCACATCTGTCATCAGCTGAGCCCTTTTGTTTTTGTTGTGAAAAACATATAAAGGTTTGTCTTTGATTTCTCTAATTCATGGTAGTAATTTCAGCCCTGTCCGAGCTGGTGCTCATTTGTTATGACAGAAACTGTGTTTTTGATGTATGCACTGTATACTGAAATCCAAGGTACAGTGCTTGAACGTCTAGCACCCAGGCATGGTGCTAGACGTTTGAGCACCGTGCCTAAAAAGGGGCTAGTGTACTAGACTGCAGTAAGCAGTCAAGTATCGCTCAATGGAACCTATTATCACTCCCCAGAGCTGCATTCTATTCGCATTTCCAACTAACTTAAATCATCATTTTACTGTTTTATTTGCTGTTCTCAGTTGATCCATATTGTTCGATTTAGCTCTTGGCAAGGGTGTGGAAACTGGAGAAGGTAAGGGAACATCTAAAAGTTGACTTTGGACGACTGACAACAAATGGTCATTGGTTCCACCGATAACCGGTTAACCAACAGTAAGCGGTCAAGTATTGCTCAATGGAACATTTTATCGCTCACCAGAGCTGCGTTTGATTTGCATTTCCAGTTGACTGAAATAATCTTTTTGCTGTTTTATTTGCTATTCTCAGTTAGCATTCAATTTATCCAGTCGACTCAGATTGTCAACAAAAAGTTGACTTTTGCCGATCGAGATAAAATGGTAATTCATTCCATGGTTAACCGGTTAGCCTACAGTAAGCAGTCAAGTATCGCTCAATGGATCCTATTAGCACTCACCAGAGCTGCATTCTAATCGCATGTCCAGCTAACTTTAATCATCATTTTACTCTGTTATTTGGTGTTCTCAGTTGATTCATATTGTTCGATTTAGCTCTTGGCAAGGGTGTGGAAACTCAAGAAGGTGAGGGAACATCACTAAAACAATATGACAAAGCGACCTAATCATGTTCTATAACATTTAGACAATTACTAAAATTACCCTTTGTTTGTCTCCTTGATGATGCTGTACGTAGCAGCTTCAATTTGAGGGTCTCATGAAGAGACCTCTTACGTGGACCAATCTATAGTACTTCAACCTACAAACAATAGTATATGTTCCTATAACAAGAGCAACATCTGTAGAGGAGATAGTACTTCAACAATTAGAAAAAGAGTGAGAGGAATATTCATGGAGGACTAGTAAAACATATGGTATGTGAAAAAAGTATCACCAAAAAGTTGACTTTTGACGTTCGAGATAAAATGGTAATTCCTTCCATGGTTAACCGGTTAACCTACAGTAAGCAGTTAAGTATCGCTCAATGGAACCTATTATCACTCACCAGAGCTGCATTCTATTCGGATTTCCAGCTAACTTAAATCATCATTTTACTGTTTTATTTGCTGTTCTCAGTTGATTCATATTGTTCGATTTAGCTCTTGGCAAGGGTGTGGAAACTCAAGAAGGTAAGGGAATATCACTAAATTAATATGACAAAGCGACCTAATCATGTTCTATAACATTTAGACAATTACTAAAATTACCCTTTGCTTGTCTCCTTGATGATGCTGTACCTAGCCGCTTCAATTTGAGGGTCTCATGAAGAGACCTCTTACGTGCACCCATCTATAGTACTTCAACAAACAAAACAATAGTATGTTTGTAACATACAATAGTACGTTCCTGTATCAAGAGCAACATCTGTAGAGGAGATCAACAATTAGGAAAAGAGTGAGAGGAATATTCATGGAGAACTAGTAAAGAACATATGGTATGTGAAAAAGAATCACCAAAAGTTAAAATTTGACGATCGAGATAAAATGGTAAATCATTGCATGGTTAACCGGTTAACCTACAGTAAGCCAGTCTAGTACACTAGCCCCATTTCAGGTACGGTGCTCAAACGTCTAGCACCATGCTTGGGTGCTAGACGTTCAAGCACTGTACCTTGGATTTCATGTATGGTGCATGGATTTCAGTATACAGTGCATACATCAAAAACACAGTTTCTGTCATCACAACTGAGCACCGGCTCGGACAGGGCTGAAATTACTACTATGAATTAGAGAAATCAAAGACAATCCTTTATATATTTTTCACAACCAAAACAAAGGGCTCTAATCATAATGGAGATGAAAAACCTAACAGCACCCTATCTATTTTCCATGTATTTTCCCTATTTATTCCCCAAGAGCCAATATTCTGGTTGGCTGCTAGGTAGAAAAGGCTTAGGCACAGGACACTTTGCATGCAAAACCCTTGACTATGTAGAAAAGGAAATGAGGTTTTTCACATCTGTCATCAGCTGAGCCCTTTTGTTTTTGTTGTGAAAACATATAAAGGTTTGTCTTTGATTTCTCTAATTCATGGTAGTAATTTCAGCCCTGTCCGAGCTGGTGCTCATTTGTTATGACAGAAACTGTGTTTTTGATGTATGCACTGTATACTGAAATCCATGCACCATACATGAAATCCAAGGTACAGTGCTTGAACGTCTAGCACCCAGGCATGGTGCTAGACGTTTGAGCACCGTGCCTAAAAAGGGGCTAGTGTACTAGACTGCAGTAAGCAGTCAAGTATCGCTCAATGGAACCTATTATCACTCCCCAGAGCTGCATTCTATTCGCATTTCCAACTAACTTAAATCATCATTTTACTGTTTTATTTGCTGTTCTCAGTTGATCCATATTGTTCGATTTAGCTCTTGGCAAGGGTGTGGAAACTGGAGAAGGTAAGGGAACATCACTAAAACAATATGACAAAGCGACCTAATCATGTTCTATAACATTTAGACAATTACTAAAATTACCCTTTGCTTGTCTCCTTGATGATGCTGTACGTAGCCGCTTCAATTTGAAGGTCTCATGAAGAGACCTCTTACGTGCACCCATCTATAGTACTTCAACATACAAACAACAGTATGTTTGTAACATACAACAGTATGTTCCTATAACAAGAGCAACATCTGTAGAGGAGATAGTACTTCAACAATTAGAAAAAGAGTGAGAGGAATATTCATGGAGGACTAGTAAAGAACATATGGTATGTGAAAAAAGAATCACCAAAACCAACAAAACAAAAATTACCAGAGTGGGTGACTTTACGTTAGTTCACGTAGGTTAACTTGAACACTTTTAGCTAGGACTTCTATAGCCAGTGTAAAACATTAAGAATAAGCTTATTTTTTTTATTTTTTTTTACCATCATTGGGTAGGTAGCGTACTCTGTAGCACCAGATTTGTTAGAACATGAAAAAATGTTGGCCTCATGGCCGCAATTTAAGATGACCAGTAAAAGGTGCCCGGTGGGTTGGAATCCGCAATCTTTTTCTCAACCTACGCTTAACCTTGGAATGAATGACCAATTGTTCTCAGTTGTCAAAAGTCAACTTTTACTCGACAATCTCAGTCAACTGGATATATAAAATGCTGTCAGTCAACTGAGAATAGCAAATAAAACTGCAAAATGATGATTTAAGTTAACTGGAAATGCGAATTGAACACGGCTCTGGTGAGCGATAATAAGTTCCATTGAGCGTTACTTGACCGCTTACTGTACCTTAACCGGTCAACCATGGAATGAATGACCATTTGTTCTCGGTTGTCAAAAGTAAACTTTTAATCAACAATTTCAGTCGACTGGATATATCGAACGCTGTCAGTCAACTGAGAATAGCAAATAAAACAGGAAAAAGATGATTTAAGTCAACTGGAAAGGCAAATCGAACCCATCTCTGTTGGGCGATAACAAGTTCCATTGAGCGTTACTTGACCGCTTTCTGTAGCTTAACCGGTTAACCATGGAACGAATGACCATTTCTTCTTGGTTGTCAAAAGTCAACTTTTCATCGACAACTTCAGTCGACTGGATAAATCGAACGCTGTCAGTCAACTGAGAATACCAAATAAAACTGCAAAGTGATGATTTGAGTCAACTGGAAATGCGAATCGAACGCATTTCTGGTGAGCGATAATAGGTTTCATTGAGTGTTACTTGACCGCTTACTGTAGTTTAACCGGTTAACCATGGAAGACCATTTCTTCTCGTTTGTCAAAAGTCAACTTTCAGTCGACAATCTCAATAGATTGGACAAATTGACCGCTATCAGTCAACTGGAAATGCGAATCAAATGCAGCTCTGGTGAGTGATAATAGGTTCCATTGAGTGTTACTTGACCGCTTACTGTAGTTGTGTAGAGACAGCCCCAGAATAGTATTTTAAGCATGGAAAATGCATGGAACGAACTAGTACCGGACCAGGCAGTCAGGTGAACTGAATAGTGAGACAACAAAACATTCAACAGGGTCAAGCAGGTCAGTTAAAAAAACACAACTAATGAGTTTATCAGAGGACACCAGCAAGAAACTGACTAAGCCAATATCAGAGATACGCATATCTGTGGAAAGTCCATGCTTAAATCTACCAAAACTGGTTGTAAAGTTAGAAAATCCCAAGAAATCGCAGAGACAAACCAGAAATTACATTTGCTCACCAAAACAATTTTTCAGAGCAACACAATATGACACTTGGTAATCCAGTAACAGTGAATAATATATCGTTTGAAAGCCCAGAGCTTCACTTTATCTGCAGTAGTTGGCAGAGTAGCAGAATTCTATTAAACAACACAGAAAACAAAAAATTAAATTTGTTTGCTTTTTCAGAGCCCTACTCACTGAGAAGTACCAAGCCAATAGCAAAGATAAATACATGTATGGAAAGCTCAAGCTTCACTCTACCTGTCATGCTGACACAAGCGCGTAATTCAAGGGACTGACAGAGAAAAACAAAGAAAACACTTTTTTACTCTAAAAAAATTGGAAATTAGATGAGACTGTTGGTCTGAATTTGAGACTGTTGGTCTCGTTTCCGAGACTGGTGGTTCCCGGCGCCATTTTTCTGAGACTGATGGTTCAAAACAGTGAGACTGGTGTGCTCCGCGAAAGAGACTGGTGGACCACATTCCCCACCCTGCAATTGCTTGGTGGATTGCACCGGGGATGAAATTTGGCAACAACAACTCTCGAGGTGATTTTTCTATTTTGTGGCGCGAAATCGGGCGGGGGATTCAAATCTAGCGGCAAGTAAAGTTCAAATGATAGAATATTCTCAAGCAGACAGATGAAGATCCTTCTAGTACAGAATGGTAAAGGGATAAGACTGTTATTCTGTTTTCTGAGATATTATTTTAATTTTCGGATCTTTAAGATTACCATAAAAAAAGACGAAACGGTGTTTCCGTTAGTTTTGTGGAACTGTCAGTAAATTCATGATTATTGAGTTCCTATTTGTGATTTTGTTCCACTGAAAAATTATGAGTTGTTTTATGGTGATAACAGGAGGCAGTAGCTATTTTTGGGATCCCAAAACGTAAGTGGAGGGATACCTATGACATCGCAAAAGTTGTCCGTCTGTCCGTCCGTCCGTCCGTCTGTAAGCACGATAACTCTCGAAGGGAATGAGATATTTTGATGAAACTTGGTGTGAGGGTTCGTTGGGTCGTCGGACCAGTCAAGTTCGTAGATGGGCTTTGTAGCTCTACATTTAGGGGTGGGGGAGGGGATTCAAATTAAGGGACAAACAAAATATTTTGAAACAGCTAATGTGATAGTCGATTATGGGGTAAGAAGACATGCTGAACACGATGGTGAAAACCATTTTGTCATCGGACAAGTAGTTCGCCCGGAATCCGGCCAAAACCGGAAAGTTTGTTGAAAGTAAAAGTTTTATTTGAAGTTGATTAGATGTTCGATTTAGGGGTAGGAAGACATGCTGAAGACGATGGTGAAAATTATTTTCTCGACGGACAAGTATTTCGCCGGAATCCGGCCCAAACCGGAAAGTTTGTTGAGAGTAAAAGTTTTATTTTGAAATTGATTAGATGTTCGATTTAGGGGTAGGAAGACATGCTGAAGACGATGGTGAAAACTATTTTCTCGATGGACAAGTATTTCGCCCGGAATCCGGCCCAAACCGGAAAGTTTGTTGAAAGTAAAAGTTTTATTTGAAGTTGATTAAATGTTCGATATAGAGGTAGGGAAACATGCTGAAGACGATGGTGAAAATTATTTTCTCGACGGACAAGTATTTCGACCGGAATCCGGCCCAAACCGGAAAGTTTGTCAAAATTAAAAGTTTTATTTGGAGTTGATTAGATGTTCGATTTAGGGCAAGAAGACATGCTGAACACTTATGTGAAAACAAGTTTCCAGCATGCGGTAATGTGTTTCTTGGCTATTGTTTTTAACTGGTATGATTCTTGTGCCTTGCCGGACATCTGTCGTATATTGTGAGGTAGTCAACTCCCACGCCTAAGCCCTTCAAACCGCCCCTGTGCTAGTAGACTAGACTTCTTCCGTCTTCAGGTGTCGCGTGTTTTATTACTACATGTGCGACGAAAAGCTCAAATGGGTGGCAAGGTGCCTGCAGGCGCCTGCCGCCCCCCCCCTCTCGAGTTTTGGCTAGCGACGCCCCTGGTGTTTAGACTGTATCCTACGTCGTATCTACTTTGTCGAAACTGATGAAAACTTCCTGCCTTCCTTATGCCAAATTTCCTGTTTCGGCCGGATTCCAGGCGAACTGCTACTCAGCTCGAAATTGATTCAGTATATCTTATTGCCCCTACACCGAACACATCTAATCAACTTCAGATAAAAATTACTTTATTAAACTTTCCGGTTTCACCCGGATTCCGAGCGAACTGTACATCCGGTGAGAAAATTATTGTCATACACGGATTTAGCATGTCTTCTCACCCCTAAATCGTACATCTAATCAAATTCAGATAAAACTTTTACGTTCTACATATGTTCCAGTTTTGGCGTATTCTGGGCGAACTACTTGAGCGGTGAGAAAATAATTTTCGTATTCGGGTTCAGCATATATCCTTACCCTGAAACCGAACCTCTAGTCAACTTCAGATTAAACTTTTACTTTTTATAAATTTCCCGGTTTTGGCCGGATTCCGGGTGAACTACTTGTCTGGCGAGAACAAAATTTTCATATTCAGATTCAGCATGTCTTGTGCATGCAGCATGTCATGTGGTTTTAAAAATATCTTTTTCACCCCTTAATTTAAAACCCCTCCCCCAACCCAAATGTAGGGCTACAGAGCCCATCTTCGAACTTGACCTGTACTTTTTCTTGAACCAAAGAGTCCTCACGCCAAGTTTGAATAAAATAACTCAACCACTTCGAGAGTTGTCGTGCTAACAGACAGACAGACGGACAAGTTGTAGGAAATCATAGGTATCCCGTTAGTTACGTTTTGGGATCTCAAAAAGCAAGAACCATATCTCAGTGTTGTTCTGACAGTCCAGTTACAACATCAGCACTAAACTTCTCGAATATTGGTACTTCTTTATATTTTCCTTCCCTTCTTATTCTAAACGCGTCGGAAATATCTTCACTGGAAGTTAATTAGGCCGAATTCTTCCTGACTTCTTTCCTTCTAGTATCAAGTACCCCTATAGTTATCTATGTAGGATTTATATTAACGGATAAACTACAGTTAAATGTAGTGGTTCCTCGACCGGACTGAAACATTCGATTCAGAAGCACTTTCGGCAGGATTTCTGCATTGTGACTCATATACTGCATACCATACCAAGGTAGTAAACCATAAGGGGAAGGCCTCATCTGGCCTGCCGTTGCTGCATGTAGTTACATTAGTGATGTTTTGAATGCGGCGAAAAAAAGTCATCCAGAGGTGCTCAAGTTCAAGTTCTTTTAATCTTTCAGTACAAGTGAAAAAAGTACAGCACTGACCAGAGAGGTGAACTCGGGGGGAGGGGGGGGGCTCAGAGGCTGCTAAAAGTGTCCGGTTCCTGCCTACATTTTGACTTTCCGTATCCCATGAAACAATTTCACGACGATTTCAGTATCGCATTATGAAAACTAGTTTTAACCAGTGAAAACAGAGCAGCTTAAATTGCCAACCAACGGAACAGGAGTATCCAGTTTTGAGCGGAGCTATAAAGAAATTATAGTAAGAAGCTCATATGGTGAATGCCAATAATATCGGATACGGCCAGGACTTTTGAATGTTTTTTCTGCGTCAAGAAATTCATCTACTTAGGCTACCAAGTTAAAGGAGAAAAATCAGAAGTATTTCTCGCATTCAAGAATACAATAGTTGCGTTTTCGCTGATACCATGGTATCTGCTACCACGGTAACTGGATTTGTAATTTGTCGTTTTTGCAGTTATCGTGGTATCTGATACACGGTTGCTCTGCAAAAAAGACTATTGCCGAAATTGCACTTTTCGAAGTCATCCCAAAAGAAAAACTGATATCCAGTTACATCACTAAGTGCCAAACTTCTTTCCCATCAATTGACATCAATTTGACAAAATTTTGATGAAGGTGAGATACCACGACGAGTCACCACGGTCATACCGTAGAATCTGGATATCAGATGCCAAGATAACTGGCCAGATACCACGATAACTGCAAAAGCACCTTTTAACCGTGGTATCAGATACCACGATAACTGCGAAAAATACTTTAGACCGTGGGATCAGATACTATGGTATCTGCAAAAACGCAACTAATGTATATAGATCACAACCATTCAAGTTACGGCTTCAAATTTATGCTAGATGCAAGCATCTTATCATCTACAAAGTAGTGTGATTTTTAAACAACAATTTTGTGGGCAAGCTTACGGTGCAAATTACATACGCAAGATTCGCACTTCCAATGTTTCTCTTGGATAACACGATCCAAACATGCATAGCGTCAATAAAACAAACAAATAGTTGTGCTGAAAAAGCTCAGAAGTATTTAATCCCCGCTTTTAGTACGATTGTGCCAAATTCAATTGTTAACTTTAATTTGTATTCAAGCTGGTAAGCTAATGACCGTCTTTGAGGTTCGATAATCCCACACTGTCAGAAGTTTCATAACAAATAACACAAGAATGCGTGGTTTCAACAAATAATGTATAATAGATAACTCTTCAGATGTTGTCTGTTGTGTTTCAATATGTTATGCATAATAAGCGTTACCATCAAGGAGAGCCAAAAATCCGCCAAAAAGCATCTGCTGAGTTCTCATCATGACGATAAAGAATAAAGTCAGTAGATTCTTTTTTGGCTCTTTCTAGCAAAGCTTGTTATGTGTAACATTTCATGCATAACATTTTCAAACACAACAGATTACATCCAAAGTGTTATTTGTTACAAATTGTCTGTTGAAACCACGCATCCTAGTCTGTTATGAAAATTCTGACAGTTCAGAAAGGAATTTTTCAAAACCTTAGGTATCACAGCGTCCAACGCAATAGGTCTGTAGTTGTTAATGTGATACCAAGGCCCAACACCAAATATTTGGTGGTACTAAATTTCGTGACTAGACAAATCTCAGTTAGGCCATCCGGGACAGAACCATGAGACTCCAAAACTCATTAACGGTACAATGAAGTACTGATTTTGGCAGAACAAAAATTCAAAAACGGAATCCCTTGTACCCCTATATTGAAATTTTATCCAACTTCAGATAGAACTTTTACTTTTACGAAATTTCCATTTTTCTCGTTTTCCGGTCGGACTGTTTGTCCGGCGAGAAAACGAAATGAAAGTTAGACAATCCATTCTATATACCAAATTACCCATCAGTGCATGGAACAACTATGCAGTACTTACAAATAGCAATGCTGAGAGTCTTACAAAGTTTAACATAGTGTAGAATAATTAATGTACCTTGTGCTTGCTTTTTTATACGGGTTCCAATGTCGCCTCGAATTTTTCCAAGCTTCATTGACACTTCCAAGGAATTTGTAGTCGTTCACATTATTACCATTTACCGAAGACATAAGGGTCACTTGGACAAACAGTAGCGAAGTTTAATATAATTATAACGATAATCGACATAAGTTACGAATAACAAGAAATGGTGTGAGCAAGTTTTTCATCAATCATCCGTAATAGTGGTAGCCACCATAGCCGCCATAGCCACCGTAGCCTCTGTATCCTCCGTAGCCACCATATCCGCCATAGCCGCCGTACCCATACCCGTAGGATGGTCGGTATCCTGAAATAGAGCAAAGTCACTTATGACGCTCCCGGCAGTGTTCATCATGAGAAAATGGGGGACTGACACAAACTAGTCCACTTGGAGCGCTGAATAGCAATAAGGCGAACTGGGACGATCATAACTCTTGTGGAACGAAAATGTATACGATGGTCACGATTGTCAGTCATAATAAGGCTAAGGAACAAAACCCTCGACTCGACCTGTGGAGATTACGCTGACAGGGTATCATACAGGATCAACTGTCATGGTTAAAACAAGAATAAATAAGGGGGTCCCTTATTTATTCTTGGTTAAAATTCAGTCAAAAAGAATAGCTGGAGAGCAGGCAGATGTAAAATTGTGCTTCAAAGTATACGAAAGGCAGCTGACGCTACGTTATATTATAATAAAAAGGAAATGTTAACAAGACCAAAGGTTTTGATGGGATCCCAAAAATGTTATATTTGATCCAGACAATTGGGCTTGTAGATTCCGGCAAACTACTTGTCCGGCAAAAAACTGATTTTCATACACGTGTTCAGAGTGTTTTCTTGACCCTAAACGGACAAAAATCTTTTGTTCACCTCTTAGATTTGAACCCCCAACCCTAAATGTAGGGCTATAGAGCCCATCTACGACTTAGACAATTTCGCATGGTAAGATGGAAGAGCCTTTTGAGAATGAAACTAAAATAATGGCAGAATATCTTACGAGATACCATTTGGACAATTGATTGCTTATACTTTAATTAACTCACCCCAGTGATGATGTCTATTTGCAGCATCCTCTTCTGCTTCAGAGGTAGCCTGGGGGGGCTGCTCTTCAGGACGTGGAAACGCTAAGAAAATGAATACAAAATTTAGACTTTTGACTATCTTGATCTAAACTCGGATCTATAAAACCATCTTTTGGAGAGAAGGACACCCAGAACCAGGGGCGTCCCCTACGTTTTGAGCATTCGGTCAAATTTTCGCCGAAGGCGAAAAATTCGGTCAAAACGGGCATCGCGGCGAAGCCGGGATGCCCTTTTCATAAAATCGTTTGTCACCGCATTTCGAAATTGGGCAAGTCCGTCTCTGTTCGGTCAGTCCATTTGATAATTCGGTCATAAATCAGATTCATTTGGTTCTGATTCGTGACCGAATTCGATAATTCATCTAACTGTTGTTCAGTCCGCATCGATTTTCCCGTATTCGGATCGTCCTTGCGTAAATTCGGTGATTTAAACTGTTTATTCGGTCTCATTCTTTGCCGAATTCGGTTCAAGTCCTTGTCATTCGGTCAGACCATTTCATAAAACGATAGGTTTTAGGTATGGTGTTAGGGTTTACTGTTGTAGGCTTCTGCCTTAGCCGTAACCGCTCAACCGAGTGGTCTGAAAGGGAGGACTCTTCCTTTCAGCTCACTTAGTTGATCACTTAGTCTTTCGACACGGTAGCGTCTTATCGAAGGCGTAGATGTGTTCGTACGGTTCTAGCTATGTTCAGGTTCAGGACACGTTTATTGTTCTTTACTCACTCTTGTGTTGTCTCCTCCAAGCTTCACCACACTCTGCTATGATCTCCAACTATCTCTAACTATCTCTAGAAAAGCCTTTTTATAGACTCTTTCTCTGACGTCAAACCCGCCTTGCTCTCCTTTCACTGATCTCCCTGCAGTCCTCCCTTTCTGACCGCAAACTCTCGCTCGAGTTCTAAGCGTCACGTTAGGACTTGATCCCGAATTCAGAAACAATATTTCCTTTTAAATCTTGGCTGAACTGAAACGGTTTGGGAACGATGTTGATTTAAATCTGACTTGAGTTTAAGGGTAAACCAGATAAAACTATAAATATAAAGATATGAAAACCCTTCGTAACACTCCTCCCATGTTACACAGTTTTGTTCCACAAAACAATTCTCAAAGTTCCCCCAACTCTGTTTCGTAATACGAAAATTTTCTTTACTTCCATGATCCATATTAATTTTTAGAGTTTAAAATTCAGCGCCTCTGTTTCACACGAAGTTCCAACAGATTTGCTTGTTTGTCAATATGGCCATTAGCTACTTAGAAAACGCTGTTGGCCGATATTCTTCACTTGGTCTCAGACTGTTGGGCGGTGGATGTTGGGTTTTCACGCCCTCACCGGTGCCCCCTAGCCCGAACGTTGGTCGGTGGATATTGGGTTTTCACGCCCTCGCCGGTGACCCACGGACTACCTTTTCTGTGACCAAGTGGATTAATATATCGTTCGAAAAACTGGTGAAAAATCTTACGGCATTATTCTGTATTTTTATGATGGAAACAGAGTTAGGTATCAATACGCACTCGAAGGAACGTTACGAGGATCATTACAGTAATTTTAACGAAGTCCTTTCCCCCAAATTGAGTTAAAGTCCTCATTAACTAAAAAAAAAAAAAACATTTGAATGGAAAACTAGTCATTCAAGTTACAACCCCTTGTTGTAGTTGAGATCAGTGATTTCGAGCAAGGAGTCAAAATTACTTTACCGAATTTCGTCGCAGAGGTGATTTTGACTCTCAGATCCAGAAAAACAGTCAACAACAATTAAAAACAAATATATGATCTCTCGTCGCCGGCGTTTTCTCCCGTAGTCTCCTTGTCTTCTTGCGGGCTGTGTCGACGACGCGGGGGTCTGAGGTCCAAGTCGATCCAACTCCGGTAGCTTAATCCAACTCCATCACCTGAAAAACGGCAAAGCATAACACATGCATGGCAGGCCTGAAGACCTACCATTTACTATAGGCCAGATTGCATAATATGTTGAGATCCGAATATAATGAAAAACTACTTCGGCCTGTCCGTGGCATCAATCCGTTCAAGAGCTGTTCTTTATAGGAACAATTTTCAGATGTTCTATCGGCACAAGGCTGTACTGTAACTGACACTTTATAACTGCATTTGATCGGTTCTCAACATGTTTACGTAACTGTTTAAGCAAAATTTGTTAGATATTTATATTATAAGATTTCTATAATTCGATAAATACGATTAAATAAGTTTTGGCCTTTGACCCTTCTGCAAAATTCGATAATATTAGACAAAGCTACGTACAGCGCGACCAGAGTTTCAACTAACTCAGCAATTTATATAATTAGAGGCCGTCCGACAAAATACTGGAAAATCAGTACGTTAGTCACATTGTGGCATGGCATGGCTTAATACGGCATTACACAACATGCTGAAACACACGACTTTCTTACAGAGTTGGGCTCTGGATTTCGTTTACTGAATCAACTGTTAACTGTAAGACAGCAAACACATCAGACTTCAACACAGACCGCGCCAGGGTAAACGAAATCTAGCTTAAGCCGTATTCACACGTAACTCAGTTCAGGAGAACTTGCGCGAGTAATACGCTTATCAAAACGGTCCGACATCCTTGCTGAGACATAATAGGTCTTATCGCATTTCTCTCCCGGCAAGGAAATAAATATAAAATGATTTCATAGCTACTGTTCATCCTCTAATAGGCATCTAGTAGCAAACCCAGGACGTCATCTCCTTCGGCCGACGTCTTCTTTCTGGCTGTCTGACTTCCGTCGATAAAATACGATGACCGGACACTGTACTTGTCTTAGTATGGGCTATAAATCTATCTGAAAGACTCAAACATTCGATTAAGCAACAGTCAAACTCATCTAACATGGAGCATACTAAGGCTAAAAATGATTAGAGTTGGCTATAGCTCTAAATAGCCACAACCTCGCAGACAATGGCAACTTTCACAGGCTTAGACCCTCTCAAGAAAAAGAAAAGAAAAAAAAAATCTAACGGCCCAATGTGTCAAAATGTCAAAACAAGTGTCAAAACTTTAACTGGTTATTTATCTTCATTTCACGAATATGAAGGGGTTTAAACTGCAACCAAACAGAAAATTTTGCAATTTGATTAGAGGTTAATTAAATTATCAATTATTCCTATCCAACTTTGGCCATTGTGTGATGGGAATAATCAGTTCTTAATTAACAAAATTTTAAATAGTAACAGCTTCTTCTTCCTCTTCTATAGTAAAGATGATTATAGATGATTTTAGTTGTTTTCGGCTCTTCTGCGGCCTCTTCTTTGGCCATATACGAATCTTCCGCTGACATGATTAACAAAATGTTACAATAAAATAGTAATCAATTTCAGATCTTTTCTTCCTTGATGGCTAAAGATGATTTAGTTGTTTTCACCTCTTCTGTGGCCTCCTCTTTGGCCGTCTGATGATCTGATGCTGAAAAGTTTAACAAAACTTTGCAATAAAATACAAGTAAAATCTACACCGTTTTCTTCCTTGATGGTTATAGATGGTTTCAGCTTGTCCACGAGCGTTCCTAGAACCCAGACCCAAAACCCCTTGAAATGCAGCTCGCCTGGCTGCTTGCGTTCTCACTCTCAACGCCTCCGAACGTGACAAATCACGGTCACAAAAAAAAAAAACGCAACAGGGGACTACTTAAATCAATTGGCGGCTCCGTCCGGGAGTGATCAGACTCCGACCCCCCCGACGGACCTCTAAAACTCCGGCATACTATAACGGTTGAACCCAGCGCTTTCCGTGTCCGTACGGTTTTGAGCGCCAAGTTCTGACATGAGTCCGGACTGACTCGATGATTCTTCCCATATGCCATGACCGGAACCTCCTCCCTGAGACCTGGGTAACGCGGCTTCCTGTATCCGCAACGCACCATCTGCCCGAACACCACCCTGAAGTCTCAATCACCGTCTGATTGAGCCTACTTCTGGTCGGACAGGATATATCTCCGGCGATTTGTCGTCTCCTGGACTAAACTGATGGGGCTCAGTTGCCACAGACGTCTCGCCGACCCCCGCAGGATCACTGATTGACCCTGGACTACTGGACTATCGAAGTGCAGACGATAATCCAGTGCTTCGAAGAATTGAATGCCCTCATAATTCTTCATCTTGACTCCCTGAAAGAGTATAGGTTTGTGTTAACTGGTCCTTGGAACAAACTCGGGTTATTTGCCACGAGGCAACTACTCGTTGAATCTTCTTCTTATTTGCGAAAGTATAGATGCTGTTGTTCGATGCTGGATTGCCACTTCTTGATCCTTGATGTGAGTTGCAGTAATAAAGATGGTTGTTGTTTGCAACTGGGCCACCAATGTCTTGTTGTCGGCTGCAAAAGCTATGTCTTGCACTCCTGTTGTATTTAGTTGAGCAACGCTACAACTTTCAAATCCTGAAAAAGTAATCGGTTTATTTGACTCGTCTTTACAGTATATACTGTTATCACTACAGCTAGGAACTTGGTGTGGAATCGAACCACTACCTGCTATCCTAGTTGATTGTTGTATTGTACAACAACAACTGATAGCACATGACGTTGAGTCACAATGGCATAAAGTCATCGTTGTTGTTGGTGTACACCGCTGTTCGATGTGAGCATCCCCTGAAAAGTAACAAAGATGTTACAATGTACGGTTTGGTTGCGAACCAATACCCCTATATTGTTGTTGTGCTAAACAACAACAGCCGTTGCTGGTAATACATGGTACTGTATCATGTTGAAACAAAATGTTGTTTGTTGTTGTTGCACACTGTTGTTCCGTCTGAGCACCACCAGAAAAATAACAATGTTGTTCCGATGTATGGTTTGGTCTCGAACCAATACCCCTATGTTGTTGTGCTAAACAACAACAACTGTTGCTGGTAGTGCATGGTACTGTATCAAGTTGAAGCGAAGTGTTGTTTGTTGTTGTTGTACACTGTTGTTCTGTATTAGCCCCACCTAAAAAGCAATAAGGTTGTTGCCTTACCTTATAGGGTTCAGTTACCATATAGTCACTTTGTGTCCTTGGTACTTTAAGAATCTCACTTTTTCTTGTTGTTTGGTCGTTGTGGAAATTAAGGGTGTGACAACACTCCCTAGAATTCCTTTTTATCAATTTTTCATGTTTTGCATCGACCACTAAATCATGAGTTTTCAGGAACCCATAACCGAGTATCATAGGTACCCTTAATTTCTCACTGGCCAAAAATGTCTCTTTATAGTCACTGCCGTTAATATGAATCGTATCGGTAATACTGCCAAAAATGCCCATGTTGTGCCCGATGGCGCTACATATGTCGCCACCACCCCTAACTAAAACGTCCCTAACTACCTTAGGTAACTGAAAATATAAATCAAGTCCAATCAGGGATACGGATACGCCGGTTTCTGCTGACACTTGAGCAGAAATACAGCAAATATTACACTGAAAATACGGCAATAAATTATATTTAACGCTGTTACATGAATCAAAACACAACGCAATAAAATGTTCAGCCCTTACTATTTACAAAAACGAGCAGACGAATACGTACACCCTATTCCACGTTTAAATTCTGAAATTCATTTGGTAGCCAACACTCGCGGCTAAAATGACCTGGCTGGCCACAATTGTAGCAGATCTTGAAGTTTGACCTGCCAGCCGGGCAATTATTCCCGCGGTGGCCTGGTTCGCTAAAAATATCCATTATTATTTCTATTTTCACCTTCACGAGAGAAAACAGAACTGCCTGTTTTCTTGTCATATCGGCCAGAATGGTCCTGACCGCTTCCTTTGTTTAAAAGGAAATTTCCTGCCCCAAAATCACCAATGACATTTGTATGACCGCTAACTGACTCAGTTTTATCTAAGCTACTGGCCTGTGTAATGGTAGAAAGTGTTCGGGACGATCTGGATTTTGCAAATTCACGTGCCCGATAGTCATTTATAAGGATATTTGTCGCCTCTTCGAAATCTTTTGGGCAGCGAGCTACCACGCACATACCCAACTTGGGACTAAGGCTTTCGAGGAGCAGATTTTTCAGTAAGTTGTAAAATCCTTCCTCGTCTTCACCTGGCATTTCGTCCAAACCCATTAGCTGGAGAGCTTTAAGTTTCAAATCTTCGATAAATGGGAATGGGTCGTCTCCCTCGTTCAAAAGTAAGGTTTCATGAACCAGCTTTGCCTTTCTAAAAGTGTGCTTGAATTGTTGGTATAAGCTTTTCTTAAGCGTGTCAAAGCTCGAAAATTTGCCACTGCCTGCCAGAAAGTTTGCCGCAGTTCCGATTGTCTTCATAAAAGCCAAGCGAATCAGCTCGGGATCTTTGATATTATCGTCCCAGTTTCTCAGTTTTTCCAGTGTGTCCAAAAAGACCAAAACATCACCCGTCCCGTCAAAAGAGGCTACATGAGTTGCAATTTTACAGAGCGTATCAAGAGAGATTTTGCTACCCACTTTGTCTTGTTGTTCCGTCATTTTGTTATCGGTAGTTAATTTCCAAAGAAAATGAATCTACAATTAATCCGAAATTAAAAAAAATAAAACGGCTAAAATCTCTACTTATCTCTACTTATTTAATCTTTACATTTCATTCTATAATTGTTCAAAACTCATAGCAAATCTCCCCAAATATCGAAATTAAATATCCAATTTCTTAAAAAAAATAAAAATAAAAACGAAATTCAGTTCTTCATTCGCTTCAGGAATTTTGGTAAAAATATGGCTTATTCCATAAACCGTAACTCTAGGAAAATAACAGGCCAAAATACTAATCAAAACTAAAATAACAGTAACCTAACACATAACCGAAACTGAACAAGCTAGAACCAGCGCTGCACCATTAAAACAATAGGTTTTAGGTCGTGGTGTTAGGGTTTACTGTTGTAGGCTTCTGCCTTAGCCGTAACCGCTCAACCGAGTGGTCTGAAAGGGAGGACTCTTCCTTTCAGCTCACTTAGTTGATCACTTAGTCTTTCGACACGGTAGCGTCTTATCGAAGGCGTAGATGTGTTCGTACGGTTCTAGCTATGTTCAGGTTCAGGACACGTTTATTGTTCTTTACTCACTCTTGTGTTGTCTCCTCCAAGCTTCACCACACTCTGCTATGATCTCCAACTATCTCTAACTATCTCTAGAAAAGCCTTTTTATAGACTCTTTCTCTGACGTCAAACCCGCCTTGCTCTCCTTTCACTGATCTCCCTGCAGTCCTCCCTTTCTGACCGCAAACTCTCGCTCGAGTTCTAAGCGTCACGTTAGGACTTGATCCCGAATTCAGAAACAATATTTCCTTTTAAATCTTGGCTGAACTGAAACGGTTTGGGAACGATGTTGATTTAAATCTGACTTGAGTTTAAGGGTAAACCAGATAAAACTATAAATATAAAGATATGAAAACCCTTCGTAACATTCATAATTCGGTCGTTCATCAGATTCATTGGGTTCTGATTCGCGACCGAATTCGGTAATTCACCCAACTCTTGTTCAGTCCGCATCCGCATCGATTTCGCCGCATTCGGTCCGTCCTTGGGTAAATTCGGTAATTTAACCTGTTTATTTGGTCTCGTCTCTACCGAATTCGCTAATTTGGTCGCATTCATCATTCCATTTTATAATTAAATTTGGTGAGATTCATTTCGTTCTGATTGACACCTTGCAAGCTGGAATCCATCTGATTCATCTCAATTGTGGTAGAATGGAAATTAAACTCAGATCAAAGCCAGGTTGCAAGCTGACCATACCAAGTGCGTGGACATGGTATGCTCCTGATTGTACAGCGAATGCAAGAGAAATAAAGCTGCTTATGGTGTAACAAACCACTTACTTTGAGAAAAAAATTGTATTATACTACCAATTTTTATGTGTTCAAGGACTATGTGACAATAAGAGAGGAATATTCCACATGGTGGGTAACTTGGTAAACTAAAAATGTTGTTGTTGTTGGAAGTTGGGGAATGCAAAAGAAAGAAAAATGTTGCATGATTTTGTCAGGCGTTGGTCGACTTATAGGCACATCGGGTTCTCTTAATATGCAAGAAATGAAATCCTGCAAACATTTGTCAGGCAAAAGACTGAAGAAATTGAATTTTGCATGCTCTTGTTGTGCATCGATAGTCTTGTCGGCACATCGGGTTCTTTTTATACATAAGGAATCCAGAAGAAATAAACTTAGTATGCTTTTGTCTGGAGTCGGTCAACTCCTTGGCACATCTGTTTCTACTTATACTTAAGAAATCAAATTTTGCAAACCCTGTCGGGCGCACTCGGAAAGTTCAAGTCTCATCAGCACAAGGGATTTTTACAAGTAAGAAATTAAGTTCTGTAGGCTACAGTCTAGTAGAGGAAAACACAGAAAAAATCAAATGCTTGATGGTTTAGCTGGTGGTTGGTATTCTCATCCTGTTCTCAACGGCAGATAAAGTTCTTTTAACACATGTCTCATTGGTACATCAGCTTCTTTTAACACATAAAACTATAATTCTTTACAGTCTTATTGGGCAAAACATCATAGGCTATTCCTTTCATCATCATATTTTTTTTACAAATCATAACTATGTGATGAACAACTTCTGGAACTGGGAAAATATCACAATGGTGAAGGAACTTGATGCCATTGGTATAATACAATATTAAATACACTATTACAATAAGCATGGCCAGTCCTAATTCTAAAAATACGAACAATCGGGGGCTGGGGGAGAATTAGATTTAGCTTTAGGCTAATCAGTTTACTGAGCTGCCAGTCTGGTCCACTCCAAACATAGAATAATCACTGAGAAAACCATCATCACCACTACCATTAATAAAAAAATGGACAAAACTAGCTACACAATTAAAAACATGCTCCAAACTACTCTCCAACTTATCTGGGGTGGGAAATGCAAACTAAGAATCTAAGTAGTAGTAGTAGTAGATTCCAAGAATACACCAAAGGCCATTGCCCACGCTTACATACTTTTTCGTATCTTCTTCTCCTTCTTCTGTCTATAAACGGCGTACGTCAGAGTAAAAGCGCTCGATTCGCTGTGTTTTTAATTTTAAGTGTGCTCAGAAGCTCCTTGGGTTCCAATTCCGCTGCGTGAAATTTCCTATTTACAGGCTTCATTTCTTTTGGACCCAGTCACAAATGTACAGCACTTTTCTTCTCTCGCATTGAAAGTAAAAATCTCTTTGGGGAACCATCAAGAGCCTGAATATTCCAAAGAGGTTTTTTACTTTCGGATAGGTTTATCCCGCTACACGGGCTAGTGTGTCTAAACCAGGGGGCAGCAGAGACTCAAATTTCTGACATGTAGCCTCGGAAATGGCACTTTTCGGGGAGGGGGGTACCCACCACCCAATTTAAATTTGGACATTGAAATTTTGTAAAAAGACCACCCAATTTTAATTTGGATATTTGGTTTTCTGAAATTAACCACCCAATTATAATTTGGCAATATTGGTGAGCAAACGGAGACCACCCCAAAATAAATAGAAAAAGGATGTTTACATTTTTTATTGCAGAATTTTTTGCTTATAAAGTACAAATAAAGAGCGAAAAAGTCATTTACATGTTTTTTCAACATTTTTTTTTAAGATTCCGCTGGGCTCAGTATTGTTTCTTTAGGGATTTCAGGAAAGAATCACGCCAGAATTTGAAATCCTCAAAAGGTGTGTGAATCACTCAAAGATGACATTTACATACAGATACAGATATTAAAGAAGAGTGAAGGTAATGTATCACTTATGATTTATGTGCATAATGAGGAACTTGACAAAGGCTAAGGATTCCCTAAGTTGAGCTAGGAGCTTGAGCCCGACCTCGAATTTCTATAACCTCAAACCTGCCTCAAACGTGACCTGAAAACTGCCTGAAAATACTACAAGCAAACTTCCGCACAGTCCTAAATTTATCATAGGTCATTCAGGGTGTATTTCTTGACAGTTAAGACTGCACTGATCTTTCCTCTTGTTATTATTAGGCACAAGTTTGAGGTTTGGTACCTCTCCTGTAGACACCTGTAGATTGTGTAGATTTACAACAAGATAATCTGGTAAAGCATCAAGCATGCACAGTTTGTTATAGTGCAGGCAGGATGACGGGAAATATGAGAGCAGTAATAGTTATCCAAAGTTGCAGTAATGTATCCCAGTAGCAAGTGTAGCAACAGGCTGTCACAGGTCCAACTTCCATTTTCCCCTCCCCTAATCTGGCTGTGACTTAAGAGTTCTAGAATGTCTCGAAAAGAAAAATTAAGTACTAACAATGGAGAAATTTTAATATCAGTATGCCTTAATTCTTGTAATTTCAGGCTACTGAATGGCCTTGGCCAACTCATACAGAAATACTGAGTTCTTGGGAATAGTGTCCCAATGTCTGAGCACATGCGCCAATGCATGGGCATGGTGCTCGTATGTTGGGGCACCATGTGCTGCAGCAATGCCATGGTACCCCTTTTTTGAATAGCTAATTTCCATTCCAGATTTTCAGTTCAACAGATTTTCATGGGGTATTGTGCCATTCCTACAGGGCATCGTACCCCCAATGTATGAGCACCATGCCCATACGTTGGGGCATGCCTAGAGGTTGGGACACCATGCCATAAAAAATGAGGATTTGTGTGTGACTACCTTGGCTTCTGTACTGAAAGTTCACTTGCTTCATTCGAGCTTGGCAAAGCAAAGGAATTAAAGCTTGATTTCTGCTCGTTTGTCATCATTAGCCTGTCCACTAGGCTAGAGGAGATTCACAGTAGTTGTAGCATGAAAAAAAAACGAAACAATATTTATTCCTAAGGAAAGTGACCATTCAGTCACCATAAAAGTAGTTGCACTTGGAAGCTGTTAAGAAGAAAGAGTCCATAAGATAGCTTGATAGGTTTGCAGATCAAGATCTGCAAAAATTAACATAGCTTTTGTCAGTTTGTCGAATTCACAGTTGTGTGAGAATTTTTATTTTAGTCAGTGATGTGTGAAATTGTTACATCCACTGGAATATTTCTGGTACTTGTTTGCCAACTACCTGCAGCCCAAACCTAGGCAATCTGGCACTACTTATCTAGTTATGAATGAGAGTCTCTTCAAATCTCTCAAACTGCTCTTCCAGAATGACAAAACATTGTCTTATACATTTAGGACTTTCAAAAAATCCTGAAAGAATTGCAATTTGTGTACCAGAAAGAGATTTAGAGATGGCAAAATATAAGCATCACGAGAACAGGCAATGCAGATCACAATGTCAGACAAACAGACAAGAGTTTGTGAACTTAGCAATTCTTACTTCTGAGTTTAAGGAGAGTGCTAATATACCTACTTCCTAGTCAAGCATGTAGTTACTGTCATGTCAGAATAAAAGTAGTTTATACCTTGAAGCCATTAAGAAGAAAGAGTCCATATATTAGCTTGATAGGTCAAGAGTAGGTTGTCACCCTAAAAATACTTCTAAAACCATACAGCAGCATAAGTTTATTATCTTCTGAAGTTGGCTATTTGGGTCTAACTTGATGTTCCTTCCAGGGCATAGTCAGTGATCAAGAAACAGTACCGCCTGGACTAGCATCATCAGTAACTCAGCGATGGATACAGAAGTAGGCTATCAGATAGTGCGACTAAGAATGAAAGTCCAAGTTGAAAACAATGAAAATCATGTGGAATATATAGAAGCTCTTAAACTGTCTGCATGAAGGAATAGGGGACTCCCATTCAATCATCAACCAGTGCAGATTGAAGTCCAAATGTAATATTTTCCCCTAAAGGATCTACGTATGGAAGCTCTGCCTTGTCAGCAAGAAGGATTAGGTGAACCCTGCACTGTTCGTTATTCATTGGACCTTTAGGCCCAGCGCCAATAAGAGCACCTGACCAGGAGTCAATGCTTAAGAATGTCAAGTCTGCTTGTAGTGTAAAAAAGACAGAGGTGGAGTATTAAGTGCGATCAGTCGATGAAACAGGTGTGCAAAGGAATCATACTCAGCTTCCAGATACCATCACCACTTTTTCTTCTATCTTCTGGGAAGCCAGGAGTTCGAGGTTGGTTATGGAAGGCTGCGTCACAAGAAAGTGTGCTGGAGATATTTCGTGTGTTAGAGATATTTCGTGCATATAGACTGCAAAGGGCTACAATATGATAGTGCTTTTCATGACAGAGAGTCAGGTGTCCGACACACATATGGTAACACAATCTTTCAAGCTTCTAAGTAATAAAGAGGGGAGACCGTTGACAGAACATACAGTGCTAAGATCCTGTGCACTCCCATAGACTTCAGATAAATCACAGACCATACACCTGTATTTAAAGCCAGTGTCGTAGAGCAGTATGTCCAAGAACAGAGAGGTAGTTTTGGCAATGTCTGAAGAAGAATAGAAGCATCTCCTTCATCTTTCGACGGAGGGTCGACCTTGGTCATGGACCGTGCTACAGATTTCAGCACCAGTGACCATGACCGTGGATACCCGATTGCACTCATCGATGTCTCGCGAATGTTTAGTTGCCTAAGTAAGGAATCTTATTGATGCATACCAGTATGGTCCTAACGTAAAGTGGTCGGCGGAACATATTTGCTTTAATAGTCGGACCTATTTCATGTGAACTTTCATGTTCTATCTATGATAAGTGCTTTTATTCTGCCAAAGTTGCCTTTAAATACTGTATTGCTTTTACTTTTCGTGGTCTTCGTGACGGACGATTTCTGGTGTAAAATAAAAGCATCCTTTAAACCAAGCCAGATAGGACTTCACTCCCTACAAACAGGGTATGTTTGAGTTGGCATAGGTGGATAGTAATATCATTTAATATTCTGATTGAGACGTCTACGTTTCCGGTCAAGCCACTCCAGTGCAGTTGCTCTCATTTAGATGGATTATAAAGTTTATCGATGCTTCTGTGACTGGCCCGTTGGTTGGTCTTACCGTGATTCTTGCTTGATGTTACTTAACATGCTCCTAAATATTGAATTTGGTGTTACCTAATTCGTTGAAACACAATTAAATTACCCATTTTCAAATCATATTTTGTCTTCCAGACCCAGGTGCTAATTGGGTGCTCACTCACTTATATCCTAGTATGAGGTCACAAGCTGAGCAAGTCTCCCTAGCGAAAGCAGCTGACGAACCAAGAATTGCAACGAATTTCGCTCTTTCGTAAAGGGCATCAGGAGTTGAAGCTAGGAGGGATTTCACCTGCTTCCGTGCCGGTGGAAACCTTCGATGTGCTCGAACTTGTTTTTGGCGTGCTCAGGGGTGCTACATTTGCCTGCGCGGGCAAGGTGTTTGTCGGGAGTTTCTTCCATCCGGGCAGCGGGGTTGCGAGCAAAGCCTTCTTCACTTCGTCTCTAAGGTGCAAATTACCCAGACGAGGTCAGTCGACGTTTCTTGACTAATGAGGCTATACTTCATATTTTTGGGAGGTTCACAAAGTTTGAAGCCAAGCTGACCATCTAACTTCATTCGTTTTCGGGTCCAAGGTTTCAACGTCCAATGGGACAGATAGTGAACCCTGAGTTCTTCGTAACTGACCTTGAAATGCAACGCCGGTCTTCAGTGGGGGGATGGTGTATATTCAAAAGGCAGAATTATTAGCAAAACAGGAGCTATAAGTTCATATGGTACTTGCAAGCTTGTTAGCATGTATTCAAGTTCTCGTACTGGGATGTGAATGAAGTTTCGTCATCCCACCACATCCGTAAGTACCTTAATTTGCGATCACCAGAATTCCGGACCTCCTTCCAACTCCCCCCACAGTGCTCGAACCCGGTCCGGTTCTGTCACTGATGTATCTAGGGCTTGTGCTTGTTCTTCCAACCAAGTTTCATCCCGATCGCTCCACTCTAAGCGTAGATTTCCAGCTCTCCCGTCCGCCTCCCCTCCCAAGATTCATCGGATCACATCCGGACTTCAAATAGGGCATTTGAGACATGAGGTCTTTCCAAATATCAAGTTTCATTAAGATCCGATCACCCGTTCAAAAGTTACAGATACCTCAAGAATCAGGATTCTCCCTCCCTCCACTCCCCCCCCACGATGGTCGGGTCAGGGAACCGACTATTTCCAAGCCAATCATGTCAAGTCTCTAATAGTCAAGCCAAATTTCATCGTCCTTGCACTTCTGGAAGTACCTTAACTTGCGATCACCTGAATTCTGCCCCCCCCCCACATTCGTCGGATTCGGTCCAGACTTGAAATGGGACATCAGAGGCATGACGTCTTTCCAAATATCAAATTAAAATCCGGCTCCCCTCCCTTCCCCGACGATGGTCGGATGGGGCAATTGATTATTTCCAACTTAGTTTGTTCGGTTCCCTAATACGCCTGCCAAGTTTGATCGTCCTAGCATATCTGGAAGTACCCTAAGTCGCAAACACCGGACTAACCGACCGACGGAAAAATGATCAGTATATCGCTGTTGATACATCTTGGCTAAAATACCACTTTATTTAAGGTACTTTGGTTGAAATATCACTAAGATTACCCCATATCGGCTAAAATTTTGTTTAATTTAAGCTAAAACCCTTTTATTCTCACAAAAGACCACCCAATTTAAATTTGGACCTTTCGATTCTGGCAAAAAGACCACCAAATTTAAATTTTGACCTTTTGATTCTGGCAAAAAGACCACCAAATTTAAATTTGGACCTTTTGATTCTGGCAAAAGACCACCCAATTTAAATTTGGACGTTTGCTGAAAAAGGACCACCCCACGGGGGGTTGATGTCGGGAATTTTAGTCTCTGCTGCCCCCTGGTCTAAACAATGTCTCTGAAAGAAGCGTATCCTTTGTGTAGGAATAAGCGTCAGGATTCACCAGACGCCTCGGAATCTGGGGTCAAGATTATGTAAAGACAGTTATTTGCAGTTTGAGGAAAAATGAAAATCTTGTATATCTTTCTTTCATCTACCACTATCGAAAACGGACTGGAAGAAGATGGGAACCCAGAATCCGGGAGAAAAATCTGAGCAGTAGTGCCCACTTTATATAGAAAAATCCTGCTTGGAACAAAAAAAAACAATCAAGAAAAGTGAAAACTTAGGGGGAAAACTCTGGGCCGCACATGCAGCTATCTCTTCCCATTTGTCTGAAATGGGGAGAGTTGGTATTTTGTTGGTTCGACTCAACTTAGTGTGTAAAGTGTTTTTGTTATGCATATAGCCCTAGTTGGCCGGTGTCTGAATGAAATAAATAAATAAATTAAATATTTCATTTGAATATTATTTAATTAAAACGAAAATTATGGAGAGCCTGTACGAACAAAGCGAGGGTCCAGGATTCGTGTGTTACACACGCAGCCACAAATTTGCTTCACATGGATCCTGGATGCTGGACCCCCGAATTAGTATCCAAAATTCTCGAAATATAGAGACGTTGGAATTTGCAGGTTCCAGGATTCGTGTGACATGAGACCGCAACAAAGGGTTGAATATCAACGCGCCAGGGAGAACCTATAAGCAATCCGGGATTTTAGGTTGTTGCCCACCAAAATTATCTAAGAAAACGGACTTTCGGTGAATAACAACACGCCAAGGGGAGAACTTATGAGCGATCCGGGATTTAGGCTGTTGCTCACCAAAATGATCTGAGAAAATTGACTTTCATCACTATCATAGTTCTAATGTAACGCATCTGGGATGTCGCAAGTGACAGGGTCCAGGATTCGTGTGAACTAAAACTGCGGTAACACTTGTTCAGTGGTACGCCCTGGCAGATTAGGAACTGACTTCTTGGAATAATGCACTTACTAAATGAGACCATTATGATCGTCTTAATCTGAGCTGTACCTAAAAGAGCCCGCCTAGTAAAGAAGGTCCGGGAAATTATGGAGCGCTTTAATACGAATATAGTAAGGTTCCAGGATTCGTGTGATACGTCATTATTTTGTTCCCTGAGCCGCTCGGTCCAGTTTTCGTGTGTGAGGGTCCAGTTTTCGTTTAGCCACTCGGTCCGGTGGCGCAGGGTCCGGAGTTCCGGGGTTCCAGGATTCGTAAGACCCTTACCAAATACGGTAATTCACCGGATTTTCTTTAGTTCGTTTCTATTACTAGACTTGCCCAATTCGGTTGTTTTAGGTGGTTTTAACAAGAGTTTTATTCCATTACGAAATTCGGTTGTAATACCGCTCTCGATCTGTTCCTTATTTTTGTGGTTAGTTTTTCGGTATACTACGAATTCATTATTTGCTTCAACCCAGTTACTGAGTTTGGTAATTTAAGAGGCATTCATTTAGCACTCGTTCTTTACATTTGCGGTAGCTTCAGCTGGTTGCTGTTCTTTTTTTTACTTCGGATTGCAGTACTTCAGGAATAAGCACGTCTCTTGACGTGAAAACTAGCCTACTTTTGTTTGCTGTAAATTCCGAACAAAAGTGGATCGCCCTGGATTGCCCCTTTCGTTGCCAGACAGCTCTGGATTGTATAGATAATCTTGGGATCGCAGAAAGGCACTTTTATCATTAGTGTTTCCACAATATTTTTCCTGCGGCGCATTTCGCAGTCTTCACTAGTTAGACTAAGGTTGCCGCTTTTAGTTGGTGTTTGAGGCTTGGAATTTGGGGGGGGCTTGAACTATGTTAAAAGCTAAGAATTTGCATGGGAAGTAGTTAAAATTTTGCCAGGAAAAAAAGGCGGATTCAAAAAATTTTGCATGCGGCGCCTTAATTAATCATAGACACAGCCGTTAGCGACGTTGTTGCTATGCAGCAACACCGTTTTTTGCGATTATTTCAAGTCCTGTTGGCAAAACTAGAACGTTCTTCCAAAGGCAAAAGGGTAGTGACGGCGTATCCATGAAAAAAAAAACTCCGAACCTTCTTAGGACGTCTGAGATTTGATTGTCAAGTACACACTTTAAATAAGGTCCAGGTTCATTCATAATCATTAGTAATTCTACAAAATAAATATTTCCACAAATTCGGCAAAGAGCAGAGCACGGGTAGGCCGAACTTCAGAAAACAACGAACTATTGATCTAACTACACTATAAATAATCACAAAGATACAACGTATGGCTGGAGTATGTTTGGTAATAACGGTCTTACCAGATTCTGACCTAGGATATCGATACAAATAAAAAAAAAGGAAGATTTTGACAAGATTTGGTATGTATTACTCCCTACAAATGCAACTGTAAAACTTCAGAAACGTGTAGCCACACCTACATTCTGGTTCTCAGATTCCATTTTATTTTTAACGACGGGCCCGTTAAAATATAAAAACATACAAGAGCCAGAATTTCCATGTCTTCTTTTCCTGTTACTCCAAACAGCTTGGCAGTGACATATTTTTTACTATCGAATGTCGACTTTTGCTGAATGAAGTTCAGCTTGAGTTGTAGATACAAATTACAAGGTTTGTTACTGACTTTTAAGATCTTTAAAAATTTAAGAAATACCGAGACATCAGGATAAAAATAAAGTCGACTTACCGACTGCTGCCGCGATCAGACAGAAAAACGCGAAGAAAATTACGTACTTCATCTTGCAAGTTGCTTAGTCACTGATTAGCTAGAACTATGCGCAGTAAAGCTGCGTGCAAAACTTATATAGGCTTGCTGAACTCCAGACTGTGACTAAAAACGCATCGGGTTTTCCCTTCAGCACATTTGCCAAACTGTAACTGATGGTAGTTAAGAAGGCATTCACCGTTGGTCGAAGTTTCGGCGACTGAGCAAACTGATGTTTACAACCTATTTTCCTCCGTGGTGCAAAGAAAGAAAACAAAAAACTACAGCCGACCGGGAAAATACAGTGACACATTTCATATCAATTCTTAAAGAAATTTGTCAGTTGAGAAATTCCACACAGCTTCCGCTTCCAGTCTTTTCCTATTCTGGACCTCTGGAAAATTAAAATTTAACATCTTCACAAGAGTTAAATTTAGGCAGAAATATTCCTTTCCTTCTAGTACTAAGAAAGGAAAAGAGGATTTCGAACCAACGAAGAGGAAGTGGAAGACCTAACTTTCGAAAAGACTTGAGCGCCTTCACAAAACGTACAAAGTTTGCTCTTTTTTTTTTTTTTTTTTTTTATATTATTTTTATTCCCGCGTAGCTTCTTTTTCATTTGTTCTTGCTTTGGATTGAACCAAAACAAGTGGCTACGTCTCCACCTCCAACTCAGTGACGTTACTACAAAATTTACGTAAAAATTTACCCTACTTTAACGTCACCTACACTTTCATCTAAACCTATTATCTTTGTAATTTATCAACTCTAAATTTAACTTCTCCTTTCAAAATTTTAATTTTTATATTAAATATTCTCATCAAAACACACTCTCTCATTCAAAAACCCTTTCTCCATAAAATCTAAACCTACAACCTAAATCTACCCTTTTTTCATTTTTTCTAACAATATTGAATTTTATCTACCATATTTTACAACCATTAAATATATTTTCTTCTTTACTATTAATCTACTCATATTTTTAAAACCTGGCAAAAACCCAAAATATGTACAATTTTTTCCACTTCGAATCAAGCAGTCAAATTTTATAGGTTCGATCAGGAATAAACAACCACCAAAAAACAAAAATTTTAAAATCACGCACTACCTGTTTCAAGATGCTCTACCGTCCTTAGAGAATCTCTCTTACAGTGGCAAAAAATTACTTCAATGAAAAAACAACAAAAAACCTTAAAACTTATTCCTTCACTCACCTACAAAAAAACAACCAAAAACCAACAACCAAACTCCCGATTTAAAATCTCCTTCCTTTACAACAAAGGAAAACTAGCAAGGAGATTCTAAATAACCTTAAAAAACATCAGGTTGAAACTTTGACTGCCCAAAACAAAAACAACAAAACCAACCAAAATTTGAATTTTTATTATATAATTTTTAAAAAATACCGGTTACCTACACTTCAATCATAAAATTTTTAACGCATCATTCAACCATCCCACATCCACGGATCTATTCCATAACTCACTCTGCGAATTTATTTCAACCATACTGTGGATCCAACTGTAAAACCTCGGGAAATTTATACTTTTACCTTTCTTCCTCATTTTCCACACGTGGACACAGACTGCAGTCATCAAGAAAACCATAGCCTGTTCTTTCTCTTTTGCAGCACCAATTTCAAAACACAATTTCACAGCCATTTTCTTTTCTTCTAAACTTTCAATTTTTACACCCTCCCTTTTAAAAATTTCAAAAATATTTTTAAAAATTTCACCATTTTATTTATTTATTTATTTATTTATTTATGACCCGCTTTTTGCGTAACAGCGGAGTATAAAATACAAAAGTAAAATATACATATTAAAACACTTAAACAAAACAATGCAAATAAACACGACAACATTCTTTTCATTTAAAAAAAAAAAAAAAAAAAACACTAAATAGACTTAAAATTTGTACACAGTGACAAGCACATTAATCGGGTTCAGGAATGAAAAACTGGCTAATAATTTCATGGGCTGAGAGGGCAGGATGTTTGTGGAGGGAAAATAGATTTGAATGCGAACGAAAAAGTGTATTAACACTATCCTGAACATTAAAATTCAAAACCAATTTACGATTACGAAAAGATTTTGGAAGATACATCAGAAATTTACAATACTTGAAAAAACAACTTCTCAAATTTTTAACATCTTTTTTCCTTAGGATATGGTAAACTCCGGAACAATTGTGGATATATGGGCCGCAAAAAGCACTATACAACTTTCCGAGCGCCTTGCGTGAATATTTTCCTCTATTTGGGACCAAACGCCCGTAACCAAATCTAATGGAATTTGATACTGATTTTAAAATAGAGGAGCACGTTAAAGATAATGTAGATTTGAAGGTAAGCCCGAGCCATTTCAGCGACTCGGACGAAAAAATAGAAAAAGAACCAATTGCAACAGAAGAGCGCTCAGAGGTTGTTGTGCGACCGAAACAAAGATATTCACATTTTGACAGATTTATCTCAAGTCCGATGTCCGCAGGCCGCAGCATCGCTTTTTCATTACGTAGCTCCTCCCACAGGGCGGGGCTTAGCTCCAAACTGTCACTTGTCAACCCTTAACTCCTCCCCATTTGGAAGCCAGCAGCCAATCAGCGGCCTCCGTGGACTTGGTTAAATTACTCAACGAACTCGGATCCTGACACCAAGTTGGACTTAGTCAAATTTCACTCAACGAACTCGGATCCTGACACCAAGTTGGACTTAGTCAAATTTCACTCAACGAACTCGGATCCTGACACCAAGTTGGAATTAAACTGGCACTCCAGGAACTCATGCTTCATACCGTCAACTACCTCAATCTTGCACAGCTGACATAGCGGATTTTCACTACTCAAGAAACGGCTTACCCGGTTTCTGTACGGTAAAATCCCATGAATTACCATAAACATGGTTTCTTTTTCTTGGGGGCGGTTTTTTGATGCATTCCAGTTTTCAAATGCTTTTTCATAATTCACAAATGGTTCATTCCGTTTTGCTTGGAAATCAATCTCGGTCTCACTTTTACCTTTTAAAAATGAATCCACCAATTTTTTCCTTTCCTTTTTAGCAATATCATCTCTTCGGTTGTTTAAGAAGTTTGCAGATCAATCCGTACCACCTATGAGCGCATCGTCCCGAACCGGGGGCGCTATAATCGTAAAGCTTTGGGAAAATTATACAGCACCTTCTGCGCTCCTTCTATACTATTTCGTTCTGGTGTCACTCATGTTCTGCGAAAGAAAGAGATTAAAAAGATGAGATTACGTTATTTTAAATATGCAAAGCACCTGCTCCACTTGTCGAAATTATGCCATAACCATACACTGACGGAGAAGTTCAAAATTCAATATGCAAGTACCACCATTTTGGATTTTCTTCGTCGCTATCTAAAATCATTGGCAACAGAGCCCAATCAGCGCATGACCTTCTCCACTGCTTCCTGGCCGAAGATTGAAAATTAAGTGTCTTTTTCTGTGTATTTGAGTGTTTTATTTATTTTCTTCATTTACTCCGCTTTTCCAAAATGGTGGGTTACAAATAAATTACTTACTTACTCACTAGTCTAACGTTATAACGCTTCCAATCTCTCGCGTTACGTCGACTCTTTCACACCTCCAGTGGACCGTATCAGACCGACATAAGAATAAAATTGAAGAATTTAATTCATTTTAGCAATTTTTCATCGGTTTTGGCGAAGAATAAGACAAGGAAAAGATGCTAATGATCGTGTTTCAGTAATTAAACGCTATTTAGACTAATCCTGAGAATTTGACAGAAAGTCATATTTAGTTAAACGGAATCTGAACAGAACTGTCACACAAACTGGTTTGATTTGAAACCCTGACTTCAGTCTGGTGACTGTCCCCAGAGTCTTTGCCCCAGAGTCACTGGATGCGGTTTCAGTGTTAAATGGGTGCTAGGAGTCAGACTTCGTGTTTAGCTGGTAACACTTCATTGCAGCGCCAAGACTTTGAGAAGAAGTGTCACCTCGTCGGGGTTAACCTGGACAAAAAGCCTTTGAAGACTCTCAGCGGTCGCAGGATGAGGAAGTGGTGCAATTGCCCCAATTTATACCAGCGCAGCAGCAATTCCCTAATAATCCCCACCCGTTCAAAGAATTTTAATGGGCACCTAGGTAGGCTAGACCCCAAGCCGTCGAAGCGCGCCGAAATATTTTCGGCGGCACGCCGCCGTTTGGTGCCGTTTTCTGGACTTTTTTAACACAAAGTTTTGAACTTCGCGGCCACAATCTGGAGAATTTTCGTGCCGTGGATTAGCTGTATATGCAGATGATTAGTTCCAAATTTCTATTGAACTGGACAGCCAGATAGCCTAATAACCTCTAAGGTGTCATTTAGCCGTTCCATGTGGACTCCCGCTGTGGAGTCCCTGCACTTTTACTTGTACTAGAGACTAGGGACTCACTTCCTCCATTCTCACGAATCCCCCCGGACAGAGAATATTTACTATTATTGCAGTTTTATTATTACGATTATCATTACTAAAACATAACCCCATTCGGATTCGGTGCAGAGTCGGTTTGGGGAGTTGCTGGTGTCGTTGGTTTATAAACAAGAGCTGGAAGCTCGGGAACCCGTCACTACGCCCACCCGTCACAACGCCCACCCGTCACAACGCCCACCCGTCACAACGCCCACCCGTCACAACGCCCACCCGTCACTACGCCCACCCGTCACTACGCCCACCCGTCACTACTTCTACCCGTCACTACGCCCACCGTCAGTTCGCCTACCGTCAGTTTGCCCACCCATCATTTCGCCCAAAAATCCGTCAGTTCGGCCAACTTTTCCGACAGTTCGCCCGCCCGTCATTTGGCCCAAAAATCCGTCAGTTGGCCCACTCCTGAAATCCGTCAGTTCACCCACTCTTGAAATCCGTCAGTTGACCCACTCTTGAAATCCTTCATTTGGCCCACTCCCCGTCAGTTCGCCCAATTTTTCCGACAGTTCGCCCACCCGTCATTTGGCCCAAAAATCCGTCAGTTGGCCCACTCCTTGAAATCCGTCAATTGACCCACTCCCGACATCCGTCACTTCGCCCAATTTAAAAATCCGACAGTTGACCCAATTTTGCAGGATCATTAAATCCACGAAAAAGTGCCGCGACCCCAGGGGAATAATCAGCTCAACTCGGCCCTGTCAGTAAAAAAAGGGACGCAATCCCAGAAGATTACTCAAACAGAGGCGACCTTCCTCGTTTAATTAGGTCAACACGAGATGCCTATGGGTGCAACTTTTATGTTTACGTAAAGAAGGATATGAAGATGGGTTCAAAAAAGGTATTATATGAAAAAGCACCGAGACCCTAGGGGAATAATCAGAAGGAGCCGAAAATTACGTTTAGTCAGAAACGTGGGGAGTTTTGCGAGATTCTGTGGCAAATTTAGTTGGAAAATCTAAAAGATGAAAAAAAAGGAAAAATAGAGTAACGAGCAGTAAAGGGTTCGGATTGGTAATAAGATTTCGAGTCGTTCACACGGAAATGGAAAGTAAAAGCACAATAGAAATAATATAATGCAGGACTTTACTACCGAGCTTCCGTGTACTATCTCCGAGTATATTCGCAAGCTATTTGCAATGTATGAGTCTCTACTCTGTACGGAAAGTGTCCTCTTGTCAGTGGGAAAACTTTTTTTCGTAAATTTACGTAGCCCACAAACTAAATTTAAACTGCTCATCAACGTTATGTGATTCAAGGTATGTGAGAATTATAAATTTCTTTCGCCGACGGCTTTCAACCCAGCAAACCCGAATATTCAAAAGCTTTTCCAAAATATGATCTTAGATTCGTACAGAACAGCTTTTCCAACCTTGAGTCCCTTATGCTGTTAAACAAGGAAACACCCAGGGTTGCTTACTGCAATATCTACTGCCAGTTTGGGGCCACGGGTGGCCCGAAAGGGGGGGGGGTGAGTGGGGGTGACATCTGTCAAACACAATCTCCGAGTCGTTTGAATTTTTTGTTTAATATCATCGTAAATCCGTCCCAGTCAAAGGCAAGCCGAGTCGTTTAAATCAGGTTTCAATACCCCGTCAGGGCGGTGACATGATTATTTCTCGAACGACGGGTACCATTGCACCCTTGTTTTAAAACCTGTTCTAGTCGTATATGATTTGTATCTATATAATCAACTTCAAATAAAACTTACACGTTTACCAATTTTTTACGGTTTTGGCCGGATTCCGGGCGAAATACTCGGCCGGGTAGAAAAGAATTATCATGTTTGGATTCAGCACGTTTTTGTTGCCCCTAAACCAAGCGTTTAATCAACTTCAAATAAAACTTTTACCTTTAATAAATTTTCTGGCTTCGGCCGGGTTCCGGACGAACTAATTGTTCGGCGAGAAAATCAGTTTCAGATATGGATTCAGCATGTCTCTTTTCCCCTATATCGACTATCTTATTTGCTTTTTAAAACATTTTTTTTTGTCCCTTAATTTGAAACCCCTCCCTGACCCCTAGGTATGGGGCTACAGAGCTCATCTACGAACTTGACCTGTACGTTGACCCAATAGATCCTCATACCAATTTTCAAGAAAATATCTCTACCCTTTCGAGATTTATCGTGCTAACAGACGGACGGACGGACAGAAGGATAACTTTTTCGAAGTCGTAGGCATATTTATTCAAACAATGTTTACAACGGATACGTCAGCTACGATTCTTCATCAGCGATATTTTGGCCCTTCTTGGCAAGGGTCCTCGTCAGGCTGTCAATCCTCTGGTTCAACTTCGGGGAAGGAAACAAACCTGTAATCTATATTACAGGTTATGTAATATAATAATATACTATATATTTGTCATAGGTATATGACCATAAGCATAATTCGGAGTTTATAAACTGTTGTTTATAGTTGTTTATAAACTTTACGCAACGGTCAGATTTGATACAAGAGAGTATTACTGCGACAAGTAAACCAGAAGTTAATGCTGGATTGTATAAAGGCCCTGCCTTGGTTTATCAATGATCAATCAATTTAATACAAATTCTACTTCTGGTTTATTACTACTTATGGTACACAGTTAACCACATTTACAATAAGCTTAGCAGAAATGATAGTGCTTGGCCTAAACATAGGGGTTTCTTACCTATGAAACCCTCGTACACCAGGTGTCAGTCAGGTATGCATAGTAACTTTGTAGAATCAGTAGGCTATATCGGTCTGCAACATCACCGGGTGCTGGAGCTGTGTTGAGGATATGCACGTGATCCATGTTACTTTATTTTACGTATTTACCTCTCTTTTTAATTGAAAGCCTACTGTTGTAGTCAATAAGGTAAGAAGTGGAACGATATTAAACAAGACCAAAGGTTTCGATGGGATCCCAAAAGTTCAAATTTGATCCAGACAATTGGGTCTTGTCTTCGCCAGATCCAGTCTTTGCCAGACTCCTTGAACACTTTTACTATTAAAGTTTAGAAAAAGATTAAGGCAAAATAACTAATCATATGAGAAAACCAACTTCAGATATGGATTCAGCATGTGTGTTTACCCCTTTAAGTCATATCTATTTTGACGAAGCAGATCGAAACTTCCTGCCTTACTTCTGCCAATTTCCGGTTTCGGCGGAATTTCGGAACTACTTGTCCTGCGAAAAAATAAAGCTCAAAAAACGAATTCAGCATGTCTCCTTAGATCCAACCTCTAATCAACTTGCAATTAAAATTTTACTTTTAAAAAATTTTCCGGTTTCAGCCGGATTCCGAGCAATCTATACGTCCGGTGAGAAAATAGTTGCCATATGCGAATTCAGCTTGTCTACTTAACCGCAAATCGAACATCTTATCAAACATAAATAAAACTTTTACTTTAAACAAATTCTCCGGTTTTGGCCGGATTCCTGCCGAACTAATTGTCCGGCGAGAAAATATTTTTTTATATTCGGACTCAGCACGTTTTCTTGCCCCTAAATCAAACCTCCAATCAACTTCATATTACTTTTCACAAATATTCCGGTTTTCGCCGGATTCCGGGTGAACTATTTGTCCGGTGAGAAAAAAAATTTCATATTCGGATTCAGCATGTCTCCTTACCCTTAATTCGACTATTTAATTAGCTTTTAAAAAGTATTTTGTGTTCCCATAAAATTTCAAACCCCTTTCCCACCCCTAAAGATAGAGCTACATGGCCCATCTTTGAACTTGACCTGTATTTTGACCTAAACACTCTTCATGCCAAGTTTGATCAAAATATCTCAACCCCTTCGAGAGTTATCGTGCTAACAGACGGACGGACGGACGGACAGACAGACAACTTTACGATGTCATAGGTATCCCTCCACTTACGTTAAGCGACTTTTTACTAGATCTGTTCGATATCCGTAATTGGAGACACCGGGACTCGAAACTCACCCGTTTAGTGCATATGGCAACGTCAAATTACATGTAAAAAAAAATCGAGCTTTAAATGTTACAAGACTGGACTACTTGTTGGACATGATTCTGGTCAGTGATACACGGTGAGTGAGGGAATTGAGTGAGTTCCTCAGTTGTTGTCTGACACATGACAACTTGTAAAAAACAACACATTTTAGCTCAACGTCTTATTTTTCAACTTTATCTCTAATTTTTTGTAATTTTTCATAGTTTTTCAAGGAATATTCACAATTTTCGCAAGATTAAATGAAGGTACTGAAATTTTAATACGACCTGTCTAAATTTCTTTGTATGGCACTTGTAGCCTCTGTCTCAAATGCAATACACCTATCGTAATTCCGTCTGTCGGTCTGTCCGGGTTTTTTTTCACACTTTTTCGAGCTAGGGTACTAGGACGATGAAACTTGGCAGACTTATCAGGGACCAACCAAACTAACCTGGATATAACCAGTTTCTCGATCCGACCATCTGCGGGGGAGTAGGGGGCGGAGGAATCTGGAAAATTAGGGCAGTTTTTCACACGTTTCCGAGTTAGGGTACTTCCAGATGTGCTAGGACGTGAAGGACTGGAGGGAGGGGGAATCTGGAATATCGAGTTATGCGTAACTTTGGAACGGGTGATGGATATGAGTGAAATTTCATAATTGAACAAAGGACATGTCTCTGGGGATCTTTTTCATGTCAGGAAGATGGGGGGGGGATACGTGAAAGGCTGATACTGGAGAGATTGGGATGGAACTTTCTGGGAGTAAGAAAAAAATGCTCTGGATAAATCTTTTTCACAGCTGGATTGACTTCGGCGATTGTGGGGGGAGTTTGAGGGGAGGGTGGGGGTGTCGGAATTCCGGTGATCACAATTTAAGGCACTTAGATGTACTAGGACGATCTTGGCTGGAATATTAGACATTCGAGAAGATTGGCTTAGAAATCGCCACTTTTCAAATCCGACTATTCCTTAAAGTACCAATCTTGATTGTAAAGTAAGAAAAATACTTTTAAGCGAAATATACATTTTCATGGGTTTTGCTTACAAATGAAGTTCCAGCTCCCTTAAAGTGCGCATGTTAACTGCAAAGTCGGAAAGCACTTTTTATCAAATGGTTCATCTCAACTTATGATAGCGGATTCAACAGCTATGGGCGAGTTGATGGAGGGGTGGTCGGAAATTTCAAGAAACGGATAAAATGGAGGGATCGGAGTTAAACTTGCTGGGAAGAACAAGCATTTATTCTAGATAAATCGTTTGCACAATTGGACTGGAGCAGGACACTTGGGGGTAGGAGGTGTAGGGGGGCCTTCCAGAACTCCTGTGATGGCGTTTTTCAAGACGAAAGTTGGCAGGCATATCGGGACCCGAACATCTGACAGACCCCTTACCTACTACATACAGCTGCAAGTGCCATTTGAGCTTACAACTATTTTTTTGCACCCATCTTCATACTCTTCTTTAAGAAAACATAAAAGCTGCACTAATAATCAACTCTTGTTGATCCTAATTAAACGAGAAAGGGTGTCTCCAATGGAGTAATCTTCCGTCCGTCTGTCCGTCTGTCAGCACGATAAATCTCGAAAGGAATGGGCTATTTTGATGAAACTTGGTGTGAGGATTCTTTCTGTCAACGGTAAGATCAAGTTCGTACATGGGCTCTGTAGTCCTACATTTAGGGGGGGGGGACAAATTAAGGGGCAACACAAACATTTTGTAACAGCTAATGTGATAGTCGATTATGGGGTAAAAAGACATGCTGAACACGATGGTGAAAACCATTTTCTTGCCGGATAAGGCAAGGTTGGTTGGTTAGAATTAAAAGTTTTCTTTGAAGTTGATTAGATGTTCTATTATGGAATAAGAAGACATACTGAACGCGATGATGAAAACCATTTTCTCGTCGAACAGCTAGTTCGCCCGGAATCCGGCCAAACCGGAAAATTTGTTAAAAGCGAAAGTTTCGTTTGAAGTTGATTACATGACAGATTTAGGGCTAAGAAAAGACGCTGAGTCTGTATATGACACTCATTTTTACCCGGACATATAATTAGTCTGGAATCCGGTTGAAACCGGAAATTGTATAAGTTAAAGTTTTATTTGAATTTATTCGATGTTCTTTATAGGGATAAGGAGATACGCTGACTTCGTTTCTGGATTGTTCTTTTTTTGCTGGACAAGTAGTTCACTCGGAATTTGGCCGAAACCGGAAATCTGGCAGATGTAAAGCAGGAAGTTTTGGTCAGCATCGTCAAAATAGAAATGGCTTATAAAGGTATATCTGAACTTGGTTTTCTCAGATGGTTAGCGTGGCGAAGACTAGATCTAGTTAAGACAAGACCCAATTCCCGGGATCAAACATTAGATTTTTGGGATCCCATCGAAACCTTAGGTCTTGTTTCTCAAGAGATATCCTCTTGTTACATGGAATCCCAAAACTTGCAATGGATATTGCAATCTGTAATTCTGGTCTGTCGTGGTTAATCCGCAAAATTTCTCGAAAAAGTTAAGTAGCTTTTGGACATTCGGGTCCCTGGTTTGAAAGCCTTCGGTTCTTACACATATAAACACATATCTTTGATGTCCTATTTATATTCAGTTGGTAGGCTACGTAGAATTAGAAAAACCATCTTCCCACTAACAAGAGGAAAATTTCCGTAAAGAGTTGAGTCTCGTACATTGCAATTACTTTTGATAGTAGGGCTAATATTCTCTCCAAGAAATACTAGGAGGCGACACGAGAAAGCTTGGCATTAAAATCTACGACCTAACCCTCAACTTAGGTCCGAGTCTCGATACGCGACGGGCGATGCTCTACACGGCAATTGAAGAACGAAAAGTTCGCTTACAGTCCGAATAACGTACAATAAAAGGATTGTCTTCGAGTTGTAGGTGTTTCCTGATTTCCATCTGAGGGACTGGAATTCACGAAGGCTTTGCAGATGTTCTTTAGCACAACCATTGTAGCACAAAATCGCGTATCGTGGCAAAAAGCTTCCAATTTCCGTAAAAAATAGCAACAACCTCTTTATCAAGCAACAAAGTTTGTTACAAACTATTTGAACAGCTTTTCTTTTCACCCATCTTCACGTGAACGGGATATTTTTTTTAAGTAAACAGAACAGTCACACCCAAAGAAATTTTGTATCGACCCTAATTAAACGAAAAAAGATTCGCTCCTTCTGATTATTCCCCTGGGTTCGAGCCCCTTCTTCATAGATGTTACTGATCTAGCAAAGTTGGGCCAACTTGATTTTTGGGCCAAATGACGGGTGGGCGAACGGTCGGATTTTTGGGCCAAATGACGCGTGAGCGAACTGTCGGAAAAGTTGGGATAACTGACGGATTCTTAGGCGAAAAGACGGGTGGGTGACTGTCATAAAAATTGGGCGAACTGACGGGTTTTTAGGCGAAATGACGGATAGGTCAACTGACGGATTTTTGGGCCAACTGACGGGTGGGTGAACTGACGGTGGGTGAACTGACGGGTGGGTCAACTGACGGTGGGCGAACTGACGGGTGGGAGTAGTGACGGGTGGGTGAACTGACGGGTGGACGTAGTGACGGGTGGGTGTAGTGACGGGTGGACGTAGTGACGGGTGGGCGTAGTGACGGGTGGGAGTAGTGACGGGTGGACGAACTGTCGGATTTTGGAAGTGGGCGAACTGACGGGTGGGCGAACTGACGGGTGGGGGTAGTGACAGCGACCCGATGATAAGCTGATCGGGATCATGCAAATGTATATTTTGCTCAGAATTATAGTTTGTACATGAAGGAATTGACTTGTGAGCAAAACCCTGGAGGCAAATGGTCATGGGCCCTTGGAGACCATGAATATATATCGTTTGGTCAAAGTATTCTTTTTACTTTTCGGTTAAGATACGCACTTTAAGGGGCGCTGAAAATTCATTTTTGAGCAAAACCCTTAAGGCAAAAATTATGATCGGGATCATGAAAAAGTATATTTTGATTAGAAGTATTTTTTGTACTTTGAGGTTAGGATTAGTACTTTAAGGGATGCTCGGATATGAGAAGTGACAATTTCTAAGCCAATTTTATCAAGTCTCTATTGTCCAAGCCAAGTTTCATCATCCTAGCACATCTGGAAGTACCTTATATTCGCGATCAACGAGATGTCTGGTTCCCCCTCCAGGTCCCCCGCCCCAGTTATTGGATCCGGTCCGATTTGAAACTGAATATCTGAGACACTTTTTCTTGACACTTGTCAAGTTTCATGCATGTCCGATTACCCGTTACAAACCTATGTATGTTACTAGTTTCTCAACTCCCCATCCCTCCGCTCCCCCCACGATGGCCGGATCAGGGAAGTGACTGTTTGGGTCTGTACAACTATTCAAACTGAAGGAACTGGAATTTTTTGTTATGGAGTCCTAATCTGGAACAGTATCAAAATATATGATAAGGCTACTTTGACCTCATTTGGCCCAGAGTACAAAATGGAGACAAAGTAGCTTGCTTTCTTGGGAAAGGCAGAAAAAGTAAACAAGTTATAAAATCACAAATCTGTCCGTCGAAAAAAGGGACAATACAGTGGCCGTCGAAAACAAAGTAAATTTGTTCCGAATTAATAGCAAAAAATGTAATTTGCACAACAAAACGCGAGTAACAGGTTTTCCAGTACATTTAAAAAAACAAATCGGATTTCCGGAGTAACAAACTTTTGGTCTTAACCCGACAGTAGTTCACAGATTCGGACTTGACATTTTATATTTAAGAAGACGACGGTTCGCCGACGAGACTTAAGTTGCGTTTTAATCTCAGTTTACTCCTTCATCCGATACTGAACAACTCTCTCGTCTCCCCCTTTACCCCTCACAGATTGCCCAAGCTGAGAACCAAGATTTCCATGACACACGTTAATATGTCATAGCTAAAGAACTGGTAACGCTGCCGGCCCCCAGTGATTGACTGATAGCTATCAAATTTTATAAATCTAAGAACTTCAATCTGAAATATTCTTATTACACATGCCAACATTCTCACATGGGAACGTACGAATCCGTTTCAAACATAGAAATGGAAGTCCAAAGCTTGTGAATACTAAATTCCTTCGCGATCGATCAGACGGCTGAGCAAATACACGAGCCAACAATCCAAAATATTCCAGGGCCCCCTTTCCAACTACCCTTTCGACTGCCGAACATAACCGACCTCAAACTACATTTCCAACAGCCGAACCTGGCCCAGAGGTATAGATGATCTTTTCGATTTCGTCGAGATCCTTTTCCTGTTCAGCACTCCTTCTAATGCTACCAGGCTTCCAAGAAAGGATCCAGTACGCGACCGTACATGTCTCAAACAGAGCTTGTGAGCTCGCCTAAGATTTTGTTTCGACATTCGGTACTTATGGATGCCACAACCGTTTCACGATCAACTTCCCATGTTGACGGTCATCTGCGGTCAGCGCTGAAACCTTTTTGGCTTTGCATCAGGTCCACAGAATCGCGCGGGTGATGTTCTCTGTTAGAAATGAATGTTCACTTGGCTGAGATGGTGTGGTTGAATTTTTTGGTCGTAGCATGTAGTTCACGTTTTTCTTATGCCGGATTCGGACCTACATACAGTGCTATTACTCTTACGATCTCGTCTGCTTATTTCTTGTCGAACCATTACAGGTCTTTCGGTTTCACTGCAGCCTGTCTCTTCGGCGGTTTGTTGAGCCATCTTATTTACCTGTCAGCCAATTCTATTTTCCAAAGGGAGGCATCTCTTAGGGACAGATTTAGTGTTGTTCTTTTGTTATTTGTTTGTTAGTTTATTTTGACAGCTGAATTCAAAGTTGATAATGAATGCTGTCCAGGCTGTAACTTGTTCATTTTTTCTTTTCTTACCAACTTTGGCGATCGTATTATCCAGGCAAAGGCAAGATAATCGAAGGGATTGTCACAGAACGTAACGGTTGTGACAACAAGTCTCAAAGAAACACTTGTATCAGAGACAACAAAATAAGATCACTACTAAGATTGTCGTTAAAAATTTATTTGTACGAACGCGTAAAAAATAACATTGTGAGCAGAATTTGTCGTCACTTAACCGTAGTAGCTGTGGCCACCATATCCACCACCATATCCACCCCCATATCCACTGTTATACCCGTAGCTTGGTCGGTAGCCACCACCATGACCACCGTATCCGCCGCCAAATCCACCGCCATGGCTTGGTCGGTATCCTAGAAAGAAAGGATAGGAAAGTGAGCACTCGAAGTATCTGCAGAAACCGATGGTGATACTAGACTTTGTGCGGTAAGCGGATATGGGTGTTCCGAGCAGTGCCAGGTCCTTCCTTGTTAACGGCCCTAGACAGTCGCCCGTGTGCTTTGCGAATCCCCGATATTCTCAAGTACATTGAAGCAGCCACTGGAACAGAATTACTGTCGGGACCGCTGGCGATTTCCACGGCATCTACCAATTTTAACTCGAGGGATCTCACCAATGACCAAACCTTCTAGTTGGTCAGCAGGCTGACAACATCAGAACAACTCCATTGATGGCTTTCAATAATCCCTAATGACTTACCCCAGTATCGGTGTCGATTTGTGCCTTCATCGTCACCTTCCACAGGTGCTTGTTCACCTTCTGCTGTTGCTTGTTCACCAAAGGAAACCTGATCGTCTGGTCGGGGAAATGCTGCAGAAAGAACAAGAGTTAGAACAGAGATACATGCACGGGCAACAGGAACGATGAAAGGAGAAAAAAAACAGAAAAAAATAGTTTTGTTGGTTCAGCTTCTTGTTAGGCACGCTACCTCCATGGTCTGGTTACTGAAATTTCAAATTCCATGAATGAATGAATACGGTAAGTTTCGTTTGTTCTTGTGAGGAGCTGATAGATTTTATAAAAAATTGTTTGGTTGGAGGTTTGGGACGAAAGGATTTGTTTCAAGAATGGCAAGTAAGTTTGGTACTGTGATGTTTGCTGTGTGTCTGAAAACTAGTAAATCTACAGGAGAGATCGATTAATCTGAATTTTAAAATTAACGATTTTATAAATCTTACCTGCGACTGCAGCAATCAAGCCAACAAACGCAAGGAAAATTGCACACTTCATAGTGAGCTATTCAGGAAGTATTTTACTACTGATCTAATAGTGTCCCAGCGAACAATTTATAGTGATGCAAAACTCCAGCATGTTCTCTGACGTCAGCATCTTACGGTTTTTTTTTGGGGGTTTTTCGCATCATCAGAATCAATGTCATAACCCTCACCAGAAGTACTCATGGCAGCGTTTCATTACTTATAATCGCCCTAAGTTGCAGTTGCTTGTCTGTACGCTGCATCGTTTTTTGTTAGCTCATATGCATATTCGACACATTGTCGCTTGGTTTTAGCCGAATGCGAGGTAAAAATTATTGCCACAATAATAATATAAAACAAATGGATCCATGAACCAAAGAGCGGATGGTTTTGGGGTTCTTGTTTGCAAACCAAAACTTACATGCATTTTTGGATAGTTAGGCAAATGTGGAATATTTATTTGAATATTTCATTATTTTTATTAGATAGATAGATAGGTATTTATGAACTGAGGATTCTTTTTGTACAGAATGGTAAGGTAGTAAGACCGAAGTTATGTTTAATGAGATTTTACATAAATTTTATTTTTATTTTTAGACATTTGAAATTACCGCCAAAAAAATATATAAAATGGCGTTTCCGTGAGTTTCTACTTGTTGCTAGACTTTGTGGCACACAGTCGTGTTTCCGCGAAAAATTATGTGGCCCACAATTTTGTCGCGGAAAAACGCCTTACGGCATTCAAGAAGAGACGCCACTCAATCTTTACAAGATACAACTTCTGAGGAGTGGTAAAAGAGAACAAGCTAATAAACTCAGAAACAAAATTGGAAAAATGACTAGAAAAGATGACTGATTATTATAATGAAAAAACTCATAGTTTATTTGAATCAAATAGTAGTGAATGGTACAAAGAAATTAAGCGAATTAGTGGGAAAACTCCTTCTGTTGTTGATTTTAATCTTGATGCTGATGATGTAACCGTCGCAAATCAGTTAAATTGTCACCTTGCCAAAATTGTCCAATCAATACCTCCGCTGGATGGAAATGAAACTGCCAAATTTCCGACAGAAGAAAGTAATGTGAAGCTTATTAGCGAAATCAAGTTTGTTCTAAATTGAAAAAGCTGAAAAGAACAAGCATAACACCTACTGATACCCCTATGCAGTTAATTAAAGCGTTTCCTGATAAAATTGTAAAACCTCTGACAAATATATTTAATAGTATTTCCAGTAGTTTAGAATACCCACGAGTTTGGAAAACAGGGTACGTCAAACCAATACTTCGGTTTAATGCGTTTTGGAAGTGTGTTGCGAAGGTTCAACGTGTAAGTTCAAGTTCAAGTTCTTTTTCATTGGCAAACTTATGTATACAAAACTAACATATACAGTAAGCAAAATCTATTTATTAAACACAATCCCAAGGTCTCTATGGCCCGTTGGTTGGGAAAAAAGAATCTTCATAACAAAATCAAATAATTCACCAAGTGTTCTCGCGAGTACAACCGACCTTCACATCACCACGTAACAAGATAAAAAAAAAAAAAAAAAAAATAAGAAATAAACAGATTCATCGAGAGCCAACACTAACATCTCATTTTATTAAACTATTATAATAATAAACAACTATATTCAAACCTTATTACTTTTTTTTCAATAAATTTATATTAATAAATGTATAATTCAATTAACTATTTTCCAGTAAAAATATTTTAAGGTGTTTTTTGAACGAACCAAGACTCAGGGACTGCCGGATCTCAGTGGGAATTGAATTCCAGGCACACCCTACGGCCACTTCCAGACCAAAGTCTGAGCGCACTGAGGGAGTGGAAGGAACCAGTATGTCATCTCGGTTTCTTAAAGCAGAAGGGGTAACTTCGTTAACAAGTCTAAACATCCCACAAAAACATGACGGGAGGTCACTACGAAAATACTGAAATGCAAATGAGCATAACGAAAGAGTGTAAATTCCTCTTAGTTTTAATAGATGAACTGGAGCACTTGTTGTTGACTGTAGGATTTAACTGCTTTCCGTTGTAGATTATGAATGGGGGAAAGTAACGAAGGAAAAGTAGACATCCATGTAGATGAGCAATAATATATATATGGATATATAAGCGAGCAATATAACAATCTCAAAATAGGAAAATGGAAAAATTCTTTTAAGCTTTCGTACTGTTCCCACTCCTCGCGAAATTTTTACTTTTATCATCTCAATATGCCGCCTGAAATTTAGATTTTCATCCAGGAGTATTCCCAGGAACCGGACGTACCGTTCAGTTTGACCGGCATATAGGACCTCATGAAGTAGGTAGCTCAGCCACTGTAGGGCAACTCTTACCAGTACGGGAAAAAATAAGAAGGAACGACTTTTTTACATTTAAAGCTAGTGAATTACCACCAAACCATCGATAAATTCTCTCAGTCATCATCTGAAGCTGCAACATAAGGGAAGGTTCGTCTGGAGCCGCGGCACTTATCGTGCTGTCATCCGCAAATGCTACCATTTCTTCATGATGTTTCGTTGTAGTAGTTGTTGTCGTCTGGGAAGCACCATCCTGGCACAAACTGAAGCAGACATTGGGCACTGTCTTACTAAAAAGCCGGTATAGATCATTAACATAATGAGGAAAAGAGTTGGCCCAAGTATTGATCCTTGGAACATGCTCATCATAAGCTTCAGCGGCGATAGTCCTTCCGCTGAGGTATGAAGAAAACCATGACAGCTGATCCCCACGCACTCTACGATGAGATAATTTACTGATTAAAATCTGGTGGGTCAGACTGTCTAAAGCTTTTTTAACATCAAGAAAAATAGCTGCCGGTATTAGTTCCGAGTCCAGCGATTGTCTTCTAAACTGTAGAAACTTATTACGCGCATGCTCAGTTGAATGTTTAGCACGAAAACCAAAATGGTGCTGATCGAAGAAGTGTTCGGCGTCCAGATAACCGACTAGGCGCTTTAGCATGGGCTTTTCGAATATTTTTGAAAACAAAGACAAAAGGGAGATAGGCCTGTAGTTTCCTGGGTCCTCCCGACAACCTCTTTTAAACAGTGCTATCACCCGCGCCAACTTGAGGCGCTTGGGAAATATTCCTAGTTGGAAAGACTGTTTTACCAGATGGCAAAGCGGTGTTATTATCGATGGAAGGATATGTTTAATTACTGTTGCAGGAATTTGATCAAATCCTGCAGAGGGATTCTTCAGGGATGAACCCCCCCCCCCCCCCCCCCCCCCCCCCCGCGCTCTTAGATATAGGGCTATAGAGCCCATCTACAAACTTGAGAACTTTGAACCAATGTATCCTCAGACCAAGTTTGAACAAAATCTCAACACCTTCGAGCGATGTTCCCTGTTGGAATGAATGTTCACTTGGCTGAGATGGTATGGTTGATTTTCTTGGTCATAGCATGTAGTTCACTTTTTTGTTTGCCGGATCAGGACCTACATACAGTGCTATTACTCTTACGTTCTCGTCTGCTTATTTCTTGTCCAACCATTACAGGTGTTTCAGCTTCACTGCAGCCTGTCTCTTCGGCGGTTTGTTGAGCTATCTTATTTACCTGTCAGCCAATTATATTTTCCATAAGGAGGCATCTCTTGGGGACAGATATAGTGCTGTTTTTCTGTTATTTCTTTGTTAGTTTATTTTGAAAGCTGAATTAAAAGTTGATAATGAATGCTGCCCAGGCTGTAACATTTTTCAACTTTGTCGATCGTATTGTCCAGGTAAAGACAAGATAATCGAAGGGATTGTCACAGAACGTGACAGCTGTGACAACAAGTCTCAAAGAAACACTTGTATCAGAGACACCAAAATAGGATAATTTGTAAGGATTGTCGATAAAATTTATTTGTACGAACGCGTAAAAAACAACATTGTGAGCAGATTTTGTCGTCAGTTAACCGTAGTAGCTGTGGCCACCATATCCACCACCATATCCACCCCCATATCCACTGTTATATCCGTAGCTTGGTCGGTAGCCACCACCATGACCACCGTATCCACCGCCATAACCGCCGTATCCGCTATTATATCCATGGCTTGGTCGGTATCCTAGAAAGAAAGGACAGGAAAGTGAGCACTCGAAGTATCTGCACAAACCGATGGTGATACTAGACTTTGTGCGGTAAGCGGATATGGGTTTTCCGAGCAGTGCCAGATCCTTCCCTGTTAACGGCCCTAGACAGTCGCCCGCGTGCTTTGCTCTCCGCAAAGTGCTTTGCGAATCCCCGATATTCTCAAGTACATTGAAGCAGCCACTGGAACAGAATTACTGTCGGGACCGCTGGTGATTCCCACGGCATCTACCAATTTTAACTCGAGGGATCTCACCAATGACCAAACCTTCCAGTTGGTCAGCAGCTGACAACATCAACAACTCCATTGATGGCTTTCAATAATCTACAACATAGGACTTACCCCAGTATCGGTGTCGATTTGTACCTTCATCGTCACCTTCCGCAGTTGCTTGGTCACCAAAGGAAACCTGATCGTCTGGTCGGGGGAATGCTGCAGAAAGAACAGGAGTTAGAACAGAGATACATGCACGGGCAACAACAATAGTGAAAGGCATAGTGCCACTAAAGCAGGACACATAGTTTGTTTTTTTTCGGCTTCTTAGGCACGCTACCTCGATGTTATCGTTACTGAAATTTCAAATTCCAGGAATGAATGAATACTGTAAGTTGGGTTTGTTCTTGTGAGGAGCTGATAGATTTCAGACAAAATTGTTTGGTTGGAGGTTTGGGACGAAATAATTTTTTTCAAGAATGGCAAGTAAGTGTTGTACTGTGACGTATGTTGTATGTCTGAAAACTACAGGATAGATCGATTACTCTGAATTTTAAATTAACGATTTTATATTCCTTACCTGCGACTGCAGCGATCAAGCCAAAAAGCGCAAGGAAAATTGCACACTTCATAGTTAGCTATTCAGGAAGTATTTACTACTGATCAAATAGTGTCCCAGCAAACCATTTATAGTGATGCAAAACTCCAGCATGTTCTCTGAAGTCAGCATCTTACGGGTTTTGTTTGGGTTTTTGGTATCATCAGAGTCGACGGTATGACCCGTACCTGAAGTAATAGCAACATTTCGTGACTTATTATCGCCCTAAGTTGCAGTTGATTGTCGATACACTGCATCGCTGTTAACGCATATGCATATTCTACACATTGTTCCTTGGTTCTAGTCGAATGCGAGGTAAAATTACTGCCGCAATAATAATATACAAAAAATGAATCCATGAACCAAAGAGCGGATGGTTTCGGGATCGACTAAAACCAGGAAGGGAAGGGAACGCGAGAAAAGCAGGAAGGCATACTAAAACCAGGAAAGGCATCCTAAGACCAGGAATGCTGTCACCAGAATTTGCAGCACTATTCCCTTCCTCTATTTAGTATTATTTGAGGGGTCGGCAACTTCTCAAAATTCAAAGTTCACCATCCCTTCGTTTTAGTATCCTGAGATGGGTAGGCATTCAGTGGCATTTTGGTGGCATGGGTAGGCATTAGGCATTCAGGCATTCAGTGAGGGGTCGGCAACTGTAAAAATTGTAAGTCACCTTTTCATTTCTCGTTCTGACGGTAGGCGACTAACCAGAAAGCGAGGAAGGGCAACCTAAAACCAGGAAGGCTGTCGCCAGAATTCGCAGCACTGTTCCCTTCCTCTATTTAGTATTATTTGACGGGTCGGAAACTTCTCAAATTCAAAGTTCACCATCCCTTCCTCGTTTTAGTATGCCGTTCCTGGTTAGTCGCCTACCGTCAGAACGAGAAATAAAAAGGTGAATTACAACTTTTATAGTTGCCGACCCCTCACTGAACTTAATGCCTACCCATGTCTGGATACTACAACGAGGAAGGGATGGTGAACTTTGAATTTGAGAAGTTGCCGACCCCTAAAAAAAAAAAATACTAAATAGAGGAAGGGAACAGTGCTGCGAATTCTGGCGACAGCCTTCCTGGTTTTAGGATGCCCTTCCTCGTTTTAGTATACCCTTCCTGGTTTTAGTATGCCTTCCTGCTTTTCTCGTGTCCCCTTCCCTTCCTGGCTTTAGTCGATCCCGATGGTTTCGGGGTTCCTGTTTGCAAACCAGAACTTATATTATTTATTTGATAGTTAGGCAAATGTGGAATATTTATTTGGTATTTTATTTAAGGTGAATATTTCGTTGATGTTATTAGATAGATAGATAATTGTATTGATCGAACTCGTATAATAGCGCCTACATGACACTAAATACACCGACCATTACATTTTTTGTGTTAAAATACTTGAATATACACAATTATTACATAAAAGAAAATAAATCGCTTGATCACTCATTTCTTGTTAATTTCCTCAATAAAATATGGCACAAATGAATTCCAATAGCGATTAGTGCGACATCTAATTGGCACCAGGAGATTTTGGTGCCACGTCCGCCCTGTCGCCGGTGCTAGATCGGGCAGAATATCTCTATCTTTTCATCTGGCAAGGATTGATCGGCCAAAAAGTGAATGAGGGTTGGGGGGAGGGAGGGGTAAAGAAAAAGAAAAGAGAAGGTAGACGAGGAATGTGTCATCGTTTGTAATGAGTGACTAAGAGTTGTGCAATCCCACACAGGACACGGTTGTGCCCTTCTTGGGGGCGTTATGTTTGTTGTTTCGTTAAAGAATGTTGGAATTAAATGATTTGAAGAATTGTTAAGTAAATATGTTTAATAAATAAAATATGGTTTTTTTATATGTTAGTACTATGTTAGTTTTATATTCGTTGAGCCCAAGCTGACTTTGAAACATTTATTCAAACAATGTTTATAACGGATACGTCAGCTATGATTCTTCATCAGCGATATTTCGGCCCTTCTTGGCAAGGGTCCTCGTCAGGCTATCAATCCTCTAGTTCAACTTCGGGGAAGGAAACAAACCTGTAATAAATAATCAAAGATTATTTATTACAGGTTTGTTATGTTATGAAATAAGTCAAGATACCAATCGAAGGAAAATTCGTTCAGCTGAGCTGTGCCGGGGAATCCCATGCCTGTCAGTTGAACAAACGTGCATGGAATTCATAAAAGTCGTTGTGGTCATAAGGTAGAACTTTACTTGTTTATCCTTAATTTAAGTGTTTTCGCGTGAAAAAGAAAAAGTTTAAACTCATGGCAAAAGGTGACAGTTTACACTGTCAGAGGTTTCATAACAGATTGCGCATAACACTATCAAGAATAACACCTTTTCACTTAGAAATAAAGTGTTATGACCAATTAAATTTATACTATTTCGTGCCTAGATCTCCAACAACACCTTCAATAGGTGAAAATACTACACTGTCAGAAGTTACATAACGACAACAGAAGGATGCGCGGTTTCAACAGATAACACTTTGGGATATTATCTGTTATATTTCTTTCGTTCCCGTTAGTATTTTTACCAATTGAAGGTGGGGAACACTGAATCAATGTTTACAGTGTCAAAGAATGGCATGCCTATGCAGAAAGGTAATTGGGTTATTTGTGGATCAATGAAATGTCAACTATTAAAAAAAACTAAACGCAGAAAAAGAAATATTAAATACGTATTATTCTAATTATTCAGGTGCTGACGATATTTACAGAAAATTAAAAGAAAATGAAGGGAACGTTTCTAAAAATAAAATATTTTTTTTTTTGCAAAATGAGGAATGTGTATACTTTACATAAACCATCGTATCACAATTTTGAAAGGAGGCGAGTCTTTGTTCATTTTGCTGATGAACAATGGCAAGCTGATCTTGTTGATATGCAGAAATTTAAAAAAGAAAACAACAAAACAAATTACATTTTAACTATTATTGAATGCTTTAGTAAATATGCCTGGTGTTACCCTTTGAGAGATAAAACTGGTGGTGAAATAAGAAACGCATTGACTAAAGTATTACAGCTGAAAGTGAATTGAAAGCACAAATCATCGAACGACTCAACAGAACGCTGAAAGAAAAGCTATGGAAATATTTGACTCACAACAACACAAATAGATGGATTGATATTTTACCTGTTTTCGTTGATACTTATAACAACTCGTATCACCGCTCAATAGAAATGAAACCAGTTGGTGCTAGTAAAAAGGTAAATCAGAAAAAGGTTTTTAATGCTTTGTTTTCTCCAGATTTGATACAAGATGATTACAAAGTCACAGGAAATTACAAAGTAGGATTTACCTAATTACACGAAGTATTTCAGATAGCAACCGTTAGACTTACCACCCATATTAATTATGAAATATCTGACAAAAATGGGGAATTAATTCGAGGGGGATTCTATGAAAAAGAACTTTCAAAAATTATTGTTAAATAAAATTAGTGTATATAAATGGATTCATACGCATGAGTGATATGTTATCAGGTATAGTACCCATATAGTTTTCTATGTTGGCTTTATATTAACGAATAAACTACAGTTAAATGTAGTGGTTCCTGGGCCGGACTAAAACATTGGGTTCAGAAGCATTTTCGGCAGGATTTCTGCGTTGTGACTCATATACTACATACCAAGGTAGTTTACCATAAGAGGAAGGCCTCATGTGGTCTGCCGTTTGCTGCCTGTAGTTACATTAGCGATGTTTCGAGGGCGGCGAAAAAAGGTAATCCAGAGGTGCTCAAGTTCAAGTTCTTTTAATCGTTCAATACAAGTGAAAAAAAAATACAGCACTGACCAGAGAGATGAACTCGGGGGGGGGGGAACTCCGAGGCTGCTACACCCTGTCCCGTTCCTGCCTACATATTTGACTTTCCGTATCCCATGAAACGATTTCAGTATCCAATTATGAAAACTAGTTTTAACCAGTGAAAACAGAGCAGCTTGCCAACCAACAGAACAGGAGTATCTGGTTTTCAGAGGAGCTACAAAGAAAAGAGCAAGAAGCTCATATGGCCTGCTGCCAATGTCGGATCCGGCCAGGACTGTAGAGCGTTTTTTCTGCGTTAAGAGATTATTTTACTTAGGCTACCAAGTTAAAGGAGTAAAATCAGAAACATTCTATCATTTACGAATGCAGTGTCTATAGATCACAACCGTACAATTCACGACTTCATGTTCTTTATAGCGATAAGGAGATACGCTGAAATCGTTTCTAAACTTTCTTTTTCTTGCTGGACAAAAAGTTCGCTCGGAATATCGAATCTTAATGAAACTTGATATTTGGAAAGACCATGGCTCAGATGCCCCATATCAAGTCGGGACCGGATCCGATGACTTTGGGGGGGGGGGGAACCGGAAATCGTGACATGCTCAGAGTCGAGCGATCGGGATGAAACTTGATGGGAAGAACAAGCACAAGCTCTAGACAGGACGATGAAACTTGGTTGAAAAAATGCAGACTTGACAAGATTACTGATCTTAACCGGAAAGTATAAAAAATACTTTTAAGCACAATATATGTTTTCGTGATCGAACCATTTTTGCCAAAAGGGTCTTGCTTAGAAATCAATTTCTAGCTCCCTCAAAGTACGCATCTCAACTGCTCAGTAAAAAAAAAAATTTTTTGGCCAAACGATACAGTTCATGGTCCCTGAGGGCTCATGATGTTCATGCCACTAGGATTTGGTTGAAGTGAATTTCTACTACCCTTAAAGTGCGCATCTTAACCGAAAAGTGAAAAATATTACGTTTGAAACGTAATATAAATTTTACGTACCAAAGCCATATGTTCGTGATCCCCAAGGGCCCACGATCATCTGTGCTTCAAGGGTTTTGCTTACAAGTGAATTCCTTAATACGGTTTACGAAGCACCCATGATCAATCTTATCTTATCGGGTTGTGCTTACAAATGATCACGACAAACCCACAAATTGGTCAATTCCTGCTTTCATCTTCTGACCCAGCCTTGCAAGGGCCATATGAGCTTCTCCCTCTTGTTTGACTTTGCGGTTAAGATGCGCACTTTAAGGGAGCCAGAAATTTATTTGTAAACAAAAACCCTTGAGACAAAAATGATCATGGGCTCATAGGATCATGAAAATGTATATTTTGTTTTTTGTACTTTGCGGTTAGGATTAGTATGACGATTTCTAAGCCAATCTTGTTGACTCTCTAATGTTCCAGCCAAGTTTCATTGTCCTAATACATCTGGAAGTACCTTAACTCGCCATCACCCATATTCCGCACCACCACCCCACCCCCTGAACTTCCCCCACAGTGATTTGTCTAGAGCATTTCTTTGCCATTCCCACCAAGTTCCATCCCGATCTCTCCAGTCTAAGTGGGTTACATATTTTGTCCCCCCCCCCCCCCACACTCCAGTTGTCGGATCAACGATCGACAAGATTTCCGAAGCTATTCAACTCGGACCGTGATAAACAGGGACTTAAAAGACGAAGCCGTAAAGCTCAAGACACATTGTAACGATAGGTGATAATTTATTTGTACAATGCGCAAAAAGGAACGTTGTGGGCAGGTTGTGTTGTCAGTTAACCATAGTAGCTGTAGCCACCATAGCCGCCATATCCACCACCATATCCGCTGTTGTAACCATAGCTTGGTCGGTAACCGCCGCCATGACCACCAAATCCGCCACCATAACCGCCGTATCCGCTGTTGTATCCATAGCTTGGTCGGTATCCTGGAAAGATAGAAAAGTTGAGTTAGCTAGAAAGCTAAGCACATGCTTACTGACAATGCTACCAGGCGTTACGCCCGCGGCCGACAGTGCCAGATTGAAACCTGAAGTCCCTACGAGGTCATCCGTAAGTGGGACTACGTTGAACAATGTTATGTGCATGCCGCCGCTAGATAGCGAGTAGACTACAAAGTTCGTAGTCTGCACTACTTTTTTGTACACACTACACACTGACAGATTTTTAAGATAAAAATTTCACGACAATGAAGTCTATGGTTTCTCTACTTTAAATTATGAACTGATGCGTAACACTAATACATGATTTGTTTATCTATGTTAAGTCCCGCAGGAATGCAGCTAATTAAGTCTGCTGGGACGTGAACAGCTGAAAAAGTCTTACTGTGAAACCATTTTCGAACACCTACGGGCGGGAGCTACAATCGGCACGTGGTTAGACTCTTTCAGTTGGTGACATCAAGGGAACCCAATCGATAGCTTTCTTAATTCCACTGTAATCCTGTAACATAGAACTTACCCCAGTATCTGTGTCTGTTTGATCCTTCATCATCACCTTCCGCGGCGACGGCTTCGGGTTGTTCACCAAAGGAGACCTGGTCGTCTGGTCGGGGGAATGCTGAAAAAAGAGATTGTGTAAGAGTTGGAACAAACACATCAGACAGACATGATTGGGCTGTAGGAAGAGCGAAAGACATTGTGACTTTCTTCAAAACAAATTCTCACAACGAGAATTTCTTTTGAAGAATTTCACGAGAGTTTCTCGTCAGGTACACAATAGTAGTGTAACCGTTTATTTTTGTATTTACATGCAGAGACGTCACAACTGAGGGGGGGGAGGGGGGACGCACCCCCCAAAGCCTTTATTTTTGTATTTACATGCAGAGACGTCACAACTGAGGGGGGGGGAGGGGGGACGCACCCCCCAAAGCCGTCGGCCAGTCTTTAAAAAATACCGAATGCCGCGATTTTTCGTCAAAACAGTTGATTTTTTAATGAAAACAGTCAGTTTTTCTGAAAATTGGTCGATTTTTCGTCAAAATTGTCGGTTTTTCTGAAAATAAGTGGATTTTTTGGAAATTCAGTCGATTTTTTCAAAATGTCATTTTTATTGTTGAAAACAGTCGTTTTTTCTGCAGAAAAAGTCGGTAAAAATTACCAGCCATTCGGTAAATGCCTCGTCCCCCCCCCCCAAACATTTTGGCTAGTAACGCCTCTGTCTACATGTACTTTATTATTTTGTTTGTTATGGCCCTTGGGCTTTAAAGGCAAATCAGTATCATATAATATCATTTTCATATACAAATTCAAGCATAAAATGAAAACAGCTTGGTTTGATATTAAAACTTGAACTAAAATAAAAAAAAATTACAAAAAATAATATTGAGATGTTGCGATAAGACTACTTTTTCAGCAAGGTTTTCAGCAAGACTTCTTTTTGTCGATCATAAAGGCATTTGTGCACTAAATGGCATTATGATGAAGAAGCTGTTTATTACTGGATTGTTATTAAAATCTCTAAGATCTATGGCATAAGACGTTTCTGAAATTACTTAGTTAGCTTTTAGTGGTTTATTTGAAGTTCAAGTTCTTTTATTTACAAACTTATACACAACTAACATAACACTAACTTAGAAAAAAAAAAAATATATTTATTAAACAAAATCCCAAGGGCTCTTTGGCCCGGCCCGTTGGTTGGGAAACAGCTATCTTAATAATAAAATAAAATAATTCACCAGGTATTCTCGCGAATACAATCGACCTCCACATCACCACGCAAAAAAAAAAATATATTCATCGACAGCCGACACTAACGTCTAATTTTTTTAAACTATTAAAATAAACAACCATATTCAAACCTTATTCCTTTTTTTCAATAAATTCAATTTTCTATCCGAATTTCAACCAATTAATAATTACTGTTTTCTAACAATAATCATTTAAAGTTTTTTTGAACGAACCAAATAATTAGTCTCGTAGTGTGTCTGACAGAAACAAATCTACAGGAATGGCGGTTAAGAAAATTGATGGATTTTAAAATTCCTACCTGCTACGGCGGCGATCAAGCCGAAAAGCGCAAGGAAAATTGCACACTTCATAGTAGAGTATTCGGAATGTTCTTCCTACTGATCAAATTGTGACTCGGTTAGCGTTTTATACCAATGCAAAAGTCGATCAAGTTGTGTCGTCATCACCTTACGGGTTTTGTTTGGGTTTTTCACGTCCTCACAATCGACGGCATGCAGACACGTTGTTGGCATCAGTTCGTTACTTATTATTGCACAAGTTGCGGGTAACTGCTTTTTTTAGATTGATCACGCTATAACTGGTTTACGTTGGATCGTTGTTATCATATTTTATGCAGAGGCGACACGGCGTCCCTTCGTTCCAGCCGAAGTTGCAAGGTAAAATTACCGCCACAAGGCTAAGACAAACAAAAAGTGATCCTTTTCCCTTTCCTGTTCCTTCTCGACCCCGCCTGTCGATATTACATCAATTTGTTTCAACTAAATAAATTACGAATTCCTAGCCTGCAAACCATTCTCCATGTAATCGTTATAACATTTAAAACCTCTGGAAGTTCCCATGATAATGGATCCTAGAATGCCAGACCGAATACCTTGGTGCATGCTCAATGAACTGCGAGTTCGCATAGGCCTACCCGTACAATGCCTAGCACAAACTGAGAACAAAGACTGCAGTGGTTTTCGGATCCACAAAATTAATGTGTGTATAATATGTCCTTAATCCTGCAACGCCGCTTATCCTTCAACTGTGCTTAGAAGAAGTACTTTTCCTAAGTTCACCCTTTGCGGTTATCATTTCAGTTTAATAAGTGCAAAACGCAATGATGATTTATTTTTCTAAGCGAACTCTCATAATGGACTGGTGCAGATGATATACAAATTAAAAAAATACCACCATCATCAAGGGAATCGGTGCCCATCAGAAAAATCTTCTTTAGTTGGGTAGGTAATAAGGTTTATAGGGAGCATAATTGTCAGTAGTAGCCTATAAACCAGTGTTGGGAAATACTTAAGTAAAAGTACTTAAGAGCCCCTTGCACTATTTAATCTTCAACTTACATTATTTTAAGATATTTGAATACTTTAAAACAATGCTTTGCTTTCAACAAATAACCTACGGTTTGGGCTGTTTTAAGCCATTTCCGAGACGCGTTAACTTGTAGCGAAAACGGGGAAACAATTTACATAACTGGTTTTTATGATGGAAAAATGTCTCGCAGACATTGTCGACACCGAGATACACATCGAAGTTAGCAAAACACGGCATGTGAGAAAATCAGTGTGGTTTTGTTAGAGGGGTTAGAATGTACCGTACGAAATTGGGGTCTCCGGGTTTAGAAATATATGCAATGATTATGGAAGTAGGTTCCATTAGTATTATGGGTAAGACAGGTCCTTTAAGCATTACTTAGATAAAAAGCTCTAGTACTTGCACTCTACTTGAGTAAAACATTTCAGAAGTACTGCCAGCAGGGGCGTCCCGAGCCTTTCTTCATTGGTCCCCGAACCTGGTAAAACTGACCGAAACTGACCTGGTAAATACTGAATTTGTTAAACAAAAGTTGTACAAACAAGTCTAAAGCGAAAAATTGGCGCGTTTTCACGTTTTTCCGCTTCAGTTTTTTCATGGATACGCCGTCACTAGCCTTTTCCTTTCGAAGACCTTTCCAGTTTTGCGAACAGGACTAGAAATAACCGACAAAAAACAGCGTTGTTGCACAGAGACATCGTCACTAACGGCTGTACCCAGGATTAATTAAGGTGCCACAGACAACATTTTTGGAACCCATCTTTTTTTTCTGGCAACATTTAACTATATCCCATGCAAATTCTAGCTTTTAACATGGTTCAAGCCCCCTAAAACCCCAAGCTTCCAACGCCAACTAAATGACGCACCCTTTGTCTAACTAGTGACGACTGCGAAATGCGCCGCAGGCGAAATTTGGTGGAAACTCTGATGATAAAAGTGCCTTTTTGCGATCCCAAGATATTAAATTATTAAACTCAGAGCTGTCTGGCGAAACGAAAGGGGCGGTCCAGGGTAACGTACATACAGAGTACATTTGTTCGGAATTTACAGCAAACAAAAGTATAGGCTAGTTTTCACGTCAAGAGACGTTCTTATTCCTGAAGTACTGCAATCCTAGGAAGTAAAAAAATGAACAGCAAACAGCTGAAGCTACCATAAATGGTAAAAGAACGAGAGCTAAAGAGATGCCACTTAAATTACCAAACTCAGTAACTGGGTTGAAGCAAATATTAAATTCGTACTATACCGAAAAACTTCGGTGACGAATCAGAACCAAATGAGTCTGATTAATGACCGAATATAGAAATGGACTGACCGAATGTGACAGAACAGATACGGACTTGAGAAAAGTCCGGTGAATTACCGAATTCGCTAACGAATGAGACCAAATAAACAGGTTAAATCACCGAATTTACGAAGGGACGGATCGAATGCGGTGAAATTGATGCGGAGTGAACAAAAGTAGGATGAATTAGTAAATTCAAATAAAGAAAGGGGAACCAATAAACACGTCAAATTACCCAACTTGGAAATGCGGGGACAAACGATTTTATGAAAAACATTTTCACCGCATCTCTCAAAACTTTTACCGAAACCTCGAAACTGAGAATTCGAGCTTTAAATTGTGGAACAGAAAGGATTACGTAGGAAGAGTAACATTAAAGGGTAGCGTGAAAGACAATAGGCTAATAATTAGGTTGCGTTTTGGCGAAGCCCACTTAGAGAATATATTGCCGGGCACGATTGCAGTAACAGCTCCGTCTATTATGCCGAAAGAAAATTAAATCGAGTGCCGCAGGTGAAAATTTTCGAAATCCACTTTTGTTTCCCTGTAGGCTAAAATTTAACTGCTTCTCTTAAAAATTTTAACATTTACCACGGATGCAACACCGAGACTTTAAGAAGTTCCAGAAGCCAGATGGTGCGTCGTCCCGGCAGCGGCAGCTACTGTAGTCATACTACCCATGATCACACAAAGTGAACGCCGCCGGCGAGATTTTTTTGAAGTTTGTTTTTTCCTGATAAATTTAACTATTTTCATCCAGATTCTAGCTTTTAATGTTTCTAAATCCCAGTCCTAAAACTGGCTGAATGTAGCGTTTACACGGACAAGAAATCCCGTCGAGTAAAAAGGAATTCTGGTCGACTCGAAAGGATTCCGTTCGTGAAGACGACTAGGAAAACAAGACCAAAGGTTTCGATGGGATCCCAAAAATTCAATATCTGATCCAGACAACTGGGTCTTGTCTTAGCCAGATCCAGTCTTCGCCAGACTCCTTGAACATTTTTACAATTAAAATTCAGAAACAGATTAAGGCCAAATAGCTAATCACCTGAGAAAACCAAGTTCAGATTTGGATTCAGCATGTGTGTACCTATAAGTCATATCTGTTTTGACGAAAACTTCCTGCCACTTCTGCCAATTTCCCGGTTCCGGCCGAACTCCAGAACTACTTGTCCGGCGAAAAAAGAAAGCTCAAAGACGAAATCAGGGTATCTTCTTTCCCCAGTAATGAACATCTAATCAACTTCAAATAGAAATTTAGCTTATAACAAATTTTACGATTCCAGCCGGATTCCGGTCGAACTATATGTCCGGGTAAAATATGATTGTCATACAGGGACTCAGCATCTCTTCTTACCCCTAAATCGCTTATCTAATCAACTAGAAATAAAACTTTGACTTCCAACAGATTTCCGGTTTTGGCCGGATTCCGGACGAACTACATGTCCGGGTAGAAAATTGTTTTCACATAAGTGTTCAGCGTGTCTTCTTGCCCTAAATCGAACATCTAATCAACTCCAAATAAAACTTTTAATTTTGACAAACTTTCCGGTTTGGGCTGGATTCCGGTCGAAATACTTGTCCGTCGAGAAAATAGTTTTCACCATCGTTTTCAGCATGTCTTCCTACCTCTAAATCCAACATCTAATCAACTTCAAATAAAACTTTTACTTTCAACAAACTTTCCGCTTTGGGCCGGATTCCGGGCGAAATACTTGTCCGTCGAGAAAATAGTTTTAACCATCGTCTTCAGCATGTCTTCCTACCCCTAAATCGAACATCTAATCAACTTCAAATAAAACTTTTACTTTCAACAACTTTCCGGTTTTGGCCGGATTCCGGGCGAACTACTTGTCCGATGACAAAATAGTTTTCACCATCGTGCTCAGCATATCTTCTTACCTCATAATCGACTATCACATTAGCTGTTTCAAAATATTTTGTTTGTTCCTTAATTTGAATCCCCTCCCCCACCCCTAAATGTAGAGCTACAAAGCCCATCTACGAACTTGACTGGTCCGACGACCCAACGAACCCTCACACCAAGTTTCATCAAAATATCTCATTCCCTTCGAGAGTTATCGTGCTTACAGACGGACGGACGGAAGGACGGACAGACGGACAACTTTTGCGATGTCATGGGTATCCCTCCACTTACGTTTCGGGATCCCAAAAAGTCTAGCGGGACGAGAATCCTTTCATGATGAAACGATTACCGGTCTACTTGAAAGGAATCTCGTCGGCGGCACTGGTAACAAGACCAAAGGTTTATATGGGATCCCAAAAATTCAATATTTTGTCCAGACAATTGGGTTTTGTCTTCGCCAGATCCAGTCTTCGCCAGCCTCCTTGAACATCTTTACTGTTAAAATTCAAAAACAGATTAGTCATCTGAGAAAACCAAGTTCAGATATTGAATCAGCATGTGTGTTTACCCCTGTAAGTCATCTCTGTTTTGACGAAAACTTCCTGCCACTTCTGCCAATTTCCCGGTTTCGGCCGAACTCCGGAACTACTTTTCCGGCGAAAAAAGAAAGCTCAAAAACGAACTCAGCGTATCTTCTTTCCCCAATATTGAACATCTAATCAACTTCAAATAAAAATTCAACTTATAACCAATTTTCCGGCTCCAGCCGGATTCCAATCGAACTATAAGTCCGGGTAAAAAATTACTGTCATTCACGGATTCACCATCTCTTTACCCGTAAATCGAATATCTAATACAAATAAAACTCTAACTTTTGACAATTTTCGGTTTTGGCCGGATTCTGGCGAACTACTTGTCTGGGTAGAAAATTGTTTTCACATAAGTGTTCATTATGTCTTCTTACCCCTAAATCTAACATCTAATCAACTCCAAATAAAACTTTTACTTTTAACAAACTTTCCGGTTTTGGCCGGATTCCGGGCGAACTACTTGTTCGGCGAGAAAATGGTTTTCACCACTGTGTTGAGTATTGCTTTCTACTCCTAAATCGAACATCTAATCAACTTCAAATAAGACTTTTACTTTTAACAGACTTTCCGGTTTTGGCCGGATTCCGGGCTAATTACTTGTCCGGCAAAAAAACGGTTTTCACCACCGTGTTTAGCATGTCTTCTTACCCCTAACTCGAACATCTAATCAACTTCAAATAAAACTTTTACTTTTAATAAACTTTCCGGTTTTAGCCGGATTCCGGGCGAACTACTTTTCCGATGACGAAATGGTTTTCACCATCGTATTCAACATATCTTCTTACCACATAATCGACTATCACATTATCTGTTTAAAAATATTTCATTTGCCCCTTAATTTAAAACGGGATGATGTCTCTACGTAGACACGACACTACGAAGACACGACACTACATCGAAACAAAAAAAGCGTCAGTACATGGACACGTCACTACAGAGACACGACGGTACGAAGACCGACACTACATGGACACGACGGTACAGGTACCGACACTACATGGACCCGACGCTACAAGTACCGACACTACATAGACACGACGGTACAGGTACCGACACTACGTAGACACTTTTTGATTTTCGACTTAGTGTCGGATTTTGTCCTCATAGTGACGTGTCCACGTAGTGTCGTTCGACGTACCGTCGTGTCTACGTAGTGTCGTTCGATGTACCGTCGTGTATGCGTAGCGTCGTTCGACATACCGTCGTGTCTATGTAGTGACGCCTTTTCGTTTTCGACGTAGTGACGTGTCTTCGTAGTGTCGGGCCTTTGTTTTTCTTCGTTCTGACGTGTCCATGTAGCGTCGTGTCCCTGTAGTGTCGGAAATTTGTGTCTCTTCCAGGTCGAAATTCCAGCTTAGGATATTGTCCAGGATTTTTGTTTTGTTTTGTTTTACATGTTTAAGTTCAAAATAACAATAAAGTTTCTGCCTACTCCCCTTTGCGTACGCCAACACTTGATTTAAAGTCGCTAGATGACACCCCAACCTTGTCTCTGCTATCTGTTAAAATTTGGCTTTGGTTTGTGCGTCTACGGGATCTCGATTTCGGGCACTCATAAGAAAGCGAGGACTATGAAATTTTGTACCCAAATAAAGCTTAGGACCTGAAATAGACAGAAACAAGTCCGGTTGCGATCCGACCCATAGGTTAGGGGAGGGCGGTGGCTTTCCAGAATTCAATGATCAGCAAATAGACCCGAAAGGATGGTCGGGTCCAAACCAAACTTGGTTGGAACTAAGAGCTAGGATTCTAGTTATTTCTCTTTAGGAGTCCGAACCCAATCCGGCCTCTGTGGGGGGAGCGAGTCTGTAAGCTCTTGCCAGCAGCCTATCTGCTAGGAGCGCTGGCGGAATTCAAAGATGATACGCGTGTAATTAGCGGTTAAAAAATAATCCAAACTCAGCCACGTGCGGATTTTCATCACGGTTTTTCATCGGGTTTTCATCATTTTCACGGGTTTCACGATCGATGAGGATTATAAACCCTTTGGGATGACCAGCAGACTGTAATTTAGGGTTTTCAATCTAAAAGCTTGTTCACACGGGACCGAAATAAACGCGTAAACAGCGGCTGACCTGCTCAATACGACGTATCAACTGTTGCAAACCTGCAAAACTTCCGAAATTTCGAATATTCTCTTTGTTTGCAACAAAATGTATGAAATTAACACAAAATATCTTGTGTGTGTGTTACAGCCAAATACAGTTGACAGATTTCAGGCGACTTAGCAATTTTAACTCATAAAGCAAATCAAATTAATTTAAATATTTTCAAGTTTATATGAGAACATAAGGATAATTATCTATAAAATAAATAATACGAAAACAGAATGCAACTTTTATTATTGTTCAGTCACTTTTTAGTGAGGGCTGAATGGGAAAATCAAGCATAAACAGAACATCCGCTGATGTACCTTTTTCGAAATCGTTTAGTAATCCTCGGATGAACAAGAGCTACGAGCTCATATGGCACTTGTACGATTAGGCTGTACAAGAAAGTAGATGAGAACGTCACAAAATACACCCGCCATCCAAAAAGGCGGTTCGGAAATAGAAATAGGATATTTAGTTTCACTCATTTCTGAGCAGTTCCGGCATCGTCTCGATTGCAAATGCACATGACTGTTCAAACTTTCAACCCAATAAATCCATTTGTTTGATCCCTAGACGTGCTACACGATTTCCGGTACTCACTCTATTTCCACCTACCGTGGCCGAATCTGGTTCGGAAAAAAAAATCGACCACCTAAAGCATCTTCGTTTATACCATCTACCAAGTTTCACTCGAATCTGAGCATTTTTGGAAAGTTCCGGTACCCCCCCCCCCTTCCCACCAACGTTGTCGGAGCCGGTTCGGGCCCAATCTCTTAATTCCCTCATCAAGTTTGACTGAAATTGGAGCAGAGCCTATCTGCAAGTTTCCAGTACCCCCCCCCCCCCCTACCTTGGCCGACTCCGGCCCGGACGCCAAATAACAAATCTAGGCCGCATAAACTCGGCACTGTCGAATTGCATCTCATTCGGTCCATCCGTTTGGTTTTTGTGCATGTCAAAAGTCCCCCCACCCCCAATTCCCCTAATCGTGGTCGCATAAGGTTCGAACGCATGTTTTACATGTCGAGGCCATCGATTCGTATCACCCATGAAGTTTCACTCGAATCAGACCACTCGTTCGCAATTTATAGAAGTCAATTTCCATATTTCTCTTCTCTTACTCCCCCAAAAATGCTCGGATCTAGGAACGGAAGTTTCCGTGGGTATGTTGTGTCAGGTTTTTAAGTCAAGATAATTCGGGTCGCTAATATGCCTGCAAAGTTTTGTTGTCGTTTTACATCTGGAACTATTCTAACTCACGACTACCGGAATTCCAGGAAACCCCCTCCAACTCCCTCCACAGAGCCCCGAAACCATCTGGCTCCGCCAATTTCATCTAGGCCTAATGCTTGTTCCATCCATTAAGTTTCGTCCCAATCCCAGTGCTTTTAGAGTTTCTTCAGTTTTCCACCCCCACCCCATACCCACAGGTATCGGACCCGACCCGGACGTGACACTAAACGTCCGAGGCGATAGCTCACCAGAGAAGTTTCATTCAAATCCGATCACCTGTTCAAAAGTTACGCACGCCACTAGATTCCGGACTCCCCATCCACCCACTCCCCCCACGATGGTCGGGTCGGGGAAACGGCTGTTCTCAAGTCAATCTGTTCGGATCCCTGACATACCTGCCAAGTTTCATCGCCCTAGGACATCAGGAAGTATGCCGAACTCGCGGGATCGCTAGAAATCCGGACCCCCACCCGAACTCCCCCACAGTGCCCTGATCCGGTCCGGTTATGTCAATGACGTGTCGAGGACCTGTGCTTGTTTTTCCCACCAAGTTTCATCCCGATCCCTCCACTTTAAGCGTTTCTCAAAATTTCCGGTTCCCTCCTCCAACTCCCCCCAGTGTCATCGGATCCCGTCCGGTTATGTCAATGACGTGTCTAGGACCTGTGCTTGTTTTTCCTACCAAGTTTCATCCCGATCCCTCCACTTTAAGCGTTTCTCAAAATTTCCGGTTCCCTCCTCCAACTCCCCCCAGTGTCATCGGATCCGGCCCGGATTTAAAGTGAGGTGTCTGAGACACGAGGTCATCCTAAATATCAATTTTCATCAAGATCCGATCACCCGTTCAAAAGTTATGCACGCCACTAGATTCCGGACTCCCCATCCACCCACTCCCCCCACGATGGTCGGGTCGGGGAAACAGCTGTTCTCAAGTCAATCTGTTCGGATCCCTGACATACCTGCCAAGTTTCATCGCCCTAGGACATCAGGAAGTATGCCGAACTCGCGGGATCGCTAGAAGTCCGGACCCCCACCCCAACTCCCCCACAGTGCCCTGATCCGGTCCGGTTATGTCAATGACGTGTCTAGGACGTGTGCTTGTTTTTCCCACCAAGTTTCATCCCGATCCCTCCACTTTAAGCGTTTCTCAAAATTTCCGGTTCCCCACCCCAACTCCCCCACAGTGCCCTGATCCGGTCCGGTTATGTCAATGACGTGTCTAGGACCTGTGCTTGTTTTTCCCACCAAGTTTCATCCCGATCCCTCCACTTTAAGCGTTTCTCAAAATTTCCGGTTCCCTCCTCCAACTCCCCCCAGTGTCATCGGATCCGGCCCGGATTTAAAGTGAGGTGTCTGAGACACGAGGTCATCCTAAATATCAATTTTCATCAAGATCCGATCACCCGTTCGCAAGCTAAAAATACCTCAAATTTTGGCTTCACCCTCCCTCCACTCCCCCCCCCAGATGGTCGAATCGGGGAATTGATGATTTCCTATTCAAGCTGGTCGGGTCTCAGACATGCCTGTCAATTTCCATCGTCCCAGCACATCAGAAACCACGGAACTCCGGGATCACTACAAATTCGGACTTCTCCCCCCCCCCAACTCCCCCAAAGTGAGCGGATCCGTTCCGGTTATATCAGTCACGTATCTAGGACGTTTGCTTGTACTTTCCACCAAGTTTCATTCGGATCCCTCCACTCTAAGTGTTTTCCAAGATTTCCGGTTTCCCCCTCTAACTCCCCCCAGTGTCACCGGATCCGGTCTGGATTTGAAATGGAGGGTCTGAGACACGAAGTCCTTCCATGTATTAAGTTTCATTAAGATCAGATCACCCGTTCGTAAGCTAAAAATATTTCATTTTTCCTATTTTTTCCGGATTCCCCCTCCCTCCACTTCCCTCCAGATGGTCGGATCGAGGAAGCGACAATTTCTAATTTAATCTGGTCCAGTTCCTGATATGCTTGCCAAGTTTCATCGTCCTAGCTTATCTGGAAGTGCCCGAACTAGCAAAACCGGGACCGACAGACCGACAGACCGACTGACGGACAGAAATTACAATCGCTATATGGCACTTGAGTAAGATCAAGTGCCATAAAAACCATGCTCTATGTTCAACATCGGTCTGACAGAATTTGAACTGGATTGACCTAACACTCACCAAGTTTGACCTAATTCCCCTAAATACGGTTTGTATACTATCCCTTGAGACATCAAAGGTCGCATTCCGACAATTCACCTTATCTCAATAATACGCGCCTATTTGGAAGATCGACCGCTGTTTTTTTTTTCAACCGGTAAGTACGCGCGTAAATCAGCCGATAATCGAGAATTGGCCGCTGTTTCGGCCCCGTGTAACAAGCTATAACTTGACGATATTCAGGATAATCCAGTTCAGACCAATCAAAACTTCCAAACAGAACCGTCAACAAAACTTGGTGGGGTTCTAATTATGCCTCTTTGGAGGTCAATCCGGCCTCTCTTGTGGGACTGAATCTGTAAATTCTTGCCGTCAGCCCATCTGCTAGATCCCCTGGCGGAATTCAAAGATATACGCGCGTGATTAACGGTAAAAAGAACAAGACCAAAGGCTACGATGGGATCCCAAAAATATAATATTTGATCCAGACAACTGTGTCTTGTAGATAGGCCTATCCGGGAAACTTCATTCTTTTAATTTTACCTATTTAAATAAATAAAATAAATAATTCCTTTATTCTCCATAATAGCATAAGAAACACGCTAGCTTCGGATAGTCAATTACATGTTAATATACTTATTTTCAACACACTTAAAAAAAAAAAAAAACAGCCTCATGAATTAAAGTTACGTACAAAATAAGGTACAAATGAAGACAAGTACCGGTCAGTCGAATTTACAGGTGGCAGGCTTAGCTTTTGAAGACCGATTGACCGTGTAAACTGCCTAGTACAGGACAAAAATTTACATTTTTGTGCTGCGAGAGCAACACTTTGGTTTTGTCCTAAGGTTGTTGTTTTTTTTTCCTATGCCGCCGATTTCATTTTATTCCTAGTAACTGGTAAGGGTCTAACCTGTGCGGATTTTACGGAAAGTGTGGACCTTAGGCCGGATTGATGAATATGACATTACATTTTGGAAAGCTCAGAACTCTTGCCTGGGGCCCATAAGGATGGTTTTTGCTTGTCCTCGAGCCAGAGCCTACGGTGTGCGAAGTGAAGTGGAGTTATATAGCCCATGTCAGAGAGGACTATCTGAAGTTGTGTAGCGAACCTTTCGTTTCATCAAACCATGTTACTGCTTTCGAGTGGAAAGCTCCGTTCTAGCACGCAAACAAGCAGGCACCAGTTTCAAATTGAAGATGGACTAAAATCTATAAGGGTTAAATATATGCGGCAGTTACCTGGCCCCACAGCCAACATATCTTCTTTGAGTGATAAATAGAAAAACCTACAGAAACAAAAAAGTGGCTCTTTCACACGGGTCCGAAAGTGCTGCCATCTATTGTTTCGTTTTCTTACATTGGGTTTGCGGTAGAAAAATGGTATCAGATATGCCTCTTAGACTTTAAAAGTTATCTCATTGCTAAAGAAACTAGAGCTTATCCTTTGCTCCTTTCTAGTGGTGACGTTAGAAAGTTTTCCAACTTTTAAACTAAGACAGGTAGACATTTTATTCGACGGCAATCGATAGCCGTGGATGAGTTGATGAAAGTATATGTAATCCATTTCTTGGTACAAAAATTCCTTCATGAGATACACCAGTTTGAAAGTTTCAAGGGGTTGACAACTTCAGTAGTAAGGTAACAACTGAAACCAAAAATAGGCGATACCAGTTGTGAGAAATGCAGGGGACTTCTAAGCAAACAGTCTACTGTTAGCTCATAATCATCTTCGGCAATGAGGGGTTTGCACCTTTTGCTAGTTGCTGTAACTGTTATTTGTTTCCGGTGTATTCGATGGTAAGAACAATTTGGTTCCCAGTGGTAAGATATGCAAAGGACTTGCAAGTAATGATCGGCTGTTATGCTACAATCATCTTCAGCGATGAGGGCTTTGCAGCTTTTGCTAGCTGGTGTAGGCCTACCCATTATTTGTTTTCTGTGAACTTGATGTCCATCACGGAAGAGGGACTTGTAAGTAGGAATCGGTTCACGAGGGTCTAGAAATTTTTGCAAATGGGTGCACGTTGTACTCGATTTCTATAAATCTGACGGTAAGAAAGTTTGTGTCGATGGTCTATCGCTCTAACTTAGAATTAACTGTTTACGCGACGGGTACAAATGAAAATGTAAAACAATGAGGTAGTTTCATAATAATTGTTAGTGTCATCTATGGTATTTTAATCCTGGAAAGTTACGCATAGCTTTCTAATACCAACTAGATTATATAAGATATTGTTCCAAGTTTTCATCCGTCACGATGTCTACGATTGAAAAGGATAAAGTTCAACTGACTGCAAAGTCAATTTAGTCCCTTCATCCGATATTATTTTGTTGTTGTTTTTAACACGCTGAAGAATAGCTTTTGATCATATGATTATCGTTTTTAGAACATCCCGTTTTAAAAGCATATTGGTGCGTATTTTCATTGTGTTGACCGATGAGGATTTTAAGTCCTTGGGGATGTGACCCTTGGTGACTCTGGGGACAATCAGCAGACTGTGATTTACAGCTCACTTGACGATATTCAGGATCAGAGGCGTTACTAGCCAAAAGAATTTTTTTTTTTTTGGGGGGGGGGGGCAAGGTTTTTACCAAGTGGCGGTCGTTTTTACCGACTATTTTTGCCGGAGAAAACGAAAGTTTTGAAAAAAATCGACTGATTTCAAGAAAAACCGAATGGATATGGTCGCATGCGAAATCCCTAAGCTAGCCTAGGGGAAGAAATGTTGCTGGTGAGTCGTAAGTCTGGTCAGAATTTCAACCATCCTACCATATCTTCCCAACCCCAAACTACTAACCCACGCATGCTCAAGCTCAGAGACATGCAATACGATTCCCACCGTCAAGCATTCCATTATATATAAAACGGCTTCCGCAAACCCATAGCGCCATCTACTGTCCGGGCGCCGAATATGACTACGAACATGGGCGGACTCAAATCAAGAAACAAAAGTGAAGCTAGCTAGCAATACATCCTATATTCCTTAAAATAGAAATGCTGGAGAATTTTAACAGACTGGCGACACTACAGAGACAAAACACACAGGCGACACTACGAAGACACGACACTACATCGAAACGAAAAAAGCGTCAGTACATGGACACGACACTACATTGAAACGAAAAAAGCGTCAGTACATGGACACGTCACTACAGAGACACGACGGTACGAAGACCGACACTACATGGACACGACGGTACAGGTACCGACACTACATGGACACGACGCTACAAGTACCGACACTACATAGACACGACGGTACAGGTACCGAGACTACGTAGACACTTTTTGATTTTCGACGTAGTGTCGGATTTTGTCTTCGTAGTGACGTGTCCACGTAGTGTCGTTCGACGTACCGTCGTGTCTACGTAGTGTCGTTCGACGTACTGTCGTGTCTACGTAGTGTCGTTCGATGTACCGTCGTGTCTACGTAGCGTCGTTCGATGTACCGTCGTGTCCACGTAGTGTCGGTTTTTTTTTGTCTACGTAGTGTCGGGAAATTTGTCCATGTAGCGTCGGATTTTGTCCACTTACTGACGTGTCTACGTAGCGTCGTGTCCATGTAGGGGCGCGCACCCATTTAAAACCCCTCCCACACCCCTAAATGTAGGGCTACATAGCCCATCTACGAACTTGATCTTACTCTTGATCCAAAGAATCCTCACACCAAGTCTCATCAAAATATCTCATCCCCTTCGAGAGTTATAGTGCGTACAGACGGACGGACGGATAGACGGACAGATGGACAACTTTTGCGATATCGTAGGTATCCCGCCACTTACGTTTTGGGATCCCAAAAAGACAAAAAAAAGGCCTAGCTAGCTTTTGAGAGCAGCAGTCATCAGTACTGATGTCGCAAATCCTCTCGAAACATTTTTTTTATTGGCTAGTGAATTTAGTTTTGTCAGATTTTCTAGTTTGAAGAATTTATTTGTTTCCCGACCATGGGCTAGGGTTCCGGTAGTGCCAACAAAAAAAAATTAACTCACGAACCCCCATTTCAGTGCATACTAGGAAACCGGGAGGGAATATTTCTAACTCACGGAACCCAATTCCCGTGGGCTAGGGTTCCGGTAGTGCCAAAAATTAAAATTACAAACTCACGGACACGTGTTAATATGGTCTTTGAGTCCGGTAGCTTATATTATAATAATGATTTTTATTTAAACCCTCCATTCAAGTACAATGTAAATGGTCGGAGGAGTTGGTAACGAAAAAAAAAAGAAAAAAAAAAAAATCACACAACACTACGAGACAAAATTAAGCTGCGATAACTAAAATAACCAAAACAAGAACAAATTTGAGTCACAGGATTATACAGGCTAGCCAGAGGAAAATCATGCAGTTTTCTACTTCGATTAATGAAACGACTGGTTAGCTCATTCATTTTTTCACTTATTTCAAAAATACGGTACCTTTGTGAAACGTAAGAGTTTTGGAACCATATGGGAGTTCCAGTAAATATTTGCAGTACCGGAAGAAATTAGAACGGACTTGTTTACGCTCAGTTTTGTTCAAGGAATTCTACAAAGGCGTTAGAAAGAAGACATGGGGTGCGAACATGGCGTTGCATAGACGGCCAAGCGTAACTTTATCAAATCGGCCTTTAGTTCGTGCTAACATTCCATAGTCTTCCGCAATTTTTCTTTGAGAGCCGCAATAACTAAATTATTAGTGACTTTAACGGAATTCCCATAACGGAGTCCGAGATACTCAAACGTATCCTTCTGGACAACTGTCTTGCCACACACATCAACCACACGGATTGGCTGTACTTCTTCGTTCATAACGGCAAATTCAGTCTTAGAGACTTCTTGTTGGGATTCTAAATTATCACTAATCAGAAGTAGGTCATCTGCGTAAGACAGATGACTAACATCAATACCATCTTCTCTCAGGAACTCGTCAATCGATCTTGTCGCAGAACGCAGCGCATTATTAAATATTACGGGGCTTATGAATGAACCATGTTTAACACCTCTGCAAATTTCTATAGCACTAGAAAGTTGTCCTGCAGAACGGATTTTTCCTTGGGACTTTCCACACCAGTTCCACAAACATTTACAAACGAATGAATCAACCCCTGCCCTCAGTAGCGACAGGATTGCTTGCGAATGTAGGAACGAATCAAACGCCTTTGAAATGTCTAATGTGCAAACAAATAGTGTTTTTTTCCGTTTCTTAAACTTTTCAACAATAGAAATAAACACAGCATGTGCATTCTGAACACCGATTCCTGACCGGAAACCGAACTGATTGTCTCCCACATCCGCCAGCGCCGTCACTACTGGGCACAGTATCTTTTCGAGTAACTTGGCTAACACTGAACAAACAGTGATCAGCTCATGGAACTCAACCTCTATGGACTAGGGTTCCGGTAGTGCGTGATTGCATTTATTAGTACTTCTAACCCCCTCCCCCCCCCCACCCTGACTCTTAAGTCCACATTGACACGTCTCCATGATTCCGTTTTTTCTTTTTGCACTACCGGAACCCTAGCGCATGGGAGTTGAGTTCCGTGGGTGAACAATATTCACTCCCGGACTCTTAGTCTGCACTGACATGGGTCCGTGAGCTCAAAAATTTAATTTGTTTTGTACTACCGGAATCCTAGCAGACATCTGTGTCCATGAGCAGCGTTTACAAGTACAGGAAAACTTGAACAGAATCCGATCTTGGTGACAAGATTATGTTTACACGCAGAGGGAAAAAAAAATTAATTCTTCAAACCAGAAACCTGACATAAATAAATTCACTAGCCAATAAAAAATGTTTTGAGAGCATTTACGACATCAGTACTGATGATTGCTGCTCTCAAAAGCTAGCTAGATATTTTTAATACTTTTTACCGGCGCCGCCGACAAGATTCCTTTCAAGTAGACCGGAATTTCTTTCGTCATGAAAGGATTCCCGTCCCGCTAGACTTTTTTTCTACTTGTCTTCACGAACGGAATCCTTTCGAGTCGGGATCGACTAAAACCAGGAAGGGAAGGGAACGCGAGAAAAAGCAGGAAGGCATACTAAAACCAGGAAGGGTATACTAAAACGAGGAAGGGCATCCTAAAACCAGGAAGGCTGTCGCCAGAATTCGCAGCACTGTTCCCTTCCTCTATTTAGTATTATTTGAGGGGTCGGCAACTTTTCAAATTCAAAGTTCACCATCACTTCCTCGTTTTAGTATCCTGACAGGGGTCAGCAACTATAAAAATTGTAATTCACCTTTTCATTTCTCGTTCTGACGGTAGGCGACTAACCAGGAAGGGCATACTAAAACGAGGAAGGGATGGTGAACTTTGAATTTGAGAAGTTTCCGACCCCGCAAATAATACTAAATAGAGGAAGGGAACAGTGCTGCGAATTCTGGCGACAGCCTTTCTGGTTTTAGGATACCCTTCCTCGTTTTAGTATGCCCTTCCTGGTTTTAGTATGCTTTCCTGCTTTTCTCGAGTTCCCTTCCCTTCCTGGTTTTAGTCGATCCCTTTCGAGTCGACCGGAATTCCTTTCTACTCGACGGAATTTCTTGTCCGTGTAAACGCTACATGAGCTGGTCACTTATAACCAAATAAACAAGAACAGATAACACATAGATTGTAATAGGCGGGAAAAGTAAGTTTGAAAAGAAAAAAAGTGTTTCCCCCAGTACGAACAGCCCCTGCTCACTCTGCGGTGAAGGCGATGATGACCTAGCCCATTTGGTTGCACTGTGTTGCGAACTCTCGTTTTTAAGGGAATCTTGCTGGGGGGTAAGGGAGATACTGTTTCCTGATATACTGAAGAGCACATCTCCAGGAGCAATTAGTGCATTATTTAGATTTGTGTTGCACAGTATAAAAGTAAAAGTTGACCGGGCGAGTGCAGTTTAGTTTATGTAGTGCGATATTCGAAGTAATTATGAAGTTTTTTGTTTTGTTGTATGTATATGGCCCTAAGGCTTTAAATACAATATTATATTATATACAAGGCCGTATCCAGGGGGGGGGGGTCGTTAGGAGCTTGAACCCCCCCCCCCCCCAAACATACAAAAATAGTCATTTTTATAGGCTTTTCCCTCTGATCTATGTCTTTTTTTTTTGTTTTTGTCCAACCCGCAGGCTAAAAAAAAAAAACGCAGCCCCCTCCCCCCCCCCTGAAATAAATTCCTGGATACGGGCCTGATTATATATATACACAAGGGCAACATGGCCCTATACAAAGTAAGGCTAGCAGTAGTAGTAGTAGTAGTAGTATTTAATTACAACAAACATAGATAAAAATCACGGACCAGTGCACATGCCTGGTGGCATACTTTAGCACTGACAATGTTGCACAACGAAAATAAAATAAAAAGCCGTCTTCTAACTACATTTTCAAGCGAACGACTAAAACGTACAATCGGCTCAGCTACTCCAGTAAAGGATCGGTGACACTAATTATTCAGTTAGGCCTTCTTTCGACGCACCATAGAGAATGAGCAGGACGTCTTCACCAGAAGCCTTGACTTCACATGATCCAGATTGTTAAGATGTTAAACCTGGAGGAAGTTTCCAACCCCTGTTCTTACACCTTGTTGAGAGGATGGACGAGTGGAGGCGAGGTTTAATGAAGATAAGGCTCCTGGGGTGTGGGCTGAAGACATTCTGACACCGTAGGTGCCCACTAGCCCCAGGACCAGTCAGGAAACCGGACAAAAGAGACAAGGGAAAGTCTCAGGGAATTCTATAGCTCAGCCGCAGTCAATCCAGAAATCCCTAATCAAGCTGGTTCACACATCCTAGCGAAGCTGGAATTCACATATCCAGTCAAGCCCGAGGCCTACTAGCCGAGATGGACCATAACGTCTATAGTTAATTTATCTCATGTAAATCGTGTACAAGAACATATAATACAGCACTAAAGGGGTCCCTAACTAAATATATAAACTGGTCCTTACCATAAATTATAATATAGCATAACTGAGGTCTTGCTCCGACCAAGGATGAAAGAGAACTGCTCTTGGCTGCGGATTCATTCCGTAGCCAAAATACTTAGAATGAAATGGATCAAAGCCTGACCTCGGATTAGCGAGCAGCTAACTGAAGCTAGGATAAAGACCGAGTGACCTATTGTCACGATGCCGGGAAATTAATGATGGTGATGGAAACCGAAGAGATATATAGAAAAGTAGGCGATAGATGGAGAGAATAACTAGGAGGACTATTGCAGAGCAAAGTGCTATGGGATGTCTCCATAACAAGATCATTCTTTTTATGAAGTTTCGCAGTATCGAAGCATCTCCAAATCCTTGAACCACAGCTTTGACATCCGATACTGGAGCAGTCCTGATCAATTCCTGTATTTTTTTTCTAAGGAATGATTACCTTCTACATCCTCAACATTTACTTCCTTGCTCAGCAGCTTCGTGTACGAGTTTTTAAGTTTCATGATTTCTTCAGAAAGTAGTCTTTTAGTCTTCGAAAGCAGAATAGCGTTTAGCGCAACGTCAATGAGTGTATTGTCATGTAGGCTATGGTTCTGGCGATCGCTTTTCCGCTGAGAGGCAAGTGAGAGGTGAGGGACATCTCCGAGTCCTGACTCCTCCAGGATGTGGCCCAAGAATAAGCTCATCGTGGTATGGAATCCTCCAAGTTTCAGGACGAACTCTGAAAGCGCACTTCCTGGTGAAACTGCTTCGACCATTTGTATGACTTTCCACCACAGGTGTTGGTCCAACGTTACATCGAGAAACAGATGTTCCCAACCCAAAATTGTTCCCCCACCTACGAAATCTTCCGAAAGATACCTAAATTCATTCGTTCCGTATTTTATAATTTTATAACCATACGAAAAGATCACGTTTGAACCTAGAAGCTTGTTATAAGCGTGTTTTCCGTCGGTTAGCAAAGCTACAATTCCGAGCTAGCATCAGCCAAGCGTTTGTGTCGAACCATTGTTGCACATTTATTGAAATTGAGAGGAAGTTGAAAACATCGTTTTTTTGTCGTCTAATGGAGTCGCGGAATGATTTAGTGGAGTTCACTGCAAGCCCACTATTCTTCAATCTTCCGATATGGAGTCATTTGCTCGACCCTGAGCCACCATGATGTAGATAGTTTGTACTCGCTTGTTATATTTTAATTTTTTTGTGTTGTTTATATGGCTTACGCTGAAATAAAAAGTGTTATTATTATTATTATTTACTAAACATTTTAACTGTTCATGATCTATGTTCGTTTCTTATTTATTGTTTGTTAGTTTGCGTCTTACTTGTATTGTAGTGAGTGTTTTTTTTTCCGGCCCATGTTAGCCTAGTGCTATTAGGGTTCTAAATAAAATTGATTGATAGATGTCTGCTCACCTGATCTGGAGTGAGCCGACATAAAAAGTATAACAAAGTAAATAGATGTGTCGTCAATAGCTGGAAGATCAATCATTGAGAGGAAAAGAGTAAACTATTTCCTGGGTGATTCCCGACCATCAGCTGCGTGTTCCATTCCAGCCCAGGCATGGGTATCAGAAAGAAATCCAGAGGATGTCAAGACTGGGCTTCTAGCTCTTGTATTCCACCAAAGCTCATGAACATTGTGGACTTGCTTCATTCTTCGCCAATATCTAATGAAATTTCTTTACATGTATACCTCAGACATCATATTTTCGTAATATTTAAATTTTAAGACACAAATTTTATTTTATTTATTTATTTATGACCCGCTTTTTCGTAACAGCGGAGTATGAACAAAATACAAAAGTAACAACATTAAAATACTTAAACAAAACAATGTAAATAAACACGACAACGTTCTTTTCGTATAAATAAAAAACAATAGACTTAAAATTTGTACACAGTGACAAGCACATTAATCGGGTTCAGGGATGAAAAACTGGCTCATAATTTCATGGGATGTTTGTGGAGGGAAAATAGATTTGAATGCGAATGAAAAAGTGTATTAATACTATCCTGAACATTAAAATTCGAAACCAATTTACAACTACGAAAAGATTTTGGAAGATACATCAGAAATTTACAGTACTTAAAGAAACAACTTTTCAAATTTTTAACATCTTTCTTCCTTAGGATATGGTAAACTCCGGAACAATTGTGGATATATGGGCCGCAAAAAGCACTATACAACCTTCCGATCGCATTGCGTGAATATTTTCCTCTATTTGGGACCAAACGCCCGTAACCAAATCTAATGGAATTTGATACTTTTTTAAAGTAGAGGAGCACGTTAAAGATAATGTGGATTTGAAGGTAAGCCCGAGCCATTTCAGCGACTCAGACGAAAAAATTGGAAAAAGAACCAATTGCAACAGAAGGGGCACTCAGAGGTTGTTGTGCGACCGAAACAAAGATATTCACATTTTGACAGATTTATCTCAAGTCCAGTGTCTGAAAGTGTGTTTGCTAAAATTTTCATATTTTTAGAAAGAGTGGATTTGTACGGCTGACTAGGAGGATACCATCAGCATACGCAATGTAGCTGATCGAAATCTCCTTGAACAAATATGCAGGAAGAAGAGAATCCAAGCAATCAGAAATCGCAGACTTAAATATATACGGTGACAAAACTCCACCTTGGCGAACTCCATGGTTCACTGGGCTACTGCATATATAGGCTACTGCAGTTCCTTGTTGATTCTGATATTATTGTTAGATTTTAAACGGATGTTGCTAAATTTAAGGTAGTTTATTTTGAGCCTAAAAGCCCAGTGCTGGTTCTTGCGATGTTCCCCAGGCACTGTTAGGGCCGTAATAAACAAGACCAAAGGTTTCGATGGGATCCCAAAATTTTCGGTCTTCAACAGACTTCTTAAACATTTTTACTTTTAAAATTTACAAACATGTTAAGGCCAATGGTAATAATCGGAGAAGACCAAATTCGTATTTGACAGAGCAGACCGGGTACGCCAGCTGAATTTCAAAAAGTTCAGATATATTAAGAAATCCGTTTTGTGCTTTCAATATTCAGATACGGCTTCAGCATATGGTTTACCCTATAGCCTACGTCGTATCTCCTTCCTTCCTTACTTCTGCCCAACTTCCAGTTTCGGCCGGATTCCGGACAAACTACTTGTCTGGCAAAAAAGCAAAGCTCAAAAACGAATTCAGCATGTCTCCTTACCCCTATCCAACCTCTAATCAACTTCAGATTAAACTTTTTCTTTTAACAAATTTTCCGGTTTCAGCCGGATTCCGAGCGATCTATATGTCCGGTGAGAAAATGATTGTCATGTGCGAATTCAGCATGTCTTCTTACATCTTATCAAATTTAAATAAAACAATTACTTTTAACAAATTCGGTTCGGGCCGGATTCCGGTCGAACTAATCGTCCGGCGAGAAAATATATTTCATATTCGGACTCAGCACGTCTCTTTGCCCCTAAATCGAACCTCTAATCAACTTCATATTAAACTTTTACTTTTCACTAATTTTCCCGTTTTCACCGGATTCCGGGTGATCTACTTGTCCGGCGAGAAAATAAATTTCATATTCGAATTCAGCATGTCTCTTGACTCCTAAATCAACTATCTCAATAGCTTTCAAAAAATATTTTTGTTGCCCCTTAGTTTGAAATCCCTCTCCCACCATCAAACATAGAGCTACAGAGCCCATCTTCGAACTTGACCTGTACTTTGGCCCAAAGGATCCTCCCACCAAGTTTCATCAAAATATCCAATCCCTTCAAGTTTTATCGTGCGTACAGATGGACAACTTTTGCGATGTCATAGGTATCCCTCCACTTACGTTTTGGGATCCCAAAAAGGATTGGAGCCCTTTTTTGTCGAATAAAGATCGAGATAATTGTGGTTGAAACTGTAGGATGGGAAGTAATGCAGTGCTGTTGTGCTGCTTTTGGACTTGCCGGTTCTCTGTGTAAGCTTCGTGAACTGATGAACAGGAAATTTTGCTTACATTTTCAATGATGTTCTGTAGATTGTACTATTACTATTATTGCTTTTTTGCTTCTGCTTGATTAAAAATAAATATTTCACCACTGAGAGAACAAGACCAAAGGTTTCGATGGGATCCCAAAATCTAATTTTTTACCCAGACAACTGGGTCTTGACTTCACCAGATCCAGTCTTCGCCAGGCTAAATATCAGAGAAAACCCAGTTCAGATATACCTCTAAAGGCCACATCTATTTACACACCTGCTTGGTTTCGGCCGAATTCCGAGCGAACTACGTGTTCAGCAAAACAAGAAAATTCAGAAACAAATTTAGCGTATCTCCTTATCCCTATAAAGAACATCTAATCACCTTACAATAAAACTTTAACTTCAAAAAAAATTCCGGTTACAACCGGATTCCGGACGAGTTGTAACTCGTCCGGAGTTATAACTCGTCCGGAGTATATTGTATATTGTTTATATACAGACTCAGCGTCTCTTCTTACCCCTAAGTGTGTCGCCTAATCAACTTCAAATAACAGTTTTGTTTTTAACAACTTTTCCGGTTTGGCCGGATTCCGAGCGAACTAGATGTCCGGGTAGAAAATATTGTTCACATAAGTGTTCAGCCTGTCTTCTTGTCCTTAAATCGAACATTTAATTAACTTCAAACAAAACTTTTACTTTTAATCAACTTTCCGTTTTTTTGCCGGATTCCAGACGATCTACTTGTCCGGCGAGAAAATGGTATTTACCATCGTGGTCAGCATGTCTTTTTACCCCATAATCGACTATCACATTAGCTGTTTAAAAATATTTTGTTTGGGCCTTAACTTGAACCCGCACCCCTAAATGTACGGCTACAGAGCCCATCTACGAACTCGACCTTACTCTTGACCCAAAGAACCCTCACACCAAGTTTCATCAAAATATCTCATTCCCTTCGAGAGTTATCGTGCTCACAGACAGACGGACATTTTTGCGATGTCATAGGTAGGCTATCCCTCCACTTACGTTTTGGGATCCCCAAAAAAGAAAATTCAGAAACAAATTTAGTGTATCTCCTTATCCATATAAAGAACATCTAATCAACTTCAAATAAAATATTAACTTCTAAAAATATCCCGGCTACAACCGGATTCTGGACGAGTTATATGTCCGGGTAAAAATGACTGTTATATACAGACTCAGCCTTTTCTTACCCCTAAGTCTGTCATCTAATCAACTTCAAATAAAAGTTTTGCTTTTAAGACCTTTTCCGGTTTGGCCGGATTCCGGGCGAACTTAGTTGTCCGAGTAGAAAATATTTTTCAATTTGTTCAGCCTTACCCTTAAATCAAACATACAATGAACTTCAAATGAAACTTTTACTTTTAATAAGATAACGTTTATTTGCTGTATATTATCTTCACAGATAGATGCACAGCTATAAATAAATAAATATACAACTTTTATTACATAGTCATATTAATTGGCGATTTGATTGCATGTGTCACTCTCTGTTTCTACCTACAAGTTCATAAAATGTACAAAATACTGCCTGAACGAGCGCCTGTATCGCGAAGACGCAGACGCTTTGCAAGGCACAAACTTGTTTTGGTGCCTTGTTGCATATCCTGGCTGCGGCGCCTCAGGTGGTAGAAGGTTTCGGTGCTTCCCGACATAAATACTTGTTTACCAAAACTCATGGTTAAGTCGTGGCTCTGCAAGACAGTCTTTGGAGTTCGAGCTTTTCGAGACTTTGGTCGTAATCTGACTGTTCCTGACCCAATATAATTTTTACGGCTCGTTTTTTGTACGCTCTCCAACTCTTCCGATTGCTCTTGGGTCAATCCTGCGTACCAAGCAGGACACGCGTATTCGACAATTGACCTTATGTACAATTTATAACAATTTACTAATGATTCACTATTAAAACCGAAACGACGGAGAGTGACTAGATTTCTAACAGATAAATTTGCTTTTCTCGTTATTTCGCAAACATGGTCATCCCAGTTAAATTTAGAATTAAAAACAACACCTAAAAGTTTTAACTTATTTACAATTACAAGTACAAGTACATTACAAGTTCACTTTTAAGAAAACTTACTCGCATCACTGCGGATTTTTTGCGGTTCATTTTCAATTTCTTTTCTTCGAAGTCCCGTTCCAAGAGTTCGACAATCTGTTTAAGACTGGTTATAGAACCGCTCTCTTGCAGGGCGAGTATTGTTAGGTCGTCGACAAATTTGGCACGATTTTTGTGCCATGTCGCTATTAGATTTGATAGGATTAAAAATAAGATGGGTCCGATCACAGTTCCCTGGAGAATTCCGCAAAATACTTCCAAAAGTATGGACATATCACCATCGTCTTTAACGCACTGCTTTCTTCTCAACATAAAGCTGAAAACCATTGTCTTTAAAAATGGTCTAAAATCTTGCATCGCTTCAATGATATGAGGATGACTTGAGCTGTCAAAGGCTTTTGCCACGTCTGCTTGCAAGATTTCTACAAATGCGTCCTCGTTTTCTAGAAGATCCAGTGTTTCCTCGACAATTTTTACGAGGTAGTGGACGGTACTAGAATCTTTAATAAAACCAACTCGTTTTTTTGCCGGATTCCAGACGAACTACTTGTCCGGCGAGAAAATGGTGCGATGTCATAGGTATTCCTCCACTTACGTTTTGAGACCCCCAAAAGTAGGGGGTCAGTAGTGCCTTCAAAAGGTTAGGCCCACTTCCAGGTTTCCCGTTCGTCAAAGCGGATCGGGTTACATGAATGTGAAGCCTATACGTCTGGAAGTCCGGGGTGGCACCCCCACCCCATATTCCGGTTTAAGGACAGTGTCGCACAGGCTACACAGTCTAGAGACAAAATTAATACTTGTCGTGGCAGAAGATAAGAGGATAAGGGATGGGATCAGTTGTGTTTGTATACAAGGGGAGCATAGGGGAAGTAGAAAATAAGTGGGATCATTGGATCATTCGAAAAATTTTCATGGCCGCACGCCACCGCGGCACGTGCCACTTAGTGTACATCGTTTCTGGGAGTGAGTTACCCCTCGTACCCACGTTCCTGAACTTCCTGAAAGTGACGAACCATGTTTTTTACCAATTCCTAAAAGTTGCGAGAATCTACTTGAGCGAGCAATGCTTTATTTGCGTTTGTTTTCCTAACACTCTAAAATGAGATTGCAAAAAGCTAAAAAGTTTGCCCTTTGGGGGGATAACTTGCATTTTTTAGCATATAAAATACCGCTCCAGTACCAACCATCCGTCATACATCAGTTTTGACTGTAAAGATGAAATTGTGTATACCTATACTTTGCCTCATCGGATTAGCTAAAGGTAAGAAACGATGTGCGTTGTTAGTTTCGTTTCAGTGCAATGCCTGGAATTCTTCACCGTATACAACCGTTACACGGTTTTCCGTTTCCGTTTTCGCTGATCTTTTAGTACATTTGGAGTGGGGTCTAGATATCCTCTCGCTGCAGAGGCGACTAGGTCTATCGGCGAGTGATCAGCGACTTGAATGTATAAGTTATATAATACTTTAATTTATAAAAAATAAAAGACTTTAAATTATTACAGACTTTAATTTGATGGGTCATCTAACGATAGATTCTAACTTGTGGGCAAACAGTTTTGGATTGCCTAGTTCTCGAGTTATGAGCTCTATAAAATTGGAATACTGATGACCAAGTCTCACTTATTAGTCCCACTTTCGAAGCGACTGCTGGTCCCCCACCCCCACAAAAAAGCTAGTTAAAGCCGTGTAAGCCTTCGTCCCCAGCCTTTCCGATGAAACATTTGTGGCCTGCGTACTTGTATGATAGTTGTACGAAAAAGTTGCATGTATTAATATGTAATAGTAAAGAATACTATCATTTAATGTGTCTCAGACTGGGCCAATCTTAAGCTGTAGTATCCAGTAGCATCCAGTCTTGCTATTTGCTAATAGTAGTTTTGCTAATAGTATTTGCATGCAGTACCACGGCAGCCTTGAAGTAGAACCACGTAGTAGCATCAGTTAGTACTGCATGCTACTTTTTCGTACAACTTCATACTACTATTTTAAGATAAATTTTTCATCGGGACTGCATGCTACTTTTTCTTACAACTTCATACTACTATTTTGATATGATTTTTCATCGAGTTTAAGGGGCGCGTTTGCACAGCGACCGAGTACAGACTGCTATTATTATTTTTTCCAGTGAAATATAATGCCCAGAACGAAGTATCACAAGTACTTTTCAGGTTTTCCCTGGCCAGAAGACGGAGCTATTAATTTCGGAGACGGCAACCCTGCCCCTGCAGTTAGCCCGCTAGTTGACACCAACCTTGGTGAAGCAAACCTTAATGGACAGCTCGCAGCCATAAACGGAGAAGAGGAGGATGGAGATATCTTGAACCGACATCATAGACCATACGGAGGTTGGTATCGATATCATATGATTTCCGTTCATTTTATCCGTGTTCTTGTTTTCCACCTCTATCGGGAACTCAGGAACGAGTTCAGCTCGAAACGAACAATCTGTTATACTTAAAGGTCCCCTCTTGCTTATTCTGCCTTTTATAATATACTTAGCTCCCATATGGAATTATAAGCTTCTAAAATCCCCACCTTTCTCCATTGTTTCATTCATAACTGCGAGTTTTTAGCGCTTTTTCGACCTTGCCGAGTTTTCTCGTCACCCAACGAAAAGCTTCCCGGAATCTTCATTGTTCGCTGACAATTCTTTCACACATAACAATGTGATAATCTTCTGTTTATTACTTCTTTTATTTGCTTAGTTTTCCCACTTTTTACGCACGGCACGTTCAGTTTTCAAATCTTTTGCGCCAAGCCGCCCCGTCGGAGAGCAGGAAGCCTGTATATAGTCGAAAAGTGCTAACAAGAGAATCGCTAGTTTCCTGTGGAAAGTAATGGTATTTTTCGAAAACTTTTTTTTCCGATCCATTTTATAGGCAAAGGATCTTTTCTAGTAAGAGTTATGCTTTAAAAAAAGGTTCCTAAAGTAAGAAGGTCGTAAGGTCGTCATTGACACGCCAGATTGAATGTTTGGTCGAATAGACTTAATAATCATGTGCTTTGTCTTGTCCCATACTGTGTAAATTGCAAGGATTTATTAGTACTTGCTTTGCGAAGCAGAGAGAGAAAGTGGAACGAGAATTGAGCAATAGGCTGAACAGGATAGGAGAGTGGAGAATAAGGTCAAGCCCGCCGGTTTTTAGATAGTTTTGTCACGCTCTTCATCAGGTCCCTAGGACCCTTCTCAAGACCTAGCCTAACCTCCACCTTCAAAACCCTATCACATGAGATAACAAAAATATTGTCGCAAGATTCAAGCCGATTCAAGAAAGAAACTGATCAAATGTTTCTTTCCCAAATGTGACCCTGAATGTTTTAAAAGAACTTTGTGGAGGCGTTGTGACCTTACTGTTTTGCAATATATTATATTACTGTACCCCTTTTGTCATTGCCTTAAGCAAGCACTATCTAAGGACGGTTTTCGCGAGATCACGGAATCACTTTCCGACGAGCGAAGCGCATCGCTAAAACTGTGGGAAAGCAATTCCTGGAAAAACTTTCCACTTTCCCCCTGGACAGATGCGAAAACGCATGGAAAGCTGAAATCGCCCGGAAAATGGTGAATTACAAACTTTTTCGAATAAATATGGTTCGCTTAACGGTTCTTTGATTCTCGTATATTTCATCGAAGTCACCTTAATAACGCTTGCCATTTTTTTTATTTATTAGCGGCACTTGCACTGTTTTTTCTCCACACCTTTGAAATTCCCAACGAAACATTCAACTTTCCACGGAGCTTTCCACTAACCTCATGGAATCACTTTCCGGGAAAGCTGCTTCGGTTTCCAAATCGCGAAAAACCCGGTTGGAAAGTTCGGCAACTTCCCGAAGTAGCGCGAAAACCACTGGAAAACGATTCCGACTTTGCTTCCCAACTCGCGAAAACCCTCCTCTATACAACGCACTTAGGTGGAGCTACATCTCGTTAGAAACTTGAGCGGGATGAAATTAAAAATCTGGCTAGTTTATATTTCTATAGGGTTTTTCTGTGCTCCCACAAACAGTTTGTGGGCCAACTGTGGCTCGAAAAGAGCGTTTCCGCGGTCTTTCGTGCGGCCCACAAGTGTGTTTCCGCGACCAACAAGATTTTCGTGGCTCGCTTTGTGGCTCAAATTCGACAAACAACTGGCAAGGTGGTTGTCGATTTTGTGGTTCGGTTCTGGCGAGAAATTCAAATTAAGCAGCAAAATAGTGTCAATAAAGTTAACTACTTTTTCAAGCATATAGAGTTAAAACTGAGGATACTTTTTGTACAGAATGGTATGGAAATAAGCCTGGAGTTCTCTTTAATGAGATTTTATTTTTATTTTCATATATTTGAAATTACCGGCAACAAAAATAGACAAAACGGCGTTTCCGCGAGTTTCAACTAATGGCTCGACTATGTGGCACACACTCGTGTTTCCGCGACGAAACACTCAGAAGTGTGTGGCCCACAATCGTGTCGCGGAAAAAGGCCTTATGTCGGGGCCCTCACTCACTTACACCCAGAAAGTGGATCACTTGGCTATCTTTTTTCACTTTTAGGGTATTATTACCACCGCCCACAGTATTACTACGTAGCTTACTACCGTCCTCCTCAACATCATCATCATCATCGCCCACATTATGGTCACGGACACGGAGGCTACTACGGAGGATATCATGGTTAACCGAAAGCATGCGGCTTAGTCATTTTGACGCAATTACTATTTATTATACCGTTTTCATTTGAATAAACCTTTACTGCAAGACGTCCAGACGCTTTTATGGTCAACGGCCCGGCATGGCAAAATTTTGAGTTTACACGATTCAGGTTTTTCGTGAATGCAGTATTTGGACGGGTATGGCTGAAAAGTTCAATTAGTATTGGATTTTTCGTCCCGGGGGGAGAGACAAATTTAATATATATAATGGAATTTAAAAAAATTTAAGATCATAACAGACGTGCCACGTGAAAATCTATCCAGACGTGTTTGTCGCAGGACTCGATACTTTAATCAGGGGAGGGGAGTATATTAAAGATGGGAGTATCTCGGGCTTACGGCGACACTGGTAGGGTAGTCATTTAGCTCTTCAATGAATATAGTCAACAGTGAGCGAGTTCCACCCTACTTACCGTAGTTACTACGAATGGCGTCACGAATTACGGCTTTTTGCCGTCAAGGCTGGAACGATTTTTCTAGTTTCCATCGGAATATCATGCCACGGGCCAATCCGACCAATCACGTTACAGAGCTGCGTAGTTACCACGCATACTACGCTCCCGAGCATGCTAAGCAAATAGTTACCATTAGTTACTATTTCGAGAAGGCTGGAACGGTCAGCGTAGTAACTTTTCACGAGGTTGGATCGAAAATACTAACTAATAGTTACTACTGTTAGAACGATGGAACACGTTCAGTGTGCCTTCAGTAGTGAAAGAGTTGCGAGAAGCCGGATTATCTGGACTAAACACGTTTAATGCATAACACCACCATCCTCAACAAAAACAAAATAAGAATCAGCAAGACTGCTGCTAAGTCAGCAAAAAGGGTACTAGAAAAAAAGGTACTAGAGATAAATCACAACAATCCGAAACAAAATCAAGTAGAATATCACTAAACAAATCACAACAAAAGAACGATTTGAGAAAAGCTGCACTATCCGATGCCCTCGGTGATCACTATAAGAATTTTCCGTTTACAGTTGTACCGGAGAGGTTATCACAACCCATGATAAGAAAGACGTAATTTTTGTTTATTTAATGCTGGAGGTACTAGAGACACGACAAGCGTAGCTGGGATTTGTTTCGTGTTTGTGTACCAGAGCTTCGTTTCTCGTTTTTTTCTTTTTTTTGTCATCAAAAGTCAGCAGCTGTGCAAAACAGAGAATTAGACAGACACAACAAAAATCTGATACAACAAAAGAAGAAAGTCAATATTCCTTGAGCCGAAGCTGACTTTGAAACATATATTCAAATAACGCATAAATTGTATGTATTAATTATATTAATAATGCATTACATTATTTGAATATAAAGAAGAAAGGAGAAAAGAAGACAAGAGCCCAGTCTACTAAAAACGCAACATATCTTCGATCAGACTTGATATCCCCCAAACTTAACTATGACTTTATCGCACGTGATTACAGTAAATCCCCCCCCCCCCCCCCAGACGACAAAACGTTACCAGATAGGTGGGCTTTCAACAACCACAGCCCCAAGGAAAAAATACGAGATTCAACAATTATGTAATGACAGTCGGCGTGTCTCTACCCGTTGCTTCGGACAACTTGGAAATTTTCAACGCAATTTGAACAAGGGGTTTGAGCATCTCCTGAGGGTCGTTCTCAACTTTGGATCGGTCCCCGCAGTAGCTTTCAATATAAAGCCGGACCGTAGCTCCCGAGCTGCCGGTTCCGCTTAGTCGAATAACGATACGAGAGCCATCTTCGAACAGGATCCGGGTACCCTGGGGAAAGAAAGTGATTCTTGAAGCTTCAACTACCTATTAAAGAAACCATCAAGCTTGCTATTCAAAACCTCGCTAAAAAGATACGGATCGCTTATGCTTCACTTGCTTCTAATATCACAGATCTTAGTCGGTTTGATCTTTCTACACTTTACAACAGTCTCACATGTGCCCCATCTTCTTGCTATGTTCCCCATTTGGCAATTTTTTTCTGCTTCTAATAAGAAAAATGTTCACCGAATCTATTTTAAGTCTGCCAAGTATCTGCTGCATTTGCCCCCTTGGACCAGTAATTCTTTCTTGCCGCAGAAATTCCATCTGGTTCTGCCTGCTAAGATTATTGATAAAAGAGTGGAAGATTTCAAATCTTCCGCTAGTAAACTAAACAACCAGTGGTCTTCCCTTTTCGTGTAATCTGTAGTTATGTTTGTGCTGCGTTTAGTGTAACAGTTTTCCTACGTGCGTTGTCTTTTTTCTTGTTGTTGTTCTTTTTTTTATTTTCTTTTTTTTTGCACTCCGTCACTAGGGCTACATGTCCTCTATTGTTTTTCTTGACGGGTAATAAATAGATTGATGGATTGAAGCTTCAACTACCATAGCATCGTTTCTCTACCAGTTAGTAATCCATCCTTGTCTATACTAATTTCATTTTATTTTATATATCTGCCGAAAATGTATAAAAGACTCCCCCCCCCCCAGGAATGTAAACAAAAACACGAATCACACTAGAACGAAAACATCAAAATGATTCAGACAGAACCATACTAAAGAAGTTCGAATACAATTCTCTTAACATATGTATTACGGTAGTATATACTAGCACACACCATAGACAGTTCTGATGACTGAGTCTCATAATATAATCCTTCATCAACCGAGACTTAAAACTTCAGGGGCCACACCCTGCTGAACTGGCTTCAGTGAAATAGGTGAGAAACGGAGACGGTGAATGACCTGTGAGCTCGGACCATTGCTTTAAAACCAAGCAATGTTTAAACTCAATAGACAAGAGCAACGAAACTAAATCCGTTTATCAAACTATCATTGCACATAAAGAAATCCAAATACCTAAAAAATGAAGTTTAGTTCACAGAGAGTATACAGTCGACGTTAAGTGGTGAAAAAAAATGAAGGTCACCTAGAGTGGGAGTCTTAGCCCAACAAGACCAAAGGTTTCGATGGGATCCCGAAAACTCAACATCTGATTCAGACAATTGGGTCTTGTCTTCGCCAGATCCAGTCGTCGTAAGACTCCTTGAACATTTTTACTAATGGATTCAGCATGTGTGTTTACCCCTATAAGTCATATATGTTTTGACAGAAACTTCCTGCCACTTCTGCCAATTTCCCGGTTTCTGCCGAATTCCGGGACTATTTGTCCGGCGAAAAAAAAAGTTCAAACGTGAACTCAGCGTATCTTCTTTCCCCAATACTGAACATCTAACCAACTTCAAATAAAAATGTAGCTTATAACAAATTTTTCGGCTCCAGCCGGATTCCGGTAGAGCTATATGTCCAGGTAAAAAATGATGGTCATACACGGATTCAGCATCTCTTCTTACCCCTAAATCGGATATCGAATCAACTACAAATAAAACGTTAACCTTTAACAATTTTCCGGTTTTGACCGGATTCCGGGAGAGCTACTTGTCCGGGTAGAAAATTGTTCTAACATAAGTATTCAGCATGTCTTCTTACCCTGAATCGAACATCTAATCAACTCCAAATAAAACTTTTCCGTTTAACAAACTTTCCGGCTTTGGCCGGATTCCGGGCGAACTACTTGTCCGGCGAAAAAATGGTTTTCATCATCGTGTTCAGCATGTCTTCTTACCCCGTAATCGACTATCACATTATCTGTTTAAAAATATTTCATTTGCCCCTTAATTAAAACCCCCACCCTTAAATGTGAGGCTACAGAGACCATCTACAAACTTGACCTTACCCTTGACCAAATGAATACTCACACCAAGTTTCGTCAAAATATCCCATGCCCTTCGAGAGTTATTGTGCTCACAGACAGGCGGACATTTTTTGCGATGTCATAGGTATCCCGCCACTTACGTTTTGGGATCCCAAAAGCAACAATTGTAAGAACAAATAACAAAACATCCTACTTGGGTCAAAAATAAAGGGGGATGGCTCTTGGTTTTGACAACACAACTTCTAAAAGTACGTAAAAAAAATACAAATTAACAGCTATTCCGGAACGGTCGGAAATTATTTATTTGTGGCTCAATCAAACGCTAATGCGAACTCGAGGAAGGCACTTATTTATGCATCAGCACAGAATGCGTGTCTCTTCTAATTGACGGTTTGCGAAGTGTGTAGAGTCGTGACGAGCAGAAAAAATATACATGCTTTCTCTAAGAAAGAGGGAAAAGGATTTAACGTCTGATTTTAATAAAGCAAGATGGTTCTGCAAACCTTAGTTGCGTCTTTGCAGATACCATGGTATCTGTTACCATGGTAACATAATCTGCAATTAGTCGCTTTTGCAGTTAAAGTGGTATCTGATACACGGTTGCTCTGCAAAAACGACTATTGCCAAAATTGCACTTTTCGAAGTCATCCCAAAAGAAAAACTGATATCCAGTTACACCACTAAGTGCTTAACTTCTTTCTCACCAATCTGAAAAAATTTGATGAACGTGAGATGATTTTTCAGACACCACGATAACTGGCCAGATACCACGATAACTGCAAAAACGCCTTTTGACCCTGGTATCAGATACCATGATAACTGTAAAAACGACTTTAGACCGTGGTATCAGATACCGTGGTATCTGCAAAAACGCAACTCTTGCAAACCTAGACGACGTACTTTTCTTCTCTAAGAACTTTTTTTTGTCACCTATGTAATTCTAAGGAATCGGAAGCATTGGTGTCATGCCCTCAAACATGGGTTCATTACGGACAAAACGAACAGACCCGAGTGTAAAAATAATGGACTACCGAGTGATAGGTGGAACCGTCTGATCATTCACGAGTCTTTCACTATTTTCTGAGGAAATTACAAGAGAAGCTATCCAAACAAATACGGAAATACAATAGCCCAATTTTCAGCTGTTTTTCTCCAATCCCTTGTTATGTTTTTTGTTTTGAGAACCTCACATTTATACGATAGCCTACACACCCTGACTACTGGAGGCAATGGCAATGACCGGCATCTTTAAAGTATAAGAAAGGATTTTAACAGAAACTGTCACACAATACTATGGATCACTCTGTTTGTATATCAGTGTTCAACGTTGAGCCAAACTCAAAAGGCTGTTTTTTTTACTTTCGGGCGCAATTCTCACGTTTTTTTCTCGGTTCTTAGTTTATTTATTCTTCCAGCCAAGGTCGTATTCAGGGGGGGGGGGGGGGTCACCCCTACCCCCCCCCCCCCCCGAAACCACATAAATGATCATTTTTTATAGGCTTAACCCTATGATCTATATCTTTTTTGTCCAACCTCCCCCCCAAAGGCAAAACCCACCAGAAACACTTTCCTGGATATGGGCCTGCTTCCAGTCCACCCCCAAGGACCTACGCCTTCCAACAGTGCCGAAAGTCCATACACTACGAAGTCGACGAACTTCAGTTGTGCTGGATTAAAAACCGGATAAATCAAGACAGATTCCGTTATTTCCCAAACACATTAATACTTGTTCACGATCGAATCGTGGATGGTTTCTTCAAAAACCACACAGACTGACAAACCAAAAACATTACAGCCGCGCGGGAAATCACATGGACAAGAGCCAAGCACCACTTCCGTGCAGAAAAATCCGCATTGTTTACAATAAGGTTCTTTGTCCTTTAGTTCCAGATGGGTTTCAACCAGGGTTGCCACACGTCGTACGATAGTGTGAATTGTCACTCTATTTTGTTTTTGTCACTCTTGTCCTACGTAGGACATAAGAATCACTCTATTTCAGAAAATGACCAAATGTGTAATTTTTGCAGCAGGGATTCCGACCAGAAGTGACTATTTTAAGTTTTTTTCATGAAAGTAAAGTTAAAGTTCAACGGGCACATCAACTCTGTAACAACCTAGGAACAATGTTTACCCCCTAGATCAGCAGCTTTTTCAACATTTTCCTCTCTGTGATATTTCAAAGCGTAATTTTTTAGGCCAGTACATACTCAATTTACTATCTTGGACAAAGATAAAAGTGATGTTTCTTATAATACTTAGTAGGTCTTTGTTTTATGCATAAATCAGCTTGTATAATTAAATTTGAATAGATTATTTGTGTTTGAATGATTTTTGTACCTATGTTATTTTGTATAAGCTTATTGCATATTCTGGTACATTTCATAAAGCAAGCCAATCAAGATTCTCAACACTATTCCACAAAGAAAAACTTTGAATAGGCACTTTAAGCCATGGAACTTCTGAAGAATCACAGGAACAATCAGGTAAACTGCATCTGCGGCTTGACTTTGGTGATGTCTCAAATATATCCAGAATATATCCTTTCCTTTTATATCAAGCATTGCTGGGAGTTTTTGAATTTCCTGCCACGAAATCCCAGCTCCTAAGATTTAGATCGCCGAAATGCCAGAGAGGTGAAAACAAGGGATAACAAGAAAGCGGCAGATTTTCGTAGCGCCTTCTAAAGGAAGTCGGAAGTGTTTATTTGTGAAGCATTTAATACAAAGTAAAGCATTAGAAGTGTCCATTGTGCTTTAAGATGTGTCATTTTTACAGAGCTGATTCCGACCAAAAGTGAAAATTTCATGAAAATAAATCTCACTCCCGATTCACTCTCTGTTTTAGGCCAAAAGTCATTCTCTAAATATTTTGACGTGGCAACACTGGTTTCAATAGCGCAGGCTTGCTGCGAATCATCCCAAACATATTAATTATCTCGAGCTGAAATCAAGGATGCGACATCCCTCTTGGCCGGGCCATATCAAGGGGGGTTAGAAGGTTTGCGGGGGGGGGGGGGGGGCGAAACGTAAAAAAATAACCCTTTTTGTGGTATTTAACCTCTTGTCTTACTGTTTGGTATGGATTAGGGCCGACCAACGGGAAGAACTCGCCCCCGAAGTAAATTCCTGGATCCGTACCTGCATGTTGGTTAAAGGAGATAAATTGGACGAATTCTGGCACTCGCTACGTCTAAATCATCCAAGTCGTCAGTTTAAACCAGGACTCCGTACGGCCCGGCCCGTATCCAGGAATTTATTTCGGAGGGGGGGGGGGGACCTGCGGGTCAGACAAAAAAAGTACAAAAAAGACATACATCAGAGAAAAAGCCTATACAAAATTATTATTTGTGTATGTTTCGGGTGGGGGGGTTAACCCCCTACCCCCCCCCTGGATACGGCCTTACGTACGACCATTGGGATTATACTGTGGCGCGATTCGGAAGGACACAACTGGGCAAACTCAAATTATACCGTAACAAGATAATCGGACAAAAAGAAAAAAAATATCAGCTGACATTTGAGTAAAAGCTAAAAATTTGGCAGTACCTTTTGATGATGAAGATTATTTTAATTTAACCCGTCAAAATAAGCACAAGGCACGAAGAAGGAGTAAATATAAGGAAAAAGACAGAAGAGCACAAAAGATAAATAACTTACAAAATACACAAAAGAACATCTGCCCTATAACTTAGAGCTTTACTAAATCAAAAGGATTTTTCCGGTCAGTATTTCTTTCAACAAACTGTTTTGATGCTATTTTATCATTTCTCCTCAAAAGTCTGCCACACTTTCAAGAGTACTGCCACACATCAAAGAATATAAGAATATAAGGTGAAGAGAATTAATTCATAAAATAATTAAAGTGTCTTTTTCGTCAACATAAAAATAATCGCTAGCCTAAATATATAGAAAATACTTCCGTAAATCTTCAAAATTTGTCCTAAATAAAAATATGGCCTAAACAGAGCATTCAAATTAAAGATAAACTAGACCTACGTTGCGACCTACGTTGCCTCAGCAACTTGAAGTGTTGCAGCAACCTTTGTTCGGCTTCGCCGACTAAAGTGTTACGAGAGCAACACTCTGGTTTTATTTCTTCGCTAACGGTTAAATGCTGAATTTGTCAAGCCATCGAGGTTTTCAAAATTGTATGTAATCCATGAAGAATATTTTCTGAACTGATGACGCAATCTGTAATCACATGGTTCAAAAATGGAATATGGGAAGTAGGGACTAAATTGACTTTGCAGCCAGTTGAACTTCATCCTTTTCAGTCGTAGACATCGTGACATGTGGAAACTTGGAACATTATCTTAATATAACCTAGTTGGCATTATAAAGCTACACATAGCTTTTTATTTCAAAATACCTCTACTACTTATTGCGAAACATATCGTTGTTTTACATTATAATTTGTATCCGTTGTGTTAACACTTAATTCTAGGTTACAGTGCAAGACCATCACCATAGACCATTCTAGCATCTCATGAAAAAGGCAATGCTTTAGCAACCGATTCTTGAACGACGACATGAGCCAAACTTTTCTTATCATCAGAAACACCGGAAACAAAATAGGTAAACATACTAGAATAAGTCGAAGCCTCTCATGGCCGAAGATGATTCTGGTGTAATCGCCGATTGTTAGTTACAAGTCCCTGACTTTGTATCACAGTTGGGTTCCGTCTATTCTTTGTTTGAATGTGTACCCTACCACTAAAGTTGTCAACCCCTCAAAGACTTAATTCTAAGTTACAGTGATACACCATGGATACTCATTTTCTATTGTATTTTCTATTTTCTACATGGAGACTCATCATCTCTCATTTTCTATTTTTTGCCAGTTATGTATGTGTTTACTATGTTTTTTACTGTCCGATTTCTGGAGGAAATAAATTTTTTGAATTGAATTGAAGTGAACTTACCCTCAGATTTAAAGAAATAAAATGTGCACCAATTTGCACTAGTTTCTAGCCCCTTATGAACCCCTTCTAGCAACCGATTCCTACTTACAAGTCCATGTCCCCTTGATGAACATAGTACCAAATTGTTTTCAATTGAAAAAAAAAACAGAAACAAAGAATAGGATTAATAGGTACACGAACTAGCAAAAGTTACAAGCCCGTCATCGTCGAAAATGATTATGGTCTGACAGTCGATTTTTGCTTACAAGTAAAAACAAGACCAAAGGTGTCGATGGGATCTGTTAAGATGATCCCTGTTCTTACACCTTGTTGAGAGGATGTGGACGAATGGAGGCGAGGTTTAATGAAGATAAGGCTCCTGGGGTGTGGGCTGAAGACATTCTGACACCGTAGGTGCCCACTAGCCCCAGGACCAGTCAGGAAACCGTACAAAAGAGACAAGGGAAAGTCTCAGGGAATTCTATAGCTCAGCAGCAGTCAATCCAGAAATCACTAATCAAGCTGGTTCACACATCCTAGCGAAGCTGGAATTCACATATCCAGTCAAGCCCGAGGCCTACTAGCCGAGATGGACCATAACGTCTATAGTTAATTTATCTATGTAAATCGTGTACAAGAGTGTGACACATATAATATAGCACTAATGGGTCCCTAACTAAATATGTAAACTGGTCCTTACCATAAATTATAATACAGAGTAACGGAGGTCTTACTCCGACCAAGGATGAAAGAGAACTGTTTTTGGCTGCCGATTCATTACGCAGCCAAAATACTTAGAATGAAATGGATCAAAGCCTGACCTCGGATTAGCGAGCAGCTAACTGAAGCTAGGATAAAGACCGAGTGACCTATTGTCACGATGCCGGGAAATTAATGATGGTGATGGAAACCGAAGAGATATATAGAAAAGTAGGCGATAGATGGAGGGAATAACTAGGAGGACTATTGCAGAGCAAAGTGCTATGGGATGTCTCCATAACAGATCCCAAAAATCTAATATTTGATTCAGACAAACGAGTCTTCTCTTCGCCAGATCCAGTCTTGGACAGGCTAATCATCAGAGAAAACCAAGTTCAGATATACCTCTATAAGCCATATCTATTTTGACAATACTGACTAAGACTTCCTGCCGATTTCCGAGCGAGCTACTAGTCCAGCAAAAAAAATACAGAAACAAAACCAGCGTATCTCCTTATCCCTATAAAGAACATCTAATCAACTTTGAATAAAAGTTTGACTTATAAAGAAATCCGGTTACAACCAGATTCCGGAATAATTAGATGTCCGGGTAAAAAACCATCGTCATAAACCGACTCATCCTCTCTTCTTACCCCTTAATCTGTCATCTAATCGAAATTTTGCTTTTAAAAAATTTTCCGGTTTTGGTCGGATTCCAGGCGAACTAGTTGTCCAGCGAGAAAATGATTTTCACCATCCTGCTCAGCATGTCTTTTTACCCATAAATCAAACATTTAATCAACTTCAGATTAAACTTTTACTTTTAACCAACTTTCCGGTTTTCGCCGGATTCCGGACGAACTACATGTCCGGGTAGAGAATTGTTTTCACATGGCGTTCAACATGTCTTCTTGCCCTAAATCGAACATCTAATCAACTCGAAATAAAACTCCTAATTTTAACAAACTTTCCGGTTTCGGCCGGATTCCGGGCGGATTACTTGTCCGTCGAGAAAACGGTTTTCACCACCGTGTTCATTGTATCTTCCGACCCCTAAATCGAACATCTAATCAACTTAAAATAAAACTTTTACTTTTAACAAAATTTCCGGTTTGGGCCGGATTCCGGGCGAACTACTTGCCAGTCGAGAAAATGGTTTTCACCATCGTCATCAGCATGTCTTCCTACCCCTAAATCGAACATCTGATCAACTTAAAATAAAACTTTTACTTTTAACAAACTTTCCGGTTTTGGCCGGATTCCGGGCGAACTACATGTTCGATGACACAATGGTTTTCACCATCGTGCTCAGCATGTCTTCTTACCCCATAATCGACTATCACATTAGCTGTTTCAAAATATTTTGTTTGCCCCTTAATTTGAAACCCCTCCCCCACCCCTAAATGTAGGGCTACAAAGCCCATCTACGAACTCGACTGGTCTGACGACCCAACAAATCCTCACACCAAGTTTCATCAAAATATCTCATTCCCTTCGAGAGTTATCGTGCTTACAGACGGACGGACAGACGGACGGACGGACTGACAGACGGACAACTTTTCGATGTCATAGGTATCCCTCCATTTACGTTTTGGGATCCCAGAAACAAACAAGAAAACACGACAAAACCAAAGTGTTGCTCTAGCAACACAAAAATGACAAGGGTATGGTTTATAATTTATTGCAGAGCTCGACCAAAGACGAACAAAGCTCTTTCTATAAATTTCATGTGTGGGAGCTTTCTGACTTTGGACTTTATCGTTCTGCTCTAAGACGGTGACAATTTTTCAGGGAGAATATTATGCAGTCGGGGGATTGAACGGGTTCTTGTACCAAAAAGGTGTACAAAGAATAGTACGCCAGGCTCACTGTTCACCAAACGACGGCGAGAAAGAGGGACGAGTTGCTCTAAAGGATTGAAATTGGCTTCTGTTATACACGAGTATTGCTGACTGGTGTCAGAATTTTGCAGAAGTACATCTGTGTCCAAAACAAAATCCCAGTCGACCGGTAACGACCCGCTCCATATCTTTAGCAAATTTAACAATTCAACAAATGTTCTCTCGTACTCATCAGATAAGCTCAATAGAGCCTGGAACCCTACGCAAACTTCGGTAGGATAGTCTACATGAAAGAAAGGAAGTTGTTCATGAAAGGACCGAACAAAAAATGTTCCAAAATTGGCTTAACGAAAACCCGCCCGCAAGAACCTGTTTATGACTTTTCACTATGAGTATAGCTAGACATAACGTTCGTCGACACGAAACAGTTGGGTTTTACCGATCGAAATGGAACGGGTCACGCCCTTCATTAGTCATCAAAATCACCTCGAAAGAAATCGGAATACGTATGCGGGTTAGAATTATATAATACGATATCCGGACGGCATTAGAAAGTGCCACTCCCTGAAATGCCTGCGACCTGACCGAGAAAGCCCGAAGGTTGATCCAAACATGGTGACAGAAACCAAGCACAGAAATAACTGCAAGATGGTCTTCGACCGTTTTATGGCACTTGCCTTCCTGCCAATTCCCACATACCAACCCCTTTTCCGTCTGTCCTGTCTGTCCATCCGTTGATCGCGAGTTAGGATACTTACAGATGCGCTAGGACGATGAAACTTGGCAGTTGAAAACTAATTTGGAAATAGTCACTTCCCCGATTCCATCATGGGGGAGGGAGGGGGGTGGAAATCCGGAATCTTGAGGTATCCGTAGCGTTTGATCTTAATGAAACAGATCTTAATAAAACTCAATATCTGGAAAATACCTCAAGTCTAATACTTGAAGTCCGCACTTTGGGGAGAGTTGGGGGGAGGGGATCTTGTGACACACTCGGGGTGGAGGGAGAGGGATGAAATTTGGTGGGAAGGACAAGCAGAAGCCCTAGATAGAACCGGACCGGATCCGAGCACTGTGGGGGGGAGTTGGAGGGGGTTCCTCCGTTCTGCTGATCTGAGCTGAGGTGGCCTCCTTCCAGTTGTGCTAGGACTATGAAACTTGGCAGCAGTGCTTCGACATTTTTGAGCAATCGGGGAAAAATTTGGGAGTTTTAAAAACAGTGGTTATTTCTTGAAAAGCATTTCTAGTTATATTAGCTTTGTTACAAAAAGCGCATTGAGTAACTGCATTCAACTTGTTAGCACGTAAAAACACTCATTTTATTGGTCATGCTTGTGATCTGGATGCGCAAATGCTACATATATAACCGGTTTGATAGCAAGGCTGACATTTCCGTTCGAACCTCTAGATTTAAAGGATACTTAAAATATTCCTCGGTGCTTTGAGGTCTACTTAAATTTCTCTTTGCGTTTCCATAAGAGATGGGGCCCGAAACATTGCAAATTTGAGAAACAGCGTGGCTTTCTCGACTGAAAATGGGTCGAACTTTCTGCGTAGGAATATTCCTCGGTGCTTGTCTACTTCAATTTCTCATTGCGTTTCAATAAGAGCTGGGGCCAGAAATATTGCAAATTTGAAAAAACAGCGTGGCTTTCTCGACTGAAAATGGGTCGAACTTTCTGCGTAGGATTATGAAATGGGTACGTTCGTCGGTGAGGAAATCTTTGGTAACGCGACTGTTTACACCCTGGGGACAGTCAACAGACTGAAATTAGAGGACTTATCCGGCACTTTAGTTAAAAACAAAAGGTCATTACAGGAAAATTGTTTAGTGTTATCCTCCTTTAGACCCACCCCCTGTTTTCTTTTCTTTTGTTTTCTTTCTTTCTCGTTCCTTCTTTCCCTTACTTTCTCTCTCCTTTTATTTAAAGTTGAAACCATAGGTTATTTTTTTCCTCTCCTCTTTTTTTTTTATTTAAGTAGAATGTTCAGTTAGTTGATTCTGTTTGATCTTTAAATTATTATCGGATATTTCCCTGCCCTGGCCAAGCACTGCATTTGTGCTTTCCTGGCAGGAATGTAAATTGCGTATTTTTTTTGTCTTTAAATATAGTCCAAGGAAACTGAAACTGAAAACTGACTGAAACTGTGTCGAACCGATATAAACTCTTCCAAGCTTCCCAGAGCTTCTGATAAAGAACTTTGAGCCCTTAGTTGTCAAAAGCATCCATCAGACATCTTTGTCATCAGGGGCGTCGCAAGTTCATTTTCCTTTTGGGGAGGGGGGAGCCAACAAAATTTCACGAATCTCACAGAAATTCTACCGAATCCTTCAAACTTACAATTTGAATTATTTCAAATTTTTAATTAAAAAAATTAAGCGACTGCATGGACTATGTATTACTCGACACCATTCCAGCAGCAGTTTCTAACTTCTGTACACACGAAGAGAATAAACTGAGAGTTCCATGCAAAATTCTTTTCGCACAACTGCTTCACATTTCGTACAACTGCTTCACATTTCGCACAACTGCTTCCCATGCAAATTCTGGGTTTTAAAGTTGATGAAACCCTAAGATCCCGAGGTTTTCCAAAAATATTTCAAACCGAAGACAGCGAGGTTCTGGCAGCAGCTTCCACAGACTATGTTAAAGCCATCGCCTTCGGCAGAATTTTAAATTGTTTTTTTTTCTGCCAAACTCAGCTATTTCCCAAATAGATTCTAGTTTAGTATGTTCTCAGCCTAAAACTGTCGAAAGCCCCACCTAAATGACCTGCCCTTCAACAAATGAAGAAAACTATGAAAGACACCGCAAGCGAAGTTTTGGGAAACATTTATGATCGCTCATCTTTTGGGATCCATACTAAAATGGCAGAGACCAGAATTTTACCCGACCATCTTCTCTCAATGCTTACAAAGAAGGTTTATGTCGGATTATTTTTTAAATCAATTTACTTTTCTGAAAAAAATTACGGTTTTGCACAAAGGCAAATAATGTTGCAACCATGCACCGGAGGCGAAAATTTCGCAACTCGGCCGTTTCTCCGCTGAAATAAAGAGATATCGGTTCAAACCCGACTGTGAAATCCAAAAATTGTGACCTTATTCTAATTTTGGCAAGATTACGAAAATCGGGAGATTATCGGGAGAAACTTTTTGTCGGGAGATGTCCAAAAACTCGGGAGATGGGAGGAGTGCTTGGCAGGCATATCAGGGACCCGACCAGGATGACTTACGAATAGGCGTTTCCCCGATCCGTCCATCGTAAGGGGAGAGGAGGGAGGAGAAATCCGGAATCTTGAGGCAACAGTAACTTGCGAACGGGGCATCAGATATGAATGAAACTTGACAGTTGGAAAGAACTGACGTCTCAGATTTCTCATTCCAGCTGCTGACCAGATCCTATGACGGATCCAGACGTCTTGATCGGGGGGGGGGGTATCGGAAACCTCGGGACAGACTCAGATTGGAGGGGTCAGGGTGAAACTTGGCAAGAAGCACAGGGGCAAGTTAGCCTATAGACACATTTTGTATAGAAACGAACCAGATCGGCGCACTGTGGGGGAGTTCGGGGTGGGGGGGGGGTCTCGGAATTCCGGTGATCGCCACTTAAGGTAGCTCCAGATGCACTAGCACGATGAACTTGGCAGGCGTATTGGGAACCCGTTCAGGTTGAACTGCAAGTAGGAATTTCCCTGATCCGGCCATCTTGGTGAGAGTGGATGGAATGGGAATCGGGAATGTTATGCCATGCATTTAACTTTCGAAAGGGTGGTCGGATCCGAGTGAAAATTGATAATTGACTAGATGACGTGTTTCTGAAAAAAAAAACACTCGCATAATTACCAATTACCCACGATCTGAAGCACGAGTTTTTCGATTGTAAATATAATGATAAAATTGTAGATAAATGTTTTAGTGTTTTAAGTGATCGTGGAGTGGTCTTGAACACCGAGGAAGATAAGGTAAGGTTGATAAAATTGAACGTAGAGATCCCCGGAGATGAGACGAAAGAGCGAGCTGTGGTGTTGATTGTGATGGAATTATGTCAATATGTTTGGAAAAGAAGGAAAAAGAAAAAAGGGATTGAGTTAAGAAGGTTTGGTTTTGATTGTAAGAGAATGATAGTGCGGTTATGTGAGAGTGGAAGGTGGGAAGAGCGAGTGGATATTGAGTGGATGGAGTCTCTTGTTGATGAGTTGATTGGAATGTGAGTATGAGGAGATATTGAGTTGGTTGTGGGTAAGTGTGTTGCGCGGAAAAAAAATGACAAAGATGTTGGAAGAAAAGAAAAAGTTTGTGAAATTATTTTTTGTGTGAAAATGATGAGTAGTAGTATGAAATGGCGGGAAAAGATGAATTAGGAATGGTTGTTTAATTTGTTTTTATTGATAAAAATGTTGAAAAATTGTAAAAAATTAGTATGCGTAGTTTAAAAGTTTAGTATTTAAAAGTTATTTCAAAATTAATATTTATTTTTTGTTTATGTAAGTTTTGAATTTTTATTGTTTTTTTTTTTTTTTTATAGCAGCGAAATTAGTTTGGTTGAGTTTAAATTTAAGGTAGTAATAATTTGTGGTTGAAATGTTTTTTGTTTTTAAAGGTTTTTGGTAGGTGGGTGCTCAAAAAATCCTCCTTCTTGTTGTAAAAGTAGGGTCTTTTGAGTGTAAATCCTATTTTTAGTTTTTACTTTTAGTGGTCTGTGTTTTTTTTGTGGACTCGAAAGTTAGGTTAAAAGGTCGTTTAATTAAATTGTTAAATAAGGGCCACCGTAAGGAGGGGTTCCCTAGGACGGAAGGGCACCCTTCCTGCGGGAGTTTGCTTTTGTTTTGTATATTTTGATGGTTTGTTATTGTAGGTTACCTGATTTGAGAGAGCTTTTTCGCTGCTATAATTAAATTTTAAATAATATTGGTGTCAAATTAGAAGGGAAAGTAAAGAGGATTCAGAGAATAATTTTATTGTTAAATAAAATAGAAAGGACTTGAAATTGAAAGTTAATTGTTTAGGAAACGTACAAAATACAATAAACAGTGTTTAGGGGTGGATTTAAAGTTTTTATGTTTGTATTGAATTTGTTAGTATAGATTTAAGTAAATACTATAGTTCGTAATAATGGATTTGGAATGTGTTTGTAGCTCTTAGGGGCTCCTGTTTGGGGGTGTTTGTTTGTCTTTCGTAGCGGTCGTTTTGGTTGGGGTTAGAGTTCTTGATGTGTAGAGGTCAGGATTCGTAGATAAAACAAATAAAAATGTTTATATTTGTATTGAAATAAGAGTAAATAAGTATTGAGATTGGTAAAGTTAAATTAAAAAATAATTTGAACAGCTGAAATGGTAAATGGAGTTATATTTTTTGAAGTTTAAAATTTTGTTTGTTTTTTTGGAAAGAGTAGGTGACGTTAAAGATTTAAAGGAAATGTTAACGTCACCGAGTGAAGGAGGAGTCATAGCCCAAAAAGTAAAGTAACAAATTTTCGAAAGGCTACGCGGGTTTAAAAAAAAAAAAAAAAAAAAAAAAAAAATTACCCACGATCTTTGTACCTCACGTATATGCTTACAAATGAGTTTTTAACCACCCTTAAAGTGAGTATCGTAACCGCAAAGTGAAAAAAAAAACCATTAGACCAACTAATACATTTTCATGATTCCCAAGGGCCCATGATCATTTTGCCTGAAGAGTTTTGCTTACACACGAATTTCTAACCTACTTAAACTCTTAGACCCCAAACTGCAAAAACAAACGCTTTTTCAGAAACGAAGCAGACTTAAGATCTAAGGAGCCCATGATCATCTGTGCCTTCAGTATAATCAGACAGAACTCTATCTTTGGTACCATGCAGCGACTATGAACACCCCGACAAAGCTGAGCGGACCTAGAGGTATTTACTGTAACTTTTTACCCGTCTACTCTACTTCCGTCTTCGCCGTTGCTCATCGCAGAGAAAGAAAATGCAGGCGTACTCCGCGCGCTGATCCGCTCTCGAGCGCGTCCAAAGAACCATTCAGCTTTGTCTTCTACTTTTGTGGCGCGAAGTTACTAACCCCCGCTCATTCAACTGCGGAAGAGATACGAGGAAATACTCGAGATAATGCAGGTCTTTCGTACATATGGAATGAAGGAAAAGGGCCGGAAGGAGACCCGACTAGCTTCATACGTGAATTCACAAGAGTGTTAGAAGAACAAGAGGTTCAGGCTTGGTACAAACGGACACAAAATTCAGATACATTAAAATACTAGACCTACGTTGCCGGGGCAACGTGAAGTGTTGCGGCAACCTTTGTCCGGCTTCGCCGACTAAAGTGTTGCGAGAGCAACACTTTGGTTTTGTTTCTTCGCTGTCGGTTAAATGCTGAAATTGTCAACTTATCGAAGCTTTTAAAACGGTATGTTCTAAAAAGAATAATCACATGATCAAAAGCTGTTCTTTAGCGTTGTAAAACCAACAACAAAACAATATCGGAAGAAGGGACTAAATTGACTTGGCGGTCAGTTGAACTTTATCCTTTTCAATCGTAGATATCGTGACGGATGAAAACTTGGAACAATATCTTATATAATCTAGTTGGTATTATAAAGCTATCCGTAACGTTTCAGGACTAAAATACCATAGATGACACTATTAATTATTACAAAACTACCTTATTGTTTTAGATTACCGTATCGTTTGTACCCGTTGTGTAAACAGTTAATCTTCGGTTATAGCGATAGACCATCGATACAAACTTTCTTACCGTCATATTTACAGATATCGAATACAATGTGCACCAATTTTCAAAAATTTCTAGCCCCTCGTGAACCGATTCTTACTTACAAGTCCCTCTCCCGTGATTGACATCAAATTCATCGGAACAAATAATGGATACACCAGCTATTAAAAGTTGCAAACCCCTCATCGCTGAAGATGATTATAGCATAAAAGCCGTTTTGGCTTTTTGGGAACAAAATTGTTCTTACCATCTAATACACCTGATACAAATAACAGGTATACCAACTAGCAAAAGCTGCAAACTCCTCATTGCCGAAGATGATTATGAGCTAACAGTCGACTGTTGCTTACAGTCGACTGTTGCTTACAAGTCCCTTACATGTCTCACAACTGGTATCGCCTATTTTTGGTTTCAGTGTGTACCTTACTCCTGAAGTTGTCAACCCCTTGAAACTTTCAAACTGGTTTATCTCATGAAGGATTTTTGTTCAAAAAAAATTGATGACATATACTTTGATCAGCTCATCAAGGGCATCGATTGCCCTAACCACAACAAAAGAATATCGGAAAAAGGGACTAAATTGACTTTGCAGTCAGTTGAACTTTATCCTTTTCAATCGTAGACATCGTGACGGATGAAAACTTGGAACAATATCCTATATAATCTAGTTGGTATTATAAAGCTATCCGTAACTTTTCAGGATTAAAATACCATAGATGACACTATTAATTATTACGAAACTACCTTATTTTACATTATCGTTTGTACCCGTTGCGAAAACAGTAAATCCTAGGATACAGCGAGAGACCATCGATACAAACTTTCTTACCGTCAGTTTTATATAAATCGAATACAATGTGCAACAATTTGCACAAATTTCTAGCCCCTCGTGCACCGATTCTACTGACAAGTCCCTTTCCCGTGATAGACATCAAGTTCACCGGATAAAAATAATGGGTACACCGGCTAGCAAAAGTTTCAAACCCCTCATCGCTGAAGATTTTTGTAGCATAACAGCCTATTGTTACTGACAAGTCCCTTGCATGTCTTACAATTGGGAACCTAATTGTTCTTACCATCAAATGACAGGTACGCCAACTAGCGAAAGCTGCAAACCCCTTATTGCCGAAGATGATTATGAGCTAACACTCGACTGCCGCGTACAAGTCCCCTACATGTCTCACAACTGGTATCACCTATTTTTGGTTTCAGTGTGTACCTTACTACTGAAGTTGTCAACCCCTTGAAACTTTCAAACTGGTGTATCTCATGAAGGAATTTGTGTACCAAAAAATGGATGACATATACTTTGATCAGCTCATCAGCGGCTATCGATTGCCGTCGAAAAAAAAAAAATTCTACCTGTCTTAGTTCAAAAGTTGACTTTTTTGCCGTAGGCCAACTTTCTAACGTCACCACTTAGAAAGAAGCAAAGGATAAGCTCTAGTTTCTTTAGCAATGAGAGAACTTCTAAAGTTTAAGAGGTACATCTGATACCATTTCTCTACCGCAAACCCAAGTGCAAAAAAACGAATGATAAACTCAGCTGAAATCGCGTACACAAATGGAACCAAATTGTTCTTACCATCGAATACACCGGAAACAAATAACAGGTACACCAACTAGCAAAAGCTGCAAGGCCCTCATTACCGAAGATGATTATGAGCTAACAGTCGACTGTTGCTTAAAAGTCCCCTACATGGCTCATAACTGCTATCGCCTATTTTTGGTTTCAATGTACCTTACTACTGAAGTTGTCAACCCCTTTGAAATTTTCAAACTGGTGTATCTCATGAAGGAATTTTTGTACCAAAAAATGGATGACATATACTTTGATCAGCTCATCAGTGGCTATCGATTGCCGTCGAAAAAAAAATTCTACCTGTCTTAGTTCAAAAGTTGACTTTTTTGCCGTAGGCCAACTTTCTAACGTCACGACTTAGAAAGGAGCAAAGGATAAGCTCTAGTTTCTTTAGCAATGAGAGAACTTTTAAAGTTTAAGGGGCACATCTGATACCGTTACTCTACCGCAAACCCAAGTGCAAAAAAAAAAAATTATAAACTCAGCTGGAATCGTCACAGACATGGACAGAAACAATAGATGGCAGCACTTTCGGACCCGTGGGAAAAAGCCACTTTTTTGTCTCTGTAGATTTTTCTATTTATCACTCAAAGAAGATATGTTGGCTGTGGGGCCGGGTAACTGCCGCATATATTTAACACTTATAGATTTTAGTCCATCTTCAATTTGAAACTGGTGCCTGCCTGCTAACGTGCTAGAACGGAGCTTTCCACTCGAAAGCAGAAACATGGTTTGATGAAACGAAAGGTTCGCTACACAACTTGAGATGGTCCTCTCCGACATAGGCTATACAACTCCACTTCACTTCGCAAACCGTAGGCTCTGGCTCGATGACAAGCAAAAACCATCCTTATTGGCCCCAGGCAAGAGTTCTACGGAGCTTTCCAAAATGTAATGTCATATTCATCAATCCGGCCTAAGGTCCACCCTTTCCGTAAAAACCGCACAGGTTAGACCCTTCCCAGTTACCAGGAATAAAATGAAATCGGAGTCATAGGAAAAAAAAAAAAAAAAAAAAAAAAAACGAGGACAAAACCAAAGTGTTGCTCTCGCAACACAATTACAAAGAAGTTAAGCAGATTTTCGGAATGGAATTTTACTTCAAGCTATACCTACCGGCGGAGAGCCTGCGCCTGTGGTTTCAGCTACGAGCGAACTGCCTGCCAGTACGTGGTCGGAGTAATTGGGATTTTAAGATCCCAAATAGTAAGCGACAATGCCCCCTGTGTTTTATTACAGAGGAAGAGGGCCATTTTCTGGTTGAATGCGAGCAATTCTCAGACCTCAGGAGTCACTTTGTTAATGGGTATACTATCAAGTTCCCCGATATTCTTGAAACAAAAATAAAGCTAAGATACTTAAAATATGCCAATTCTTAAAGAGTGTACTAGTTAAATAAAGATAAGTATTGAGTGATGTAAAGTGTATTGTAACATATGTATTTTGTACGGCCAATTGGCTATTAAATATATTCATATTCATAGTCATAGTACAGAGACAGGATATTTCTCTTATTTGATTTCTCCGCTATCTTAAATCTGAACAGTGGGTCACAAGTAAACATTAACAATAATAAGTTTCCAATCCCTGGTATTAGAGGAACAAGGGGCTCCAAGATACATAACTTTGATCATTTGTTTTTGGTATTACTTAGGAAGGTCGGAATCTCAGTGGCTGATCTTGGTAATACTTATGTACCCTATCGGCGTTAGACTGATCCTTGGACGAACCCTGTTTATTTTCGAGACGGATCAGGCTTCGGCGTATCATTTCCGAAGAGCTCGTTGGTCAGACATCCCGATTATACAAGTTTCTCGTCCAATAGAGCTGGGCGGGGCTGAAAACATACGAGATGCTTTGTAATCTTTGACAAACCCAGCAGAGTTGCAAAGCAATTAGTTCGAAAACCGGAATGGAAATGTTTCTACTTCGGCTTGTGCTTTAAAGACAACTTAAGGGAGGAGCGGCGAGTTCAAATGGTTATCATTACCCCGATGCAGAGCAAAATAACTCTAAAGAGTAATGCGAAGACCTTTTCCCATGCATCAAAAATGGGCCTCCGTCACAGCGCCGCCCAGTTCGCTTCGCGAGAGAAGCTTCAGCAAACTGTTCGTATTTTGCTCTGGACAATTGGTCGAATTTCAGAAGGGATGTTCCTGTCCATTAGTGGAGCTAGTGTCGCTGCGATTTGATTGTGTGTCACTTTTTCAAAGGTCGCGTATTACTCTCTAGAGTTATTTTGCTCTGCCCGATGTAAAGAAAAAATTCTACTCTGCACGGAAAGAGAACAGACCACGAATTGAGGAACTTTTTCTCACCTGCTTCGTAGCAACACTTCCATCAATAGGATCTGTATAGGAAAAATCATCTGTCATTTTGACTTTATAGGTAGAATCACCGTAGGTATGCTCTGATCCAACGAAGTTCGGGTCGGACTGGAGGGCGCGCAAATTTTCGATCATGTCGTTGCAGGGAGCTGATTCACAGTTTTCATAATCATATCTGCAAAGAAAGAGTTTGGCAACATCGTAATGTCAACCTTTGAGAGAGCCAACCATTATTTATTTATTTCATGTTACATCTGTCGTTAAGCTTTTAGCTTGTCGCCATTACTACACAAGTACAAACGGATTAGATACACTTTACACACAGAAACTGACACACTACAAAAGTAAAGAAATTTTCAAACTACAAAAGCACTAACGCTTACGCACGCTTAAACGTTTGGATATTGCCTGAATCAACAACTACTACTGGCAAACTGTTCCACGGTTTTACCCTATTGAAGAATGAAGACTGGTCAATTTTTTTACGTGGTTTCGGAGGGTACAGTTTATAAGGGTCACTTCTATCATTTCTACTCCCAAACGCTTTTGAAAGGACTTGGAATGCCCCCCAAATCTCACCCACCCGTCCGGGGAGGGCGGCTTAAGCAGCCTTCTATTCACGACGTCGTCAGTTGTGTTTCACTAAAGCCGCGTTCACACGCATGCCTAGCCAAGCACATATGCTTAAGCACGTGCCCAAGCTAAGCCAGGCATCGAGTTCTGGAGCCTGGAACTCCGTGCCTGGCCCAAAATCTGTGCCTAGACATGGATGTGGACGGTTTTGTTAGGCACGTGCCTAGTCATCGGTGCTTGGATAGGCATGCTTTTGAACGGGGCTTAACGGCACTATGGTTGTTAGTCGCGTTTGCTTAAATTCTTTTTTAATTTTTATCTTGTGCTCCTATTGGACGGAACTTGGAACGCAACTTATTTGGAAAGAAGTTTTCAGTTCTCTTTGAGCGTGTTCCACCCTTCTAACAATAGTTACTATTAGTTACTATTTCCGTTCCATCCTCACGAAAAGTTACTACGCTGACCGTTCCAACCTTGTCGGAATAGTAACTAATAGTTACTATTTGCTTACCATGCTCGGCAGCGTAGTAAGCGTAGTTACTACGCATCTCTGTAACGTGATTGGTCGGATTCGTCCCTGGCGTGAGATCCTGCTGGAAAATAGAAAAATCGTTCCAGCCTTGGCGGAAACAAGCCAGAATTCGTGACGTCATTCGTAGTAACTACGGTAAGTAGGGTGGAACACGCTCTTTAACACTGAGAAGTACGGGATTGATGCAAAGTAGGCAAACGCGGCTTTAGCTCGTTTCATTGTGTAAGCTCGTCATATGGTAACATGTATATAATTGAAACATTCAAATTAATCAATGGAAGTTATGACAATTTTGAAGTGACTGATTTAGTAAGATTCAGCATTAACCGTCATCATCGGGGGCACTCGTTCAAGCTTACAAAGTCAAGATTCCACAAGGACGTTTTTAAGTGGGGTTTTGGGAACAGAATTGTTGATCCTTGGAACAGCCTTACCGAAGATGCGGTTAATGCTGAATCGATCAATAGTTTTAAGTGCATTGTTGATGAGATTTTTAACTCTGATCAGTTCGACTACTCAAAATTTCTTAGAGTTATTTAGAGGCGAAAGCCTTTTCTCTTGCATTGTATTATTATATTATTATTATTATTATTATTATAACGTCCAGAATTTAGCTCAGACAACGCGCAGGACACTTTCTATAATTCTGCAGCGCAATGGGGGGGGGGGGGGGAGAATTCGTACCTTGTGAAGAAGTTCCTTCCGTATTCCTCCCAATGAGCCTTCAAAATATCCTCGACATTCTGCTTCTTACTCGCTAAAATTGAGAGCCAGGCCAGAACCGCCCAAATTCCATCTTTCTCTCGGATGTGATCGGAGCCGGTGCTAAAAGTAAAAGCAAGATAAAAACATAAAATAACTTTTTTGCCTAAGAGTTGACATGGTTGCCTTTTTACGAGTGTGACTCGTGCTTTGCATGCCCCAAGTACATTGGGAAGTGCACGCTTTTTAACTAACGACGTCTGTAGATAGATAGATAGATAGATAGATATCGCTTTTATTCTTTTCGAACTATCGTGGTGAAATCCAAATTTGTCGAAATTTGGTCGAGACACTCATATATAAATATGTCAACGTCATATATAAAAGTAAACACTAAATAAGATTACAAATTTTAAAGAAAGACGGTACAAACGTCTTTTCATACCGTACATGGTAACATTTTACGTGTTGGAGTGTTGGAATCACCACTGAGGCCGCTCTTGCAGGTCGTTCGCGAGCAGTATTGAACGGTGGCGGAAGTATATGCTTATGGATAGGGTGCTCAAGCATTTCTTACCTGAAGCCATGCACAGTTTCAACCTACGGGACTCAAGGGACTCGAATTTAAATTTCTGAAGGAGCTCATTGTAATCACGCAAGGCTTAGACTACCCGCCTGAGACAAACCGCTGGTATAATGTAAGACGCTGTCTTTCGACCGAGACCAATCTACCACTGACACAACAAATCTGACAGGCGGGAGAGGGGGCGGGGGGTTAAAGAATGCCAGGTGAGCTCAGTAAAGCAAGATAAAAAAAAAAGATAAGTAAGACAAGATTTCCTCTTAAGCATTTCAACTTCAAACTCAGTACGCGAGTCGTACTGAGCGATATCACAACAGTTTTATCCCAAAGTTTACTGAAAAATATAGGATGACACTACCGTAAAAGCAGTTTAAACGGTAGTAGTGTTTCGTTTTCATTTTTTATTTGTTCAAGATCTATAGACTATCGATCATGATTATATACACTACAAGCTGTTGACTAAGTCTGCACGCTATCTGGCTTTGTGCCACGATTTGTGACTATATCTTTTTTTAGCCTGTTAGATTTATATTATTTAATATCTGGAAACGCCAGGATAGGAACTGTAGGTGAACAGCCTCTCTATTTATTCCTTTATGTCTCGTCATTTTGTTGAAAAAAAATCTTTCTTTTTAGCATGACAGTAAAGGACTTACCCGAAACTTTCTTCGCCACACAAGGAAAGCCGACCAGCATCCATCAGGTTACCGAAGTACTTCCAGCCGGTAGGAACCTCGAACAGCTCCATACCCATCTTGGCAGCCACTCTGTAAGTTAGTAATAATAATATACTGCACTATAAAAGGCTTTTGCCTCTACACATCCAGAAGAAATCCGGACTCCAGACGAAATACTTGTCCGGCGAGAAAATGGTTTTCATCATCATGTTCAGCCTGTCGTTTTTCCTATAATCGACTGTCACACCAGCTGTTTATGAATATTTTGTTTGCCAATTAATTTGAACCTCCGCCCCCCCCCCCCCCCAAATTTAAGGTTACAGAGCCCATCTACGAACTCGATCTTGAACGACACTCAGAATCGGAAAGGAATTCAGAATCTTCTCAAGCTTTCAATCGATTCCGCATCTTAGGACCGTTCCAGGCTCCAACGATCCTGTTCGCAAACCTCCACTTGTTCACACCCTTGCGGAAACACGATTTGAAAAGTGCCACAGGACATTAATAACTGCCGATAATTAGTTCAAACACTTCAGTTAAAGGCGTTTTTCCGTGCTCTCATTAACAGTTTGTGGTAACAGTTTACGAAAAGAATGTTTCTGCGGCCTTTGGTGCGGCCCATAAGTGTGTTTCCGCTACCAACAAGATGTTTGTGACTCGCTTCGTGGCTCGAATTCGGCAAACAACTGCCGAAGTGATTGTCGACTTTGTGGCTCGATTTTTGCGGGAAATTCAAATTTATCAGCAAAATAACATCAACACAATACATTAATAGCTTTCCTCAAGTATGCAGACATAAAACTGAGGATACTTTTTGTGCATGGAATAGTAAGAAAGAAAGCCTGGAGTTCTGTTTATTGAGATTTGTACATAAACTTTCTTTTTTATTTTAAGACATATGAAATTACCGCCCAAAAAGCAGACAAAATGGCGTTTCCACGAGTTTCAACTTGTGGCTCGACTGTGCGGCACACAGTCGTATTTCCGCGACAACACTCAGAAGTGTGTGGCCTAGAACCGTGTCGCGGAAGAACGCCTCAAGTCTCTTCTAAAAAAATCCTGTCCGCGATGGAGGGAAGATATAACTTGGATGGTCTCTCGGGTTAGGTTAGATCACGCTGAACTTGGTAGGTCTCCTTCAAATTTAACAATTCAATAACAATGGATTTAGATTCACTGTAATTCTAGTGTGGTTGTAACGTTTTAGTGGTACCCATGAGCGGGATAAGATAAAACTCTATACAGTAGAGGTATACTTATGTGAACGTTTGTTGACTATGGACTGCCATTTTTGTGTACTTGCTGTGACTAAAGTCAACAGTCAACTATGAGTTAGCCAAAGTATAAGTAAGGGCCTCTGAAAACACCTGAATAGGTATCTCGGGTCTTCATTCTACCATTCAGCCCAAAACTGCGCTGTTCACATTTACTTAACTGTTCAAATTGACATACCTTTACTGTACTTCTTGCTAGATTCTTGGACGAACTGCAACCACCGTAAGAACAAAAAACTTCACCAGCAAAAATTAACTCTAAAAGCTGGTTTTCCTTCCCCGATCAAGATACTGTCTCTATTGTTTGTAAAAAACAATCATGGTCCCAAATGCTAGGTTTGGTAAGCTTAAGTTTATTTCCACTAAAGCCTTGTGAGTTATAGTAAATCAGAGGAAAAAATAGAGCAGAGCAGGTGAAAACCTAGTGCTGACGACCAACGATGAACGATGCCCTAGTGAGGGCGACCCCCCCCCCCCCCGACCCGGAAATAACAGCCAAGTACAGCGGCCAAGTACAATGTGGGTTTAAATTCAGGCCAAAGCCTTTAGCAACCCTGTGAATGTCCTCTTCTATTTTTCTTCTTCTAACAAGCTGAAAAAAGCATTCTTTAAATGCAGTGAGATCCCCTCGAGAATCGTGAGCGAAATCATGACTCACTGCCGATACTTACCGATCGATGGCAGCTCCGGTTGGCATGCTCCTAGCAAAGCCCTTGACACCTGTCTTCACGAAATAAGGTATGCATTCGAGGTGAGCCCCAATCACAGCCAAGGAGTCGGACGGGTTAACAAAGAACCCAGCTTGACCGAGGATCATGTTCCTATCCTATAAAAACATTCTAGTCAATAACAAAGATCGACGGACAAACATAGGAATGCCCATCCTGTCACCGGCGCTACGACCACACCCAAGAAGTATGAAAACAACTGGCACCGACCGTGGGGTCGTCTGCGACAAGGGTGTTTACAACATACGAACAGCCAACCCTATCTTTAGCCGAGATACTATCTCACTTTGGATCATCCACTCTAACACCCAAGCCGTGTTTGTCTATCCACCGATTTTGCCCGCCAATGTGGAAAATCGGTGTTAGAGTTGGCCAAAGTGGACCACTCTTCGAGTGGACCACAAATTGGTCCACATCAATTTTCTCCTAAAACGGCATTCTTTGCAGACCCATTCTAGTCGTGACGTTCCTTTTCAATCCTGTTCACTCGAGTTTAACGAACAGGGCTACAAATTTGGCTAGTGGTTAGGTAACAGCCATACAGAGAAACGACTGACTGACGTGACACGGGGCTGGGCAGACATTTTGGAAGGGACGCCATATACTCAATTCATAGCGCAGATTAATACAGCCGCGTTTTAGCCCTCCTGTTCGAGTAGTGACGTATCAACCAAAGACGAGGGAAAACCTGCCATCCAACGCAGTTGACTATCCTAGTTTTGTCCAATAAGAGTAGGAAATAATTCCCAAAACTTAATATACTTAACCCGCTTAGGCAAACAGAACTGTCAAATAAAAGGACGGTAAGGAAATAGAGTAGCCCAGGACCAGAGGACCAGAAAGGAACAGAGCATACTCAGTAAGGACCAGTGCAAACAATCTATTTCTCTTTCTTAGACAGCCTATACTTCATATCTGTGTTTTGGTTTGTATGACCGGCTCAAAAATAGATTACGACTGTTATTATTACTACTCCTTCCTACTGAAATGATCTAGTAAGGCTTACCCCGTCACCATCAAAGGCAGCACCGAAGGAGTATCCTCCCTTCTTCATACCCGTTACGAGGTCAGCAGCGTAGGTCAAGTTGGGATCAGGGTGATGGCCTCCAAAATCCTCTAACGGAACCACATTAACTAAAGACATCTCCTGTGCCCCTAACTCGTCCACAAAAATACGCTTCACATAGGGGCCGGTAACTCCGTGCATGGAGTCTATAAGGAAAGATAGGGGCTCTCCGCCATCGCCTTTCACTAATGCCTTTAAGGCACTGAAATCGAAGATCTCTTTCATGAAGCTGAGATAGTCCTCAACAGAATCGATTACATCAACAAGGAAGGGGTCACCATCAACCTGGAATGGAAAAGCACTAGGTATAAAACTTCCACTTCCAAGTCACCCATCCAAACGGTTGCTCAGATCATCTGTAGGCTACTGTACTTGAATAATTAGTTAAACGCGTCATCACTTCGACTTCAGCGTTTTCTAAATTCTGTTCCTAGTGTAACCGTTTTTGTGCCGTTTTCCTTATTTTTACTGCCTCAGCAAGTGTACCAAGTTAGCAAAAAATCAACAGTAAAATGTCTTGGGACGCACTAAGACGATACGCTCTTCCGGGCCCCCCTCCCCCCCCCGTTTCATTTACTCCAACACTACCGGAAGCCGTTGTCTACTACTTTGTCAAGAACTACAATGAGAAAGTCCTAGAATCTTAATTTTTGTATGCAAATTTTGTGCGTAGGCTAAAGTTCAACTGCTATTCTGTTGGATACATCTATTCCGAAATTACTTACGAAGTATTTACTGGACGTGTGTGAACAACAGATCCAACAATACCAGGCACATCACAAAGTGGCAAGTAGTTCAGAGGCTTGGAAGGAGTATTTCCACTATTTCCAGACATGAAAATCAAAGCATCTACTACTTTTCGTAGTTCCACATTCAACAAACAATCAACAGTAAAATGTCTTGGGACTAACTGCGACGATACGCTCTTCCTAGCCCCCCCCCCCCCCCCCCCGTTTCATTCACTCCAACGCTACTGGAAGCCGTTGGTCCACTACTTTGTCAAGAACTACAATAAAAAAGCCTTAGAATCTTAATTTTTGTATACAAATTTTTTGTGTAGGCAAGTTCAATTCAATTCAATTATATTCAAGAAAGCCAAAACACGTACAAGCCGACTAGTAGGTTTCGGGTCACATCAACAGAATACAATAAAATTAGAAACAAGATATAAAAATTCAGCTGACAACAGCTTGGTCAGTAATTATGTCCACTTGCGATAGTTATACGGTTAACAGTAGTATAAATATAGCATACAAATACATAGAACACTGCTATTCTGTTGCATGAACCTATTCCGAAATTACTTACGACGTATATACTGGAAATGTGTGAGCGACAGATCTAACAATACCAGGCCCATCACAAAGTGGCCAATAGTTCAGAGGCTTGGAAGGAGTATTTCCAGACATGAAAATCAAAGCATTGAGGTGATAAATAGTATAGGGATATTCATAGTTCCACATTCGTAGTTTACAAATTCCTTTTAAAAAGGAGATGAACTAAATAATTATCCAGGGCAAGATGGAGCCGCATGATATTAGTAAACGAAGTTTTACGTCAGCTGACATCATATTTTCAAGTAAATTTGCAACACTGGGGAAAACTGTGATATTGAACACAATACTACTGTGTTCAAAGCCTGAGGCTGAGAGATGCTGGTAAACCTGCCAATTGATATTCTACCCCTACCCCATCAATGTTGATACAACTAAACTAAAAAGCAGACACAAGGCCAGGGGCGTATACAAAAAAACTTTCAGAAGAAAACACCCCTCAAATCCGAAGTCTATTCAATAACGAAAAAATAATCATCAAAATGGGCGACAAAAATCCACTTTGACTACAAACGACGACAAGGACAAGAGACTTACAATACCTTGAATTCGTGATGACCTGTGTTGCTGATATCGCAGTCTAAATTGGGCACTATTGTGTACTCTTTAATCTGGGTACTGATAGTATAGATTGCTGTTGTTACGTGATCTGGGGCTGGACCTACAAGAAAAAAATCATTTTCTGTCGCATACAGTAAAATACTTTATCCCTACCTGTCATTTCTCTATAATTTTACCTTTCCACCGTGCAAAGCTTAAACGATCTCAAGAAACAAGACAGCTGCAATATGTACCAGCCCTTGTTCATTCAGAAGCTTAAAATGAGCAATAGCAACGCATCCAAAGCACAATCACTTCAAAGAGTGGCAACAGACTATGTTCAAACCAGGGTTCCGTTTCTGCCGGCTAAAATTGACTTTGACCATTCCGGCGGTTTTAATCGGCTTTTATTAATAAAAACCGATTTTTGCCGGCTAAAACTGGCTAAAATTAAAACGCACTGATCTTATCTACGTATCAAAAGCTATTGTTCTCAAGAAACAAGACCAAAGGTTTCGATGGGATCCCAATAGTTCAAATTTGTTCCAGACAACTGGGTCTTGTCTTCGCCAAGTCCAGTCTTCACCAGACTCCTTGAACACTTTTACTATTAAAACTTAGAAACAGATAAGGCCAAATAGCTAATCATATGAGAAACCAAGTTCAGATATGGATTCAGCATGTGTGTTTACCCCTTTACATATCTATTTTGACGAAGCAGATCGAAACTTCCTGTCTTACTTCTGCCAATTTTCCGGTTTCGGCGGGATTCCGGAACTACTTGTCCGGCGAAAAAATAAAGCCCAAAAACGAATTCAGCATGTCTCCTTACCCCTACATCCAACCTCTAATGAACTCCAAATTAAACTTTTACTTTTAAGAAATTTTCCGGTTTCAGCCGGATTCCGAGCGATCTATACCTCCGGTGAGAAAATGATTGTCATATGCGAATTCAGCATGTCTATTTACCCGCAAATCGAACATCTTATCAAATTTAAATAAAACTTTTACTTTAAACAAATTCTCCGGTTGTGGCCGGATTCCGGCCGAACTAATGGTCCTGCGAGATAATAGTTTTGATATTCGGACTCAGCACGTTTCCTTGCCCCTAAATCGAACCTCCAATCAACTTCATATTACTTTTCACAAATTTTCCGGTTTCCGCCGGATTCCGGGTGAACTATTCGTCCGGCGAGAAAATAAACTTCATATTCCGATTCACGATGTCTCCTCAGCCCTAATTCGACTATTTCATTAGCTTTTAAAAAATATTTTTTGTTTCCCTTAATTTCAAACCCCTCCCCAACCCCTAAATATAGAGCTACATAGCCCATCTTTGAACTTGACCTGTACTTTGACCTAAAGAGTCCTCATGCCAAGTTTGATTAAAATATCTCAACCCCTTCGAGAGTTATCGGGCTAACAGACGGACGGACGGACAGACGGACAACTTTTGTGATGTCATAGGTATCCCTCCACTTACGTTTTGGGATCCCAAAAAAAATCAGCCTTCTAGTGTGTGTACAGGTGAGCAGCAGGTACCAGGTTCATCACTTGCACAACGTTCTAGAGGTTCAGCCATTGGGGTTACCGACTTTGATTGGGAAAGTGCTGAAGACATCATGTCGAGGAAGTTTTCGTTTTGTTTTACTATTGAAGTTGAATGTCTGCTCTATAATTTGATAAATGTAACTTAATGGACATTTAACCCTAGCTGGTTAATTTATTTCTGCCATATTCGAAGCTGATTTCGTTTTAGTGATAACACTGCAATGAGGCAAGTTTTGGGATCCCAAAACTTAAGTGGAGGGATACCTATGACATTCTAAAAGTTGTCCTTCTGTCTGTCTGTTAGCACGATAACTCTCGAAGGGAATGAGATATTTTGATGAAACTTGGTGTGAGGACTCTTTAGGTCAAGGGTAAGGTCAAGTTCGTAGAAGGGCTCTGTAGCCCTACATTTAGTGGTGGGGGAGGGGGTTTGAAGTAAGGGGCAAACAAAATATTTTTAAACAGCTAATGTGATAGTCGATTATGTGGTAATAAGACATGCTGAACACGAATAAGCATAACATTTTCTCGTCCGACAAGTAATTCGCCAGGAATCCGGCAAAAGCCGGGAAGTTAGTTAAAAGTAAAAGTTTGATTTGAAGTTGATTAAATGTTCGATTGAGGGGTGAGCAGACATGCTGAACACTTATGGTAAAGGTATTTTCTAACCAGACAACTATTTCGCCCGGAATCCGGCCAAAACCGGAAAATTCGTTACAAGTAAAAAGTGTTATTTCAAGTTGATTAGATGACAGATTTAGGGGTAAGAAGAGACACTGAGTCTGTCTGTGACAATCACTTTTTCACCGGACGTAAAATTCGTCTTGAATCCGGTTGTAACCGTTATTTTTTTAGAAGCTAAAGTTTTATTTGAAATTGATTAGATGTTCTCTATAGGGATAAGGAGATACCGTACGTTGAGTTCGATTCTGAATTTTCTTTTTTTGCTGGACAAGTAGTTCGCTCGGAATTCGGCCGAAACCGGACATTTGGGAGAAGTAAAGAAGGTAGTTTCGGTTAGTATCGTCAGAATAGATATAGCTTATAGAGGTATATCTGAATTTGGTTTTCTCTAATGATTAGCCTGGCGAAGATTGGATCTGGCGAAGACAAGACCCACTTGTCTGGATCAAATATTAGATTTGTGGGATCCCATCAAAACCTTAGGTCTTGTTTCTTTGAGAAATGCAAAAAACAAGTTTTACAGATCATTTTCGAATCAAGAAGTACTCTATATACGAGATCGCTGGGATCAGTTAATTAAGCTTGTTTGAGTTCTTCTAGGTTTCTTTAATACCTGAAAGAAATATGACAGTCTCAAAATAGCGGAGTGCTACCAAAATCACATAGTAGCAGTTAGAAATTTGATTTTAGCCAGTTATTTGATTTTATCCATGCCACTTGATTTTAACCATACCGGCATAAATCACCTTTTAGCCGGTATTAATCAGCTGGTATTTTAGCAACCCGGGAACCCTGGTTCAAACAAGACCAAAGGTTTCAATGGGATCTAAAAATTTAATACTTGATCCAGACAATTGGGTCTTGTAGATACCTAATATACATAGATAGCACTTTAGTGTACACTGGAACCGTGCTTCACAGGCGGATCTGCATGAATATTCTACGAAGACCGGTGTGGCCTTCGACGATTTCGATCTGTCCTCCGAAGCTCTCCTTTGCAGTAACCCTGAATGCTCCTCGGCAGATCACTGCGAGTTGCTTGATAAATTGTATGCTACTTTTTGTTTCACTCTAACTGCCACAGCTGTGTCTGCCATTCCCAGTTCTAGCTCTACAAAGCACAAGAGCAGGCCATTCCAGGTTACTGGATGGAACTCCTTAGTGAAGAAATTTTACCTTGCGTCCAGAGCCGCTTTTTTGACGTGGGTTGCTAACGGTAGGCCAGTGTTTGGTATTGTTTATGAGAATATGAGATGGGCACGTTCTGTTTTTAAATCGAAGTTGAAATGGTGTAAAACAAATGCTTTAGCTGCGAAAGCTGAAGCTATGGCTGTAGCCCTCCTTGGTGGTCAGAAGGATTTTTGGACCCATGTGAGACAAAACTTCTCGGGGTCAAAGGCAAGTGTGAGTACGTTAGATTCCGTTAGTGGCGCTAGGCAGATTTCTGAGCATTGGGCGAATAAGTTTGAAACACTTTTTAATTCAGTTCCTAGTGATTGCTCTAGTTTTCCCCTTTTGCCTCCGTCTGATTTTCCGCCTATTTTTCCTGCTGAGGTTGAGCGTCACCTCCTATCTATTGGTATTGATAAAGCTGGGGGAGCCGATGGTATTTCGGCTAGGCATCTGAGGTTCGCTTCGAGTAAAAAATACCTTATTTTAGCGGCGCTGTTTAATGGTTTCCTAAGGCATTCTTACCTGCCTGATTCACTAATGACAGTGAACCTGGTGCCGGTACCCAAGTCGAGAACGACAGATTCATCTAATTCTGATAATTATCGACCAATTGCGTTGGCTACGGTTCTCTCGAAGATTCTTGAGAAATGTTTAGCAGACCATATGAAACAGTGGCTCGTTACTGCTCCATACCAGTTTGGCTTCAAACAAATGTGCGGAGTTGATTTCGCGATTTTTCTTCTGAAATTCGTCGTAGATTATTTTCTGTTCTTCTCGACTCCGGTATTTTTGTGTTTTATTGATGCCTCTAAGGCGTTCGATCGCGTGAACCACCGTATTATGCTAGATATTTTGGTGCGTAGAGGGGTCCCCACCGTTTACGTGAAATTATTATGTTACTGGTTCACTGAACAAAGATTTCGTGTTCGTTGGGGGGATAGCTACAGTGAGTTTTTTCACCTGAAGAACGGTCTACGCCAGGGGGGTGTTCTTTCCCCACTGCTGTATACTATTTACACTGATGAACTTTCATTAAAGTTATGCCTTTCGAGGATCGGTTGCCACATCAACGGGTATTGCTACAATCATTTAATGTTTGCAGACGACATCGTTTTAATTTCGCCTACCATTTTTGCCCTGAATCAGCTCCTACAAATTTGCGATGGTTATGCTACTTCCCATGATATTCTGTTTAACACGAAAAAAACATTTGCAATGGCTTATCTACCCCCTGGCTTACCGGTTCCTCAGAAGGGCGTACGGCTCGGTGGAAATGAAATTGTGTTTGTACGTAATTTTACTTATCTGGGGTTTACCCTCCGGGATGACTGTCGAGATGACGATCATGTTACCGCGCTTCTGCGAGGGCTGTTTAAGCGAGGTAACATGCTCGTCCTCAAATTTGGGCATTGTTCTGATGCTGTGAAAACTCGCTTGTTCCAGTGCTATTGTTATCAGCTCTTTGGTATTTCTCTAGTGGCCAATATTTCACTCAAGTCGGCCAGACTACTTAAAACTGGGTACAATCGAGTTGCCCGCCGCCTGTACAAACTTCCAACGATTTGTAGCGTGAGCCACGAACTTGTTTCCCGAAGGTGCTGTTCACTGAATGAGATAGTGAGGCGGTCTAAAGCGTCCCTCCATCAGAGAATTTTCAGGTCCGAGAATTTTCTTGTTAGGAATGCCGCTGATCCCCTTTTCAGCTGCCTTCCTGTTAGGAGGGCGCTCCTCAAGGACGTATGTCCTTAGCGCGTTTTAGTGTTTGTTAGATGTTGTTCTGTTCTTGTTGTTATGTGTATATGGCCTCTGGCTGAAATAAAGGTATTATTATTTACACAAGGGACTTGTACCGTGACCAATAAACCATAAACAATTTTTCGGATATAATTTAAAAGTCTAAGACACCATTGTCGGAGCCACGTAGACATACCAGGACCCACAAGACGGGGTCTCATGGTGAAACCAAATAAAACCAGAGGCTCCTGGGTCCAAATCCCGACTGAGGAGCATTTTTGTCTTTCAGTTCACTACTTACAAAATGTTTCCATCTCAAGGGCAAAATTATATATTTGGTTTTATTTGGTTTCACCATGAGTGAAACCTTGTGGGTCCTGGTATGTCTACGCGGCTCCGACAATAGTGTCCTAGACTTCTAAATTATATCCGAAAAATTGCTCATCGTTTATTGGTCACGGTACAAGTCCCTTGTGTAAAGTGCCATCTATGTATTATTAATTACCGTGATATGGGGATATGAACTGGTTAGATGAATTTGCCTTCGGGCGGAATCACTGTTCCTATGGCCGGCTTCTACAGACTATTATAGTGCTTTGCGAACTCTGTTCACAAGCCCCTCGGTTGCTCAAATGGTAGAGCACCTGCCTTGTAAGCAGAGGGTCCTGGGTTCAAATCCCAGCTGAGGAGCATTTTTGTCTTTCAGTGCACTACTTATAAGAAATTGTAGACTCGCCAGACTCCTAGAACAATTTTACTATTAAGATTTAGAAGGGGATTATGGCCAACGGCTAATCATCTTAGAAAACCATGTTCAGATGTGGATTCAGCATCTGTGTTCTGTGTTTACCCCTATACACCATATCTACTTTGACGAAACTGATCAAAACTTCCTGCCATACTTCTGCCAAATTTCCTGTGTCAGAGAGATTCCGGGCGAACTACTTGTCCGGCAAAAGCTAAAGCTTAAAAACGAATTCATCATATCTCTTTACCCTACATGCAGTATATCAAACCTCTAATCAACTTCAGATAAAACTTTACCTTTCATCAAAATTAAAGGTTTTCGCCGGATTCCGAGCGAACTATTTGTCCGGCGGGAAAATATTTTTCATAAACCGATCCAGCATGCCGCCTTACCACTACACCGAACATCTAATCAAGGCAGATAAAGCTTTAACTTTTAATGAATTTTCCAGTTTCAGCGGGATTTCGTGCGAACTATATGTCCGGATAGAAAAAGATTGTCATATACGGATTCAGCATGTCTTCTTAGCCTTAAATCGAATATCTAATCAACTTCAATTAAAACTTTTACTTTTAACAAATTTTCCAGCTTTGGCCGGATTTCGGGCAAACTACTTTTCCGGAGAGAAAAAGATTTTCATATATACATGTCTTCTTACCCCTAAATCGATTATTTCATTAGCTATTAAAAATATTTTGTTTGCCCCTTAATCTGACTGAACCCCCACCCCTAAATGTAGTGCTACAGCCTAGAGAGCCAATCTATGAACTCCACCTGTCCCTTGGCCCAAAGAATCCCCACACCAAGTTTTGTCAAAATATCTCATTCCCTTCAAGAGTTATTGTGCTGACAGACGGACGGACGATGGACAACTTTTACGAAGCCATGTGTATGCCTTCACTTACCCTTTGGGGTCCCAAGAAAACTAAGTTCCACTTACCACCATTGCCGGTATTAAACTTGATGCCAAAATCAGCATCTGGTCCACCTGGATTATGACTAGCGGTTAGGACAATGCCTCCATTAGTACCCATCTTGCGGATGAGACATGAAACAGCTGGGGTAGAGAGAATTCCATTCTGGCCAACAATCAATCTGGCAACCTGTTTAACAAAACAATAGCATAAACCCCAGTGTCCAGTATGTTCACTACCGGTATGTACTTGACTTGATGCTACAACAAAAAACTGTTTCTAAACACAATGGAGTAAGAAAAAAAAATCTCTTTAACACTAAAATTTGTCATTAATTCTTTCCAAATATACTGTATTTGTATTTTTTGTTCTCAATTCTACTATTTGCATTTTCTGACTGAGATAAAGCCAATTCTCCTTTTCTTGCTTTTTTGCCAGGATCATGAACCGGGGAAGCTTGTATCGATAGCAACTTCTCAATTCTTTTGTTCCTTCCTGACTAATCAACAGAGGGCTGAAAGAGGTGTTATCGGGTCGCTACCTTAGTATTTCTGTCATTTGCGAGAAGATACAAAATGGTAATTACTATAGGCGTATTCTCGCCGTTCACCGAGGACTCCACTTGAGGAGTCTCCTCGTTTTTGTTTGTCCTGGGGACTCACTCCCCGTATTCTCGCGAGTCCCCACGGACGAGGAATGCTCCGATTATCATCGCCATCATAAAAAAGGACTCCCTTTCAGATTCCGAGGGGAATCAATTTTTGCTGGTGTTGGTGCAATCTAAAATAACTAAAGAGAATGAGATTAAACAAAACCAAAAATAAAGTGGATCCAGACTAATTTCGTCAACTGCATACATTTTTTTTTCGAACAAAATCCACTTAAGAAGCATTTCCCATGTTCTTGTTGTTTTCCTAGGCGGAGTCCACATGACTTCAGCTTGATAGGCCTATCTAGATCATCAAGAAAGCCTAAGCCTAAGAAAATATCTGAATAGGATCTGGATCTTCATTCTACCATTTAGCCCAAAACTCCACTGTACAATTTTAAGTAGACTAACTGTCCAAATAAGCATATGTCTACTGCAATTCAAATAAGCATAGCATACTACTGTACCTACTCTCCACTCCTGTCCTGTACCACCACCTCGGAGTTTGGCAAGAAACAAAGCCTACTTTCTCCATACTATTTTGCATGATATTCGACATTGAAAAAACGATACATCAGCTGAATTTTATTAGAGTTATATTCTGGCCTTTCTTGGCAAGGGCCCTCTTCAGGCTCAAGCCACTCAAGCTGGAAAATGAACTTCATTCCACTCAAGCTGGAAATTAAGCTTCAAGGAAAACGTAGTTCATTTACAGCCTAGAGAGGACCCTTGCCAAGAAGGGATAGCTCTAATAAAATTCAGCAGACAAATCCATCTTGAACTGTCAAATATGATTCACAGTCAGCATCGATCGGCTGAAAGAATATTTACTTTGCATCTTTGGCAGGTCTTTGGCAAGAGCACATACGATCGCCCCAACATTTGTATCTGCAATTTAGTTGTAGGGTATGGGCCACCCTACCCAGGGCAGCCCGAGCGGGGGGGGGGGGGGGGGGGGGTGCAGTGACCCCCCTAAGTTTTGGGCCTTTGGTCAAATTTGCGCTGGAGGACAAAAATTCGGTCAAAATGGGCATTAAGGCAAAGCTGTGATGCCCTTTCATACACATTACCAAACTGGGTGATTTAACGTGTTTATTGGTTCCCCTTTCTTTATCGAACTTGCTAATTCATCCAACTTTTGTTCACTCCACATCAAATTCACCACATTCGGTCCATCCCTTCGTAAATTCTGTGATTTGACCTGTTTATCTGGTCTCATTTGTTAGCGAATTCGGTAATTCACCGGACTTTTCTCAAGTCTGTATCTGTTCTTTCGCATTCGGTCAGTCCATTTCATAATTCTGTCATTAGTTAATTCATTTGGTTCTGATTTGTGACCGATTCGATTATTCATCCAACTTCTGTTCAGTCAGCATCGATTTTGTGGCGTTTGGTCCGTGTAAATTTCTTGATTTACCTGTTTATTTGGTCTTATTCTTTACAGAATTCTGTAATTTGATTGCATTCGGTCAGTCCATTTCTATTCGGTGAGATTCATTTGTTTCTGATTCGTCACCGAATACTGTAATTTGCCACATTTCTCTATAGTCCGCTTCTATTAGTAGACTTGCCGAATTCGGTTGTTTTAGGTGGTTCTAACAAGAATTTCACTCCATTAAGAAATTTGGTTGTTATACCACTCTCGATCTGTTCCTTATTTTTTTAGTATTTTTTATTTGCTTCAACTAAGTGGCATTTATTTAGTTCTCGTTCTTTACCATTTACAATAGCTTCATCTGGTTGCTGTTTTTTTTACTTCTTAGTATTGCAGATTGTCTCTCGATGTGAAAACTAGCTTACTTTTGTTTGCTGTAAATTCCAAACAAATGTACTTTGTATTTACTTTACCCTGGATTGCCCCTTTCATTTTGCCAGACAGCTATGGGTTTAATAGGCAATCTTGGGATGTCAAAAGCAGTCAACCACAAACCCCTGATTTTTGGATACCCTATGCCAAATGCCGGATATGTCTAGCGTTTGGCATACCCTATGCCTAACGCTGGATACACTATGCCAAGTGCTGGATACTGCAACCCAGTAAAATATTGATGATTTGATGCCCTATGCCAAACGCTGGGTGTATCTAGCATTTAGCATAGCCTATGCCTAACGCTGGATACACTATGCCAAGTGCTGGATACTGCAACCCAGTAAAATATTGATGATTTGAGTGAAGCTAAAAAATCAACCAATCAGAACTCCTTTCTATTGAGGTAGGTCAGGGTTAGGTTACCAACAGGTATCCAGCGTTTGGCATAGGGTATCCAGCGTTAGGCATAGGCTATGCTAAATGCTAGATACACCCAGCGTTTGGCATAGGGTATCCAAAAATCAGGGATTTGTGGTAGACTGGTCAAAAGGCACTTTTATTAACAGTGCTTCCACAAAATTTCGCCTGCAGCCCATTTCGCAGTCTTCACTATAGTTAGCCAAAGGGTGCATGATTTGGTTGGTGTTTCAGGTTAGCAATTTTGGGGGTTTGAACCATGTTAAAAGCTAGAATTTGCATGGGAAGTAGTTAAATGTTGCTAGAAAAAAGGGAGGATTAAAAAAAATTTCCCTGCGGCACCTTAATTAATCCTGGGTACAGATATTAGCAATTTTGTTGCTAGCAACACCATTTTTTTTTTAGTCTTTCAAATCATGTTTGAATAACAGGGAAGGTCTTCTAAAGGTAAAAAAGGCTAGTGACGGCGTTCTATGAAAAATAAGAAGCCAAAAAGAATGAATAAGCACCAATTTTTCTCTTTAGACTTGTTAGTGTATACTCTGCAACTTTGTATGTTCTATCTTCATGAAGGCAACTCGCTGTGTTTTTAGAATTTGTTTTAAAATAAATTCAGTAAAAATCATGTAGGCTACCGATTAGGTTAATTTTACCATAACCGATAACCCCCCCCCCCCCCCCCCAATTGAAAAAGGAACACAACACCCCTGACCCTACTTATTGGATAGGTAGCCTAGGGTGCACTATTCATCAGAAATACTCACCTTATTGGCTGCACAAATCTTTATAATGATCTTGGTTGCTTCTTTTCCAAAGTATCTTCCATCCCCTCCAACAACTAAAACAGATCCTGCTGGATTCTCAAGACCACCAAGAAGAATGCTCTGAATGAAATTTTCAGTGTAATTTTCCTTCTGGAAATCTTTTACAGGTTTACGAAGACCACTAGTGCCTGGTTTTTGACCAGCATAAGCTGTTGTATGTACAACAACAGTTTTCAGGTTTGTCATTGTCAGCAGAGAAGTACAGGCATCAATAAATAATAGGAGCAGATTCTTTCAAGTCCAAGGTTAAATCAAGGTTACTGTTCAACCTTACAAAAATAATATTCTTGACACTGGTTATTTATTCTATCTGACAAAGCAACCAGAAAGACAAATCATAGATAACGCTGCTGGAAAATATTAGAATACCAGATGGCATCGGCAGACAGACTGAAAGCTTTGCATTTGAATGGCGAAACAAATGTCGCAAAAGAAAATCGAATTAAGCTGGAATATTCTAAAGAGCGATCTTATAAGCTGGCTACCCTTTGCAAACATTTTTAAGCCAATATCAGACGACACCCGTGATTCCTGTGCCCCTGCCCATTCGTACCCACCAACAGGGGCGGTTTGAAGGGTTGGGGCATGGGGGGTGATTACCTCAAAACATACGACTGGCTAAAAAAGGTACCACAGGCTCAAGAAAATCTTAACGTTATGAGTTTTGAAATTTATGGAAAATGCCATTGTAGTAATAGAATAAAAAACAAATAAGTAACAGGAAGTAGACGATGCCGTTCATATCAAATTTCTCTGGAGAGAAGACAAGCCTGGGTGTCCAAGAAAAACTCAACTACCTATACAACTTATACGTTTGAATGTAGCTTAGACCCCAAATCTCAAGCTTAAAATCTGATCTAAATCATGCACACTTCAGCTAAACAGGAATAGGGTATTACTACGAAAGAGCCACAGGCAAAAAAAAAGTTAAAGGACCTGTCTTACCTATAGTACTAACGCAACCTACTTCCATGATCACCCCATATATGTCTAAACTCTGATACTCCAATTTCGTACGGTACATTCTAACTCGTCTAATAAAACCACGCTGATTTTCTGACTTGCCATGATTTGCTACTTTCGATCTGTATCACGCTGTCGACGGTTGTCTGCGAGAAGATGTTCCATCAGAAAAACCGGTTATGTAAATTGCTTTCGTGTTTTCGCTATAAGTGAACAGGTCTCGAAAAAGGCTTAAAACAGCCAAACCGTGGAAGGAACGAATTTATTTATTTCTTCAACATTTCTACAACATGTTGAACATATTCTTAAACCAATAGCCCGTCTCAATATGTGACAACAGGTCACCTGTGCAAGACGGACATCAAATTATCAATATCTATTTACCAATATTTTTTTTTTTTTTTTATATACACTTAGTGAGACTTTAACTCACTCCAAATCAGCTTTCTTCACTCAAACACCCATAGCCTACCCAATTCCCATTCCCCTCCCCAATCATGCCCCAATCTTCATTAAACAACCAACTCAATTACCCAACAAATATTTTTTTAATCTATTTTTAAACAATAAATGATTATCAGACTCCCTAATGCTTGCCGGTAGATAATTCCAAACAATCACACCACTATTTCTAATTATAAATGACGCTCTACTATTCTTACGCGACTCACTAACAAGCCTATCATTATTCCTCGTATCATAATCATGGTAATCTGAATTCAAACTAAAAAAAAATACTAAAATACGACGGAGAAAGTTTATTTAATACACTATACACAATATTACCGTGGGTCATTTGTTGAAAGCACAGACTAGTTTTAAAGTATTCAAATATAGTATAATATATAGTATTCAAATAATAAGTAAATGGTGCGAGGGGTCCTTTAAATCAGCCTTTATTCGGCAATATTCGACTACCCACACAAACTGTTGCTTTTAACGTGTCTCAGAGCAGCAGCTTTTAGTGTATGTACCCAAGACAACTTTTTCAACCTTTTACTGGCATTTTTAGTTTTTAAGGTGGCTGAAATCTTAGGCCTGAGACCTCACCTAAACTATGGTCTATTCAACCAGATAGTGAGTAGGCTACTATGAATGACGACACAGGGAAAGCTTGGGAAACATTTATATCTTTTTCGGATTCCAAACGAAAGCAAGGGTTGCCTCCGATACCATAGACCAGTCCGTGCCCCGATAACTCCCAAACGGAGTGGGATATTTTCCAGGAAGTTGGCACGTGGTGGCGCTTCAACTTTGAATTTAGACACACACAAAAAACAGTGGTGCCATTTGGCGGTGGGGGGGGGGGGGGGGGGGCAGGGGGAGGGCCATGCCCCCCCCCCCTGAATCTGAAAGGGGCCCAGAATCCGAGGTTTTTTGTATATGTACCTCGTTGTCTGACATGCTGAAGAAAAGGCATTTACCAAATCGTAAATTTCACAATGCACCGCACAGTTAGTAATCTGGTTTTGGGCCAAAATCTTTGTATTTTAGCAGAAAACAGGCTGATTTTTTTTGCCAAGTTGGTGTTTGTTAAATGTTTTAAAATGTTAACCCCGTATGCGAAATCAAAAGGTTTCATGAATCCAGATCTACTTCTCGAGATCGCGACAAATCTCGATGGGGTTTCGATCGAAAGCGTCAGAGGGTCTAAAGTCGCTTATTCTGTCATGGGTAGGCCTCGAACTCAAGGTCAGAGCATGCTCCAGTGAACATTTTTATTTGTGAAGGATCTTTGAACAAATCTTGCAGATGTTCATTATGGTATATTTTAAAACTACTTTAATTTTACCCTAACAAAGCAATTAAATTTTGCGTTGGGCAAAAAAAAATCTAGGATGGGGGCCCAAAATGGATGTTTCCCCCCCCCCCCCCTGAGGCTTACTGAAATGGCGCCACTGACAAAAAAGTGCAATCATCAGGCCCTACATACAGTGCTTACACAGCCTGTTTACGTGCAAACCTTACTCCGCAAGCAATTTGAAAACAGATAAGCCTGTTTATTTTTAAAATAAGGAGATTTTGCACAAAACCAGATAGATAATGTTGAAACGTTGCGCCGTAGGCAAAATTTGTGAAGATCAGCCTATTTCAGCGCCACAGAGTAAAAATCGCGATTTGGTAATGGTATTTATGTCACTCGGACAAGTTCGAGACATACGACTGTCATTCTAACAAGTTTAAAACACACGATATTTCGTAACGTAAGCGTGTCTAGATTTCCTTAACTTTACTAATGTCTCTAAGATACGACTAGAAAATCTCTTCGTAAAAGACGACAGGATACGGGTCTTTTCTGGTGAAATTCTCGGTTGATGTCATTCTGGCAAGTTCAGACATACGACTGTGATTCTGACAAACTAAGAAAACAAAACAATGAATTTGACAAGCTTACAACATACTACTAAAATATTTATGAAACAATACGACCAGAAACAGGTCATTTGAAGGCGAAGTTCACGATTAACTAACTGCATTATCGGGCAAGCTCAAAACTTACGACTGTTTCTACTTTACGACTAGAAAATGCCTTCGTAAAGTACGACAAGAAACGGGTCTTTTCTGGTGAAATTCTCGGTTGATGTCATTTTGGCAAGCTCAAACATAGGACTTTCATTCTGGAAACGTCAGAACACAACACAACTGTGAATCTGAAACCATACAACTATAAATTTCTTCGTAGCCATACGACTAAAAAATTGATTTTTGGTTGAAATTCACATTTGGTAACTGCCTGTATGTCCTCCTAAAAAGCTCGAGACACACGGCTGCCATACAGACAAGCTCAAAACATAAACTGGACTAGATTCTCTGGACATCAACACAAAAAATCAACGAAAAAACAACGAAAATGGGGGTTTTACAGGCCAACGAATATACTGAAATAAAAGGCGAATATTTCACCTTTTAATATTCGCCTTTTATTTCATTATATCCGCCTTTTATTTCATTATATTCATTGGACTATAAGAAAACCATTTTTGTTGGTTTCTTCGTTGATTTTTTGTGATATGTCAGGCCAATGTGGTTTACGAAATTATCTTAGATTCTCTGGAGCATGGCGGTGAGTCCCCCCCCCCCCCGCCCCCTTTCGAACCGCCCCTGCAAGCCAACTTGGCAGCCCTAATAACCCCTTTCAAAGCTTGGCTATTGTCGAACGGACTTCACTTGGCGACAAGAAATTTCCGACTTCTGAAAGCAGGCGTGTAAGCCCATTCTAAACTTCCTTCCGTAAGTTCTTCTTTTGCCGCTAGATGCGCTACTGTAAAGTAAGCAACGACATGTTAATTATTGATATTTATTTGTTATATTTGATGGTGCAAAACGGATACGTCAGCTGAATTTTATTGGAGCTATACTTCGGCCCTTCTTGGCAAGGGTCCTCTTCAGGCTCAAAACCACTCAAGTTGGAAAAACGAACTTGTGGGAAACACTTGGGTTTCCGAGGTATCGGTTTTGCACCATCAAATGATTTGGAGTTAGCTTGGGCTGAAGGAATATTTATGTTTATTTGTTATTTTCAATTTATGTCAAACTCTGTTTTGTCAAACTTGGTCAAATTCGTCAATTCTGGCTTCCGACTTTAGTGCTGACTGACTTTTCCATGAGGCGAATGCGCGACTCGGTATGAACCGAGAGCCCAATCTGTTATTCCTCCTTCAGATAACTCATACCAAGAACTAACCGAGGAACTAACGAGGGATTATTATTGTTTTTCTAGCGCATCTGGCGGCAATTCGTCATTGGATTTTAAGAAGGGCGTATCTTAGAGCTCGGCTCCGAGCTAAAACAGACTCGTTTCTTCAAATGGTCACCCCAGGAAGAAAAAAATCTATAACAGCCCTGCATTACTGTTTCAGGACCACTTTCATCTGCCAGTGCAATGAAAAAAATTACACATATATATCAATAAATAAATTAAAAAAATTGTCCAACTTCATTTTCATTCAGCGGTCACCGCGTGATCAGCCGCCAATGAGTTTGGGACAGGGCCATATCACATACAAAAATAGTCATTTTTATGGGCTTTTCCCTCTGAATCTATATCTTTTTGTACTTTTCTGTCCGACCCGCAGGCACACCCCCCCCCCCACCCGAAAAAAAATCCTGGATACGGGCCTGGTTTGGAACATTTCTACCTGGTTGCGATCTCAACCTCTTATGCTCAGCTAAGATCGGAGCTAACGGGACGGAAAACCCAAACTGAATCACCTCAGAACAATTCGATCCAGCGAAACAAGTTCGAAACGCTATCACAAAACATTGCATCGTTCACGCGCTATGAAATTCTTTACTTTTTTCATCCCAGCGAAATATTCGTCCCTGTTTGACCTGGCAACCGCCGCCGGATGACTGGACAAGTATGGCTGACGTCATACCTGTCTTTTATGCTGCTTTCACAGTGAAGCTACCTCTGTCTGCAGAGAATTTACGCAAATGCGAGATTGGATTCCAAGTACATTTTTGCGTCTGTGTTAGCACAACAAACCCGCAGGGAACCCGAACCAGACCATGACGAATCTTCTTGAGTACGATTCCAACTGGATCAAATTTTATAAAATTCGCATTTCTGGCACTTGCAAATCCCGGGGGGTCTCTCCGTGACTTTTCTTCTTATAGCTATCAAATTCTCTCAGTGTTTTGTCTACAGGACAAAGTCGTAAAGAAACACTGTATCCCAAGTTTTCGAACAAACAATGTTTCACGTAGGTTGCAACTTCGGTGTCAGGTTCCACTGGTCTTTCTGACTCAAAGGTCTTTCTGACTGCACTTCAAGAAAAAGATCATGCGGTTCGACGGGTTTATGAGCACTTAAACGAAGCAGGAGACAGCTTTCCCCATACTGAGAGAATTGTGCTACAACAAACAGAAGAACGATGACGACTAATTATTTCCAACGAGCGAAACTTCTACGAGGACAACGGTGGGACTCATATTCGCCACTCTTGATTCTGTAATGCTCGACCCAACAAAACGTAGAAAAGCAATCTGCATCGCCGGCTCTTACCATACTAATAATTTGTATGTTCAAGTTCAAAGGAGAACGGGTCTAATAAATTTTTATTTTCAGTACTACGTTCGTTCACCGATTCAGCCTGGCTGACGAGGACCCTTACCAAGAAGGGCCGAAATACCGCTGAAGAACATCCTAGCTGATTTTCCGTTTTGTGTCGTTCTTGGGATCTGAACCCCCCCCCCCCTACGTTTGGGAATTCGGTCAAATTTCCTGCGAAAAATTCGGTCAAGACCGGCATGGCGGCGAAGCCGTGATGCCTTTTTCAAAAATCGTTTGTCCCCGCATTTCGAAATTGGGTGATTTAACGTGTTTATTGGTTCCCCTTTCTTTACCGATTTGCTAATTCATCCGACTTTTGTCCACTCCGCATCGATTTCACCGCATTCGGTCTGTCCCTTCGTAAATTCGGTGATTTAACCTGTTTATTTGGTCTCATTCTCTACCGAATTATGGTTCAGTTCAGTTTCAGTTTATTTCAAATATCAACACATATCGTGGCTTGGGGCCAAATGGCGTGTTGAATACGTCAATATACATGAAGGCAAATCAATAATGTCTGTCATAGTATCAAGAAAAGGTAATTTGGTTGCATTCGGTCAGTCCATTCCATAATTAAATTCGGTGATATTCATTTGTTTCTGATTCGTTACCGAATACGGTAATTCACCGGATTTTTCTTTAGTCCCTTTCTATTACTAGACTTGCCGAATTCGGTTGTTTTAGGCTCGATTATAGGTGGTTCTAACAAGAGTTTATTCCATTACGAAATTCGGTTGTAATACCGCTCTCGACCTGTTCCTTATTTTTTAGTTACTTTTTCGGTATACTGCGAATTCATTATTTGCTTTAACCCAGTTACTGAGTTCGGTAATTTAAATGGCATTTATTTAGCTCTCGTTCTTTACCATTTACGGTAGCTTCAGCTGGTTGCTGTTCATTTTTTTACTTCTTAAGATTGTAGTACTTCAGAAATAAGCTCGTCTCTTGACGTGAAACTAGCCCACTTTTGTTTGCTGAAATTCAGAGCAAATGTACTTTGTAACTACTTTACCGTGGATCGCCCCTTTCGTTGCCAGACAACTCTGGGTTGAATATTTAATCGTGAGATCGCAGAAAGGCACCCTTATCATCCGTGTTTCCACAAAATTTCGCCTGCGGCGCATTTCGCAGTCTTCACTAGTTAGACAATGGCTGCCTTATTTCGTTGGCGTTTGAGGCTTGGAATTTTGGGGGGCTTGAACGATGTTAAAAGCTAGCTAGAATTTGCATGGGAAGTATAAGAAGTATAACTATAGTTAAATGTTGCCCAAAAAAAAGCCGGATTCAAAAAATTTGGCCTGCGGTGCCTTATTTAATCATGGACACACCCGGTAGCGACGTTGTCGCTATGCAGCAACACCGTTTTTTGCTATTGAAAAAAAAAAAACAGAATCGGAAAAGGAGGAAAACGCGCCAATTTTTCTCTTTAGACTTGTTTGTATATACTCTGCAACTTTTTACGTTGTGGCTTCATGAAGGCAAGTCACTGTGTTTTTACAATTCTTTTGTAATAAATTCAGTAAAAATCAGGTACCGAATCGGTCATTACCAAGTACGCCCCCCCCCCCCCCAATAAGAAAGGCTCGGGACGCCCCTGGGTCGTGTTATTTAGGATTCCTGGTTAACTTGGGCTGAAAGACTATTTACGTCTACTTTCATCTTTATCAGAATTATGGCTTTGATTATACTATACGGTTATTATGGCGGGCAAGAATCTTTTTGCCTTTTAAGGGGATGTAAAGAGGAGAGATGAAGTTTGAACAAAGATCTATTCTACCCGTTAACGGACAAGTTGGAGTGATTTTTCGCGTGTCGTTTTCGGCAACGGGTGATATATGAAATAATCACCAAATTCTTCTTCCGGTGTGGACAACAGCAACACTGGACCAAAACAGCCGCAGACAGTTCACGCAGGAGGACACCCGCCTTATCTAACTCAGATGAAGAGGATACTCTCTGTGAACAAGGCCAAAGGTTTCGATGGGATCCCAAAGGTGACTTTCTGATACAAATCAGAAGTTCCCGAGATACTTGACCCCTTTAAGACTAGAAGGTATGCTTACAGAAAATTACACACGACTTCGGCTGTTTTTATCCTTTTTCCATATCCCTTGCCTTGAATAACAATCTTGGCAGTCTTTCGGACGAATAAGCTCCTCGGAAGCAACAATCGGTAGCACGAAACGTCACGTAAAGAGAACAAACGTGGCACGCTTGATAATCAGTGTATTACTAATATAGAAGACATGGTCCACTCACGTAGAATCTGCTTGTCCGGCAAGAAAGCAAAGTTCAAACATGGATTCACATGTCTATCCACCCCTATCTCGAATGCTGTCCTCCAAATTCAGCAAAAACATCTGGCAAAATTAAGGATTTCGGACGGAACTCCCTGCGGATTACTTGTCTAGCAAAAAAATGAAGCTCAAAAATAGATAAAGTATGTATCTACCCCTGTTTCGAATATCTAATCGACTTTCGAAAAAATATTACTCCCACAAAATTTCCAGTTCTGGCCGGATTGCGGGTAAACTATTTGTCTGGCGAGAAATAATAATAATAATAATAATATAATGCAAAAATAAGGCACATGGCCTCTACAAAAATGAACAACAAATTATAAACTAAATTTCTCTTCTAAACATTTCTGGGCTAAATGCCCTTAGGCCATAGTAGCTGTCGAGCCTGGATTTGAAAGCGTCAATGGACGGGGAACTGATGACCTCTTCCGGCAAAGCATTCCATTCTTCCACTATTCGGTTCTGGAACGTCCAGCGACCAATGTCTTTGACAAATCGCTGTCCCTTCAGCTTGAGTGAATGACCACGAAGGTGGCTCTGATTGAACTGTACGATTCGCTCGGCTGAAACATTATCGTAAAAATTGTGGCAAAGTTTATAGAGCTCAATCAGGTCGCCTCGCAGGAATCGGTATGCAAGTGTCGGTAGACCAAGACGCTTGAGACGCTCTTCGCAGGAGAGTAAGCAAAGGCCTGCTGGAAATTTCGTTATTCTTCGTTGTACCTTTTCTAAGGAGTCCAGGTCTTTGTTATAGAACGGACGCGTTGAGCAGTGGCCATATTCTAATATTGGTCGAACCAGTGACTTGTATAAAGCTACCAGCATTTTCTCATCAGTGAGCCTGAATGAACGACGTATCAGGCCCGCAACTCTGCTCGCCTTCGCTATGATCGAGGCATAATGCTGGCTAAAATCGATTCTTGTGTCCACAATTATCCCTAGATCTCGCTCCGATTCACTCTTTTTTCAGATATGAATTCAGCACGTCTTCTTAACCCTAAATCGACTATTTCATTGGCTTTTAAATTATGTTTTTTTCCGCTCCTTAATTTGACAGCCCATCCCTATTCTTACACACAGGGGCGTCACGACTGGGGGAGGGAGGGGGGGACGTCCCCCCCCAATGCTGTTGGCCAGTTGGTAAAAAATACCGAGTTGGTGCGAATCGCCGCGATTTTTCGTCAAAACAGTTGATTTTTTTTTTCATGAAAACAGTCGGTTTTTCTGAAAATCAGTCGATTTTCTTCAAAAATGTAACTTTTGTTGTTGAAAAGAGTCATTTTTTCTGCAGAAAAAGTCGGTAAAAACTACCAGCCAGTCGGTAAATGCCTCGCCCCCCCCCCAAACATTTTGGCTAGTAACGCCTCTGCTTACATATACGGCTACAGAGCCCATTTACGAACTTTAACTATACTTTGGCCCAAAGAATCGTCATACTAAGTCTGAATAAAATGTCATAAACCCTTCGAGAGTTATCGTGCAACTTACGGACGGACAACTTTTACGAAGTCAGAACTGTCCCGTCAGTTTCGTTTTCGGATCGACCCAGCTCCTTACTAGCACCCCTTTACGATGCTACCTATGCTGCTGATTTTAAACTTTAAGAGATTACTTTACCAGTGACCAGTGGGCCAACAAGAAGCCTAAAGCGTGTTCCACCCTTCTAACAATAGTAGCCTAACTATTATTCAACCTACTATTTTGTTCGAACCTCTAGAAAAGCTAATACGCAGACTGTTCCAACCTTCTCGAAATAGTAACTGATAAGAACTATTTGCTTACCATACTCGAGAGCGTAGTGTGGTAAGTACGATCTCTAAGACGTGACTGGCCCTATCAGCCTGCGGTAGACTTGACGCCAAGAACCCAGGATCCGTGACGCCATGCGTAGCAACTACGGTACGTGTATACGGTATATGCGGTAGATACATGTTCCAGCCTACAAGGGGGAATACACTCCAGTTACCATATTATTGGCCAGCATTAACACATCGCAGGGATTCGCTTGCATCCGCGCAAGAGTTTGTCCTTTGAATAAGACTATTCGAACACTCAATTGTTGGGCAAACTGTACCGAGTTGTTGCGAGTTGACACACCCTCGGATATGCCTGCTAAGATTTCCAGCTAACATTTTAGGTAAAAAAAAAGAAGTTGCAAGATCAAACAGGCCAAGAATGAAATGAGAACAGACTTTACTAAACGAAAATCCAGCTAATATTGACTTCAAACATAACGACGTAGCACAAATAAACAACTGAACGCTAACACCACTTACTCCACGACCTAACACTTCCCCATGATCGCATCAACAGAAAAAGATAGTTTGGCTTTCTTTGGGCTCTCACTCAAACGCGCAGGTTGCTCAGTCCTTTGAAATCGTGCCACAGGCAACGTGGCAACCCTGGCATGCTTTTGCAACATTTCACTGGCAACTACGATTCTTCGCTGCAGCTCGGCGGCTTGTTGATGCCTGTAAAGCATTAATCCGAATTCAACACTGAATGGTAAGGCGGGCTGCAATACTGTGGACAGCATCAGGCGATGTTGGGTTTCTACGGCTGCTTGTTCGCGGTGCAGCATCACCTGCTCCAGTTCCTTGTCTGCGAAAGCTTTGCGTTTGCGCATTCGTTCACAAACGCTTTGAGGAAGCATGGGGTTTGGGGCGTGGGGGGACATACAGCTCATCTTTTGTTTGTAGCCTGGAAGAAGGGGTAGAAATACATTAGTGTATAGTGACACCCGTACCATAAATCACAGACGCTGCATTAAACGTTGACATAATTTGCGAAGGTTCAACATTGGGTTGTTGGAATTCCAGCAAAATTTCGTTAGAGTTCGTGCCACATCTTTTACAAAAATATTTTTAATTTAAAATTTACCACGTGACTGAGTATCCTGCCTGCCTTTACTCCCTCCTCGGACTACCTTCATATTTTTATTTTATAGTTAGGATGACCAGCATACAACATATACGATTCGATTAGGCCTAGGTTGCGTGTTCGTTTATGAACGATCGCACTAGCCGGTTTTCGGTCTTCCGTTTTCACCGTTTTGGTGCAGTTCATAATTTGGTACTTAATTGACATAGTGGTCTACATGTGCCTTTTGGAGGCTCGCCCCCCCCCCCCCCCAGGTTCAGGAGCAGCTGGACCTAGATTGCCCAATGAGTTCGTATCTTGACCGCCTTTGGAGAAATTCCGTGCACTTACAGATCCTAGCGGTCTGTAAGTTTCAGTCAGAGTTGCCCCCCCCCCCCCCGTACGTTGGGCAAATGCGCAGTGACGAAGTTCTTAACTTGGTAAAGAGAAGTCAGGTCGTCTTAATTAGCCTGACATAACATGTGCTGTCGCTGTGGCGTGTAGGAACGGGTTTTGAACTTAGGGAGGATTGACCCTTGTATAGCTTTAATTTACTTTTAGGGTGTTAAAGGGATAAACAAATGAAGTGGCAGTTAGGCCATTAAATGGTTGATTTTATGTGGCATATATCCGATACCTGAACTTGACTTGTACTACTACACTAAAAGTTTGAGCACGGATGCGCTTGCTGCCCTGTGATGAATGCTTCAGGTGAAATCCAGTCAGAAACAGTAATTAGGAACAAACAGAAACTGCCCAGTAGAACGTTCGACCAAACGTTCGTCCATTCATACTGAAAAATCTGACGAGACTATGAGATCGCTGAAAACAGGAGAGGACCAAGGAAAGTTCAAATAGAAACAAAAAGCGACACAAAGACCATACGAACAAATTAGCGGCGGTAAATGCCTTAGACCTAGAACTATCGAAAAAGTACAGAACAGATTCACAAAGGGATTTCCGGTTGACCTTAGAATCCCACTGGCTTGCTTCACATCTGGGTCCAGCATGAAGAGACTTCCTTAATACGACACCACAGCCCTGAAGTCAAGATCTTCTGCTGGACAAACCATGAACCAAACCAACCAAAGACAAAGGCCCCGTTCAGACTCGCGCGCTGTCAAAGATCGTCATGGTTTTCGCGCGCCTTTAGTGCCGACAATGAGCGGCGTCTTTGACAGCACTGGAGTTGGACATAATGAGCCTCTTTAGGTAAAGAAACATGACGCATGCCATTTGAGATGCATCGGCAGTTCAAGCTCGCACGTGCGACAGAACAAACGTCTCGTATTTTTCGCTACCGACGCTCGGAAAATCTAGTCAGTCCAAAGATATTTATCAAATGGAACAGCACTGTAAAAAGTTTTTCCGTATAAAGATTAAAGTTAACTGCAGTATTTGCTATTCGGATTATCCTTATCTCTACGCAGATAAGATTAGTACCAAATAGAGATAAGATGAATCCGAGTAGCAAATACTGCAGTTAACTTTAATCCTTATATGGAGAAACTTTTTACAGTGAGACGACGGCACAGGATCGGTGTCACATTCTTATGAAGCTGTCACGACTTTCTGGCCACTAGCCCTCTGTTTTAATATTCCTGAACCAACAGTGAACATTAGGTATGGAAATATGCACTAAAGAACTTACAACAACAACAAAAAACAAATCTTTCTGACAAAACATTAAAATAGTATAGTACTTTCCCCCAGATTTGTGTCGAGTTCGTTTTTGCGCTCGCTTTTATGCCATTTTAGCTGTAATACAATTATTTGTGTGCACATTACAGGGACATTTCCAGGTTGGGGGTTCGACTCCCCCCCCCCCGCTCCCTGAAAAAAAAAACTTGAAAATAATATTTAAAAAAAAAAAATACTGAAATATATTTGGTATTTTTCTGGCCTTCCAGCTGTGCTCCCCAGCGAAAGGAGTCGGTATCCCCTGGGAAAAATCACAATCGCAGAGAGATTGGTTTTGCGAAACTTCTAGTTTAACCGACAAAAAAAACAAAAAAACTGTTTTATTTATATCAGTCAAGGATTACCGTTTGCTAGGTTTTACGTGCGTCACAAATATGACTTGTCCACGATTTGGATCATTCTTATCTGTTCTATTCGTCTGTAGTGTCGACAAGTTGCTGGAGAAACACATTTGTAACCCATCTAATTAGACACCACAATGTTCTAACCTCCCCTCTTGGTTGACCTTAAAGCTCATCAGCCCGCGACCTCGTTTGTCCACGTAACGAGTTACAAAAGGAAGCAGGATGTGACAATCAACGAGAGGAAATGAAGTATAGGAAGTGAAGTTGAGTGAAACATACTGCCAACAATTTCAAAAGAATTTCGGAATTCTGATTAGACAGAATGGAGCCACCGTGGGATTTTACACAGATGAAATTTGAGAGGGATAAGAAAGTTTGATTCAAATGTGAGGGAGTGGAACTACGATTTTCTGCATAAAATTTCATGTGCTTATGTAAAGAAACAAAAATGAGATTTTAGAGAGTTTTCTTTGTCAGCTAACAATCCTTCTAAGATGTTGGCAAGGAAGAAATACAATTTCGGATATTTCGATTGCATTTCACAAATTCCAAAATAATTCGAAACAGAAGAACGGCCCAGACTGAATAAACCATAAGCAGACTTGCAAGCAAAATCAGAAGGACTTCATGACATGCAAAGGTAGAAATACAAAAAAGGGTGTTAACATGGTAAAACTTTTCGAGTTTAAAAAAGGTTCTGAATATGTGTCCGGAATTCGGCCAGTTCTTATCCCGGTTTTTTTTGTATCATTACTTCAAACTTTCACTTTCGATAAGCTCTTTTTCAGAGCTAAGTGTTTATGCACTGGGAGATCAAGGACAGGATTTGTTGTTGTAGCGTTAAGAACAGATAAGGAATAGGAGAAAATGCTCATTTAGCGGATGCGACGTGAAGAATTACCGATTAGTCTCACATAAACGCGGCGAACATTAACTTCACTGAAGTAATGAGCCTAAAGAATTACTTGCGTAAACCGTAAAAGCTGATTCCGCCGAGAGCGATTTTCGCTTTGCCCCTAGAGCTAGCCTCTATCACTGTCAATTAAAGTTTAACAGAAAATCCAACTTATGTGTGTGTCATGTCATTGAATACACTGAATTATTTGGATTCTGTGAAGTTTTTTTTTTCCACTATCTGTGGCCATTCCCACAGCGTAAATTCTATTATGACGCGGGAAATTTCAATCTCAAGACAAACGCGGCTTTTCAGTGGGCAGTGCTGAGATTCGTGAAGATTGGTTACTGCCTGAACAAAAAAAAACATGAATCTTTCACGTACGGCATACAACAAAAATACAAGCGCATAGAGGTAGACCCGAAATCACACGGAAATTCCAATATTTGAAAATCGATTATTCGAGCATGTCGGACGAACGAAGTAACGCATTTTCAGCGGGTCTTCAAGCCAATTTAACGGAATAAGTGATGGATAACTAGATTGTCCTATCCCAGCCCTTTTCGGTTAAACTTTAAAGATGAGCTATATATATACACAGTTTGATCAGATTTCGCATGCGAAATATTTGTCACAATGGAAGGACCAACTGCGATGGATGGAAATTTCGGAGCGAAGGGGATTCGCATCCGAATGAGAAGATCGGATGAGAATTTCTTTCTTCACTTTAAAATGTTGACACATCGCACGCAGGTTTCCTCATCGTGACGCAACTTTCGCACGCTTATTTTTGGAGCGAAATCTTATAGGGCTGTGTTTGCACTTAATATTTTGCCATCATTGCCCTAAATTAACCGGTAGTTCATGAGGACGTTATTTGAGGCTTGCGATGGAGCATAAGACGAGATTGTAGTAAAACAAATATTTAAGAAAAGGAAATATTTCTTATAATTATTTGTGTTAAGTCCGTTAATGTATTTATGTATTTTTTTTTGTCACGGTCCCCGGGATTTGGGTTATAATAATAATACCTTTATTTCAGCCAGAGGCCATATACACATAACAACAAGAACAGAACAACATCTAACAAACACTAAAACGCGCTAAGGACACACGTCCTTGAGGAGCGCCCTCCTAACAGGAAGGCAGCTGAAAAGGGGATCAGCGGCATTCCTAACAAGAAAATTCTCGGACCTGAAGATTCTCTGATGGAGGGACGCTTTAGACCGCCTCACTATCTCATTCAGTGAACAGCACCTTCGGGAAACAAGTTCGTGGCTCACGCTACAAATCGTTGGAAGTTTGTACAGGCGGCGGGCAACTCGATTGTACCCAGTTTTAAGTAGTCTGGCCGACTTGAGTGAAATATTGGCCACTAGAGAGATACCAAAGAGCTGATAACAATAGCACTGGAACAAGCGAGTTTTCACAGCATCAGAACAATGCCCAAATTTGAGGACGAGCATATTACCTCGCTTAAACAGCCCTCGCAGAAGCGCGGTAACATGATCGTCGTCTCGACAGTCATCCCGGAGGGTAAACCCCAGATAAGTAAAATTACGTACAAACACAATTTCATTTCCACCGAGCCGTACGCCCTTCTGAGGAACCGGTAAGCCAGGGGGTAGATAAGCCATTGCAAATGTTTTTTTCGTGTTAAACAGAATATCATGGGAAGTAGCATAACCATCGCAAATTTGTAGGAGCTGATTAAGGGCAAAAATGGTAGGCGAAATTAAAACGATGTCGTCTGCAAACATTAAATGATTGTAGCAATACCCGTTGATGTGGCAACCGATCCTCGAAAGGCATAACTTTAATGAAAGTTCATCAGTGTAAATAGTATTTTCGTATTCTTTTTAATATTTTTGGAAATCGGTGTTGGCGAGGGGAATGTGTTACCTCACAATATTTAGTGCAGTAGAAATATTTTCATCAAGGTTCTAGCTAAACTCTAGTCTCCACTGGGGGCGAATTTCTTTGCTGTCACAATTTATTTATTTTATTTATTTATTTATTTATGACCCGCTTTTTGCGTAACAGCGGAGTATGAATAAAACACAAAAGTAAAATACTTAAACAGTATTTAAACTTAAACAAAACAATGTAAATAAACACGACAACATTATTTTCATATAAATAAAAAACAAAAAAATTTCACAATCTACGCTTTCTTGAGCGTTTTTCACTTTTGGCAATAAAATGGATTTTTTTTAACTCCGCCGTTGTGGCTACGGTTCTCACGGGTCACAAACAAATAAATACAATTATCAAATGGATTAAATACCAGCCTTATTTAAGCGGAAACCCAAACTGGACTAGTAAATTTCACAATGTCAAAGAACCTCTCGCTCTGTTGACTGTTTATGCTCTGAATACTTCATAACTAAACTTCGGTTTCAGCAAATTACCAATGGCTTTAGCTATTTTAAGCCTTTGTCCAGGCTCTTTGACTTCTAGCAGAAATGGAAAATTTAAAAATAAACTGTTTTTCTTACGACGAAGCTACTCGTAAAGAAGCATTTCGGTCATGAACTAATATGTCGGCCTACTTCGCCGACGTGTATTCTGTGAACAAAACCGTCGGAGTACGATCCGCATCCAAAAACGAGACAAGGCAAGTGTGAAAATCAGTTTTTATCGTTCGGGGGGTGTACCTTGTACCATGTGAAATTTAGGTCTTTGGGTACAATAATTGATAAGCGATTACGGAGTAGGTTTCATAGGCATTATATAACTCGTGCATCGTCCATTATCAGGAGTTTTGCTTGGAGTGTTTGGATCTAATCCCAAGTATAGTCCGTGAAGCCCCGCACTTTGCTGCATTCAAGAACCCAATGAAATAGTTCTTCCTCGCACAACGGCAACTTTTCTGCCCTCTGACCCTTGTGCAAAGTTATCTTCAATTGCCCTGGACCTTCACGTTTCTGCCCTTGGCCATTTCTCCGCACTCCATCTAGGAAGACGATTTTTTAGACCCATTAGTCCCTTTTCTTTCTTTTTTTAAAATGTTTATTTATTGATCTCGTGCATTTACAACGTGTTGAAAGCTCAGTGTATTTTTTCCTTTTATTTGTCGATACTACACTATTTCCTCTCCTTAAGTGCGTTATTAAAACCATCATCATCATCATCAGAGTAAGCAAGAGTCAGTCCGAGTCAGTCGTTTTCTTTTCTTTATTTGTCTTTCTTTTTTTCTTTTTTTTAGTGTTTGTTTTAGTAATTAGAAATGTAATGTTAGTAGTAGTATTTATTGTTCACTAGTAGTAGTATTTATTTTTCATTCGTAAATAGATGTGAATTTTGTTTTTCGCCTATTGTTTAACAAGTCCCCGGGAATTTCCCTGCAGGTGATGCAGATTATGTGGTACATATTTGTTTGTAGTAAACGTAATTTAATATAATCTAAAAAATCTAATCTCGGTACGACGAGTTCTTTAATCACATTTTCCTATACTTCAAAACATTCAGATTGGATGCTAGAGAGGGCAGCAATGTAATTAGGCAGAATAACGCCCTTTTTTTAAGGGCCGTCTGAAACCAAGCGATGGCGGTAAGGCGAAGGAAAATTCGTTCGTCAAAGCAAATTTCTCCAACGGTGGGAGCTAGACTTAAGTGAAATCACCCAAATCACCGTCCCGGACACCAATGGTTTTGAATTTCACGGAAGAAATTCTTGACCCCGGTGGCCATTCGACGCTCGGCAGCTGGGGGATGTCCCTGAGGTCAAGACAGACGCGGCCATTAGGAGATGTCAAAACCCTAATGACGATCAAGTTGGAAACTCGAGACGATAAAGTTTTAAATTTGCTTAAATGGGCTTGTGTTGGATCCAAGGGGGTAGGAATACTCTTGATGACTAACTCTCCTTGCCGGTGCAAAATCTCCGGGTACCTAGAAGAAGAGCCACCTCGGGTATCACAGCTGCTTCCGAAGATGGCCGTGATTGTTTGAACAGGATTTGTTGTTGAGTTTGAGTCGTCAGTGAGACGTTTTTTCGTTCTTCCTGAGGATCCCTGTTGTGTTTTTGATAGAGTATATCTATTAACTCTGAAATTGTATTTCAGCGTTCTAGCATGAATGACAATGTACAGGCATCATCAAAACCATAAAAAACCATGTTACTCACTTTGCAAGACCTCTTTGGCGAACGAGCTTTGCTGTAATGCCCTCAAATGTTTCTGATATTGCTTCTTCTGTTCAAGGAGGTTTTCTTGCGACTGCTGACATTTTCCAGGCTTCCGGATTCCCTCACCGCTCTGCTGCCTGAAATAAACCCAGCTTTAAATAAAGAAAGCTCCGGAATGTCCTGCTCCCCCTTACTTTACTTTAAAAACCTATCCTTCACATGAAGTTTTAGAAACAATAAATTTTAACTGAATAGCCAACTTATTTTGTCTCATCTAACTGAATACACTGAATTATTTTGGATTGGAAGTATTTTTTTATTTTCCCTTGCTGTAGTCGTGACGTTAAAAATATCTACGGCCGTCTCCACAACGCAAATTCTTACTATGACGCGGAAAATTTGAATCTCAACACTAACGCGGCTTTTCAGTGGCCAGTAATCAGCTTGTGGAAAGCAAATCACTGTGTGAACACTTACGTTTCGTAAATCGTTTTGTCAAGCATAAAACACAGATACAAGCCCATAGAGCCACCACAAGTCCGACAGGGAAATTCCATTATCTGAAAACTGATTATTCGTGAGTAGCGGAGAAAAGAAGTAACGCATTTTCATCGGGTCTTCAAGCCTCTTTAAATTTACAAGATTATCACTAGACTGTCCTATCCCGGACCTTTTCTGTTAAACTTTAACAGACAATAGATATACCCACTTCTTAAGATTGCCAACCGCCCAGCCTATAATCCCTTATCTCAGCGCGTGGCAGCTGTGCGTTTAATATGAAACAAAACGACCTCCGCGAAAGTGGCGTTGACATTTTTCAATCTGTAAGCACACAACTACTTTCTACTATTGTTTCCATTTTCTTGCGTTGGTCGAAAGCTGTTCAACACGAAGGATACAACACTTTCCACCTGATTGGCATGCCTTGCTTTCGCGATTTCTCAACACAAAGGGCGTTTTTTTAATGAAGCAAAAGCTGAGGTCAAAAGAACTAAAAAAAACGGATTCGGGACAGGGGCTTTATATGATGGAGGGGGGGGGGTGAGCTGTGACTTTACAAATCAAAAAAATTGTCGACTATGCGTAGACCTATTCAGAGTTCACATTTGGCACAGATTGGCGCCAAGACAAGGCAAATTTGGCGAGCAGCCAACTCGCCAAAGATACAAGTATCACGTGCTTGGGAGGAAGGGGAAACAAAACAGTCATGATGAGAAGTAAAGAATGAGCCGGGCTTTCGCCATTGCTTTCTCGATTATTCCAAGGAGGGGTCCTGCCGCTGGTCCAAGAGAATCGTCGGTTCCCGTCGGCAAACTCAGCAATTTGCGACAATTTGAAATCGGGGACCTTGGCAACTTGGTCCTCAAGAACTAAAAGAAGCTTACAGAACTACTTCGTGTGGTGTAGCGTGTTTTCAGAATGGAGGAAGAATCCCCATCTATGGACTACGATTAAGAGCTGGAAGAGATTGGCGAAGAGGAACAAAGACGACAGGGCCCAACCAGCACACGACGTCGACCCCTGTTTCCTGACCGAAGATTAAAAATTAAGTGTCTTTTTCTGTGTTTGTTTGTGTTTTGTTTACTTTCTTCGTTTACTCCACCTTTCCGAAATGGCGGGTCATAAATAAAGTACTTACTTACTTACTTACTTAAAGACAGGACATTCTAGGAGACGAATGGCAAAAGAAAAAATCGAGACTTGACGAGGAAGAAGAAGTAGAGGAGGCGATCGAGGAGGGCTCTGGCTTAGTACTAGTTGCAGTAAACAGACTGCAGGGCAAACAGAAAAAGAAAAAAGTCAGTCCTATACTTGCCAGGTTGATTAACGATCTGTTTAGTGACCCATCAACGGCCGAGATTACCAAATCTGTTCTTACAAAGAACGAAACTGCGTCGATAACAGAAGACTGGGGCTTACCTTCGGAGCTGAACTTGAGCCGCCATGATCTTTTGTCTCTCCACAACCAGCAAACAGTTTGGGCATTTGCAATCTCTCCAGCGGCACATCTTCTTATGCCCTTTTAGACACGAGACTACCCCGTGATTCCGGCACCGGGCGCATTTCGGCGTCCGCAAGTAGCGCTGTTTCGTCGGACTTTTCTCTGCTTCAGACGACTCGTAACCGCATTCGGAACTTGATGAATGTGAAGAAGCTGGGCGCTGGGTGTCCATGGTTGCTATGATTCGTTATGATTCCTAAAACGGAAATCCTGTTATTTGTCTTTCAAGAGGAAATAATCGCAGTCCGCGACACTTTCTAAATTAAAGTGGGGGCATCGTCAACTTTTCTGTCCGCTCGTCTATCCGTAATCACGATAACTCCAAACACGATTAATATCTTAAAGGACCAGTCGTCCCTGTAGTGCCAATGCAAACCTACTTCCGGATTGCAGTCACTAATTCTTAAACCTGAATAAGTAAAATTTCAAATATTAGATTCTAAACCACCTAATCACATCACACTAATCTTCACACTTGTCCGATTCACGATTTTCCAAGCGCATTACGTTCCCAGCGAGTGTTCCCGTATCTGCTACTGATGCATAAAATCGATTATTTTAATCTTGACGAGTTTTTCCTAGAAGTCAATGGGTCTGGGAAAAGGCTTGAAAAAGCTAAAGTCGTGGATAATTTAAAAAAAGCACAGCTTCGTTTTACAGTATTCAGATAGTTTCGGATACTGGAACGTAAAACTATGTAGTGCGAAGTGTGCTTTAAAAAAAACTGATATGGTGTCTTGTCAGGTCAAGAGTGAGGTCAGTTTCTTGTGCTCAGCATCAGGGTGCAAAAGTGGCTTAGAGATTTAAGGACAGGCAAGATTAATTGGAATTAATTGGAAGGTTGATCTTGGATCTACCTGCGGGGGGGGGGGGGGGGCTGCGGTTCGGACTTTATTTATACCAAACAGTAAGACAAGAATTTAGATCAGGGGCTAAAGCCTATAAGAAATGATTATTTGTGCATGTTTCGGGGGGGGGGGGGCAATACCCAGGTCCCTATCCAGGAATTTATTTCGGGGGGGGGGTGCCTTTGGGGGGGGGGGTTGGCTGCTGGTCGGACAAAAAAGTACACAAAACACATAGATCAGAGGGAAAAGCCTATACAAATCATTAATTGTGTGTGTATCGGGGGGGGGGGTCAACCCCCTAACCCCCCCCCCCCTGGATACGGCCTTGGAAATGCCCCCTAGCCCCCTGGATACGACCCTTCCCGTGTAGCTGCTTTTCCTCCTCCAGTGAACCAATGTGAGAGACTTCTACGTCTTCACCTCCATTCAGTGGCAATAAAAATTATAAACAAAACATTAAATTCCTTACTAATCGTCACTTCTGCTAATTTACCTTCTTACTTCAAAAACATTATAATCAAACTTAATTTCATTAAGTTCATCCTGTCCAAAAAAGATAGCTGAAAGCAAGATATCTTGTCTCTTGTCAGGCATGTGTGTTAGGTAGGATGGGTAGTACACCAATAAAATGAATTAAATAACAAATTTCTATAGTAACTTTTTGTCTATTTCCTCTTCATTTGTCCATAATACTTTAAAACCCCTTTATTTTATATTTCAATTATAACAGCAAAAACTAATACTTTTTAATCAGATGTCCTATCCCATAACTTACAAACATAGAAAAAGTAAATAAATAAAACAATTGCAATTCTCGCAGGACTGGTGCCCTTCCGTTCTAACAGTTTTTCTTTAAATTTTATCTAAACTTACAAGAATAGCTTTTACCACTTTTAAACTCCGATAAAACGACGCTTATCTCAGCGGTAGGCAAAAGGGAACAGAACAAGAAAGAATGAAATAGTTAATACTCACAGGAGGTCCGCTCTCTGATTACTCGGCACTTAAATTTGATGTAACCGTGAAACGCCCGTATACCACAGTAAACTCTCCAGTTCCAGCTACTAACTAGGGAATTCTCCAAAATTCCGTTGTTTTCCAGCTCTCCAGTAGGGGGAGGAGCATGTTCGGCGCTGTAAGCCAATTGGAACATCTGACTCCTCCTCTGGATTATCATTCGTTTCCAGTACAGTTGGATACTAAGGTTCAGATCGGGAGGGGGGGGACTTCCCCCTCATACTTCAGAGAAATATACTTTCCAGTACTCACACATACCATCGTACTCTCATGTTTTGAGATTGTCAGTACGACAGTCTTATGCTTAGAGCTCACCCAATGGCATTACGGCAATTACCAAATATTGTCCTCAAATGAGCAGTTTTAGTCGTATGGTTACGAAGAGATTGTGAAGACGTGTGTCTTCCTGGTCTTCCCTCTTAGAATCAAAACTGTCTCTTCTGGGGTGTCAAAATGATAACAGCCAAGCCAACTCGTGAAATTCGCTTGCAAATGACCTGTTTCTAGTCGTATTACAAAAAGATTCGAGTCTTATAGCCTATTACGAGACAGTAAGATGTTTTGATTTTGTCATGAAGGTCCGATATTTCGAGCTTACCAGAATGACATTAAGGGCCATTCAGGCAGTATCCAAATTTTGAAGTTCATCCTGTGACGCACAGTTTGAACAAATTCAGGTCGTGTACCAAACTTGGCAGAAAAGAGGTCGGTTTTCAAAATTTTTGCCTGCGTCGCGCAGTTTCAATTCAACACAACATTTTAGAAGAAAAGACAAAATTTCATGTACGGCAAGGTTTCAACGTATATTTGCTTTGGAAGCATTGAGAGAAGGTAGCGAATGTACCACTGGTCACAGAACAGTGGACATAGCCAACATATGAATGAGTTAATGAAACAAAATTATTTCCCATCAAAATTGGCCCGAGAGGACCTAGACAGCGTAAACAAAACAGAAAAAAACAAGCAAAACAACATTATAACACAACAACAACTGAAGATAATACGAACATTAGCACAGAAAAAAAAACAAGCAAAACAACATTATAACACAACAACAATTGAAGATAATTACGAACATTAGCACGTAAATGAGTTGTATAAAACGTGGGATCTGTTTAATGAGCTTTCAAACTTCTTTATTATTGCGTCGATCGCAGTCAGAGGGTCGGCAAGGCGGTACTTTGTACTGATTTTTTTATTCTTTACCGATGGGAGGAGGCTCAGCATATACATGGCATACCGATAATGATAAGATCTAATATTCTGACGTTGGGATTGTAGCATTATACGCACACTTACAGGCAACTAGGGTACCGCAACACTTCCGTACTTTTTCTGAAAAGTCGGTGACTAGACCAAGCCTTGTCGATTTTAGGTCTGAGTAGAAAGGCAGACCAAGATATGTGAGGCATCCTGTAGGGACACTATACTGGCTACGTTTATCAGCTACGCCTTCCCATTAAAAATAAGCACCTCGCTTTTACTCTCATTGAAAGTTAGACCTATATTAGAATAAGACTCTGAAAGGGCGGCAAAATGTTCTTCAATAGGCTTAGCTTACCGGCTCAAATTCTCTATATGATTTCATCAGAAGCTCTATCTTTCATTTGGGATACCAAACTGATGTTCCCGTCAGAAGAGTCTAAAAAACTTCATCTGCAGTTGTCTCTGTTTGTGAAAGAGCAAGTAAATGAGGTGGGGTTTTAGGCTTTATATCTGAGAAACGTTGAATGTTGTCGCCTTTTTCGCCAGCGGTAGCCGTCTATTTTTCTTGTCCACAGTTACTTTTAAAAAAAAGCTATTCAGGAGGCAACTTAACTGTCCGACTGATGAAAATACATCTGAATTTAAAAGGTACAAAAATCAACTGTCAAAAATTCTTCGTTAGGAAAAAAAATTATTATAAACGAGAGTTTGATAAAGTTTGTTAGTCTCCGAAAAAGACTTGGTCACTGATTAACGAATGCCTTGGTAAAAGGAAGGACCAAAGTCTTCCAGATGAAATGTGCATGCCTGAAAACCAAGTACCTCTTAATGATAAGAAGGAAATAGCAGATGCCCTGAACGGCATTTTGCTAAAATAGGTGAAAAACTATCCGTTGCTTCATCGAGGTCAAGTTGTCAAAATAAAAATGATTTTAGAAAATTCCTTCCGCCCATCACATGATAAGATAATATTTTTAACACTGGTTTCTGAACAAGAATTAAAGAATGTAGTTACTCTTTTGAAAAATCGTCATTCTGAGGGTATTGATGAATCATCAACATTTCTGCTAAAAGAAATCTTCTCCCAAAATCTCGCGTATTTTATGTCACATACTGTCATTTAAAAACGGAACGTTTCCTTCGTCATTAAAAGATTCAAGAATGCTGGCCCTTTCCAAAGGAGGAGAGAAAACAATTCTGTCGAATTATCGGCCAATATCAATTCTGTCGGCTTTTTCTAAAATAATTGATCGTTGTCTGTACAATAGAATAGTGCGTTTTTTAGAACATTTTGAAATGATAAATCAGCTACAGTTGGGATTTCACAAATGTCATTCTACCGATCATGCGGTCCTGTTACTAACACAGTATGTCCATGACTTCTTGACCGGGGTGAAATTCCAGCTTCTATTTTTCTTGACATTAAAAAAGCTTTTGATACGATATCTCATGATATTTTAATGCATAAGTTGGATCATTACGGTATAAGAGGGCCAGCAAAATCCCTAATAGCATTTTATATTAAGGACCGTTCTCAATATGTTGATGGAGGTGATGTTTCATCCGAAATGACTTGAAAATCTAATATCGCTGGTGTCCCGCAAGGCTCAATATTTGGTCCTTTACTTGTTTTAATTTATGTAAACGACCTGAATAGTTCCATGAGAATATTTGGTTTAAATTTGCAATTTGCGGATGACACTGCATGTACTGTATCAGGGAAAGATATGGACAGTTTGAAACTTGTATTGGAAGAAGCTTTCAACCATCTTCTATTGTGGCTTGAGTCAAATAACCTAACTCTCAATGCTGATAAAACAAAATTCGTGCTTTTCTCTCGATGTAACGCTGCTGCTCCTGAGCTTCAACTAATTGAGTCAAGTGATTTTAAAATAAAGATTTCACGAGCAGCAGTCATGCGATACCTTGGAGTCCTCCTTGACTCTAATCTATCATGGAAGCCTCACATATCAAATTTGCGTATGAAGTTGGGGAGAAATATAGGGATAATGCGAAGACTCAGGTCATCCCTTCCCCTTGAAGCAATGCGATCACTCTATTATGCACTTATTCATTCCCATTTAATGTTTTCATCACTTGTATATATATATCACTTATATACATCACTTACCTGCCTTCCCCTAAATTATATTCAGAGAAGTCGTCAACAGATTCTCTTTATTGCTTTCTCAATATCCTTCCTTTAAGACATTTTGTGACTGTTGAATCTATCCTCTTCAAACTGAAGTATGACCGTGGTCTGCTTCCCTCGTTTTTTTCGTTCCTCGAACCTTTTCCCGCTTAAAACTATTGAACATGGACACCTAACTAGAAATTTTAATAAACTGTATCAGCCAAGAATTATAACTGAAAGATCGAAATTTTCGCTTCGAAACTCAGTAATTCGGAATTGGAATATTTATACTTCTAATTTGGACATTTCACAGTCAATTCAAACAACCAAACGAAAACTTAAATTTATGTTGTTATATTGAGAATTTGTTTCGTGACAAGTGAGTTGTTGTTAGTTAATGCGGATTGCCTTTGGGAGGTTAAGTTTGTTCCCATTTTATCTGGTTTTGAAGATACTGAACCTGGGGGATGTGAATACTCAGTCCAGGATCCTTCCTTGGACTGAGATCACTTTCCCTCGGTTCTTTTTATCTTTTATTTTTATTTTTATTCTTTGTTTCGCTGGACGTGTCAACGAGTGGTGTTGGGGACCGGGTACTGACGGGGGAATACGCATATTTCCATTTGTATGAATGGCATGTAGTGAAGTATAAACGTTGTATTTATTTAAAGAAGTTTTTCCATCCCGTGCATTACGAGTTTATCTTCTCAGCCTGGCTCTGGACATTTTGTTATTTAGTTTGTAATTAAAAAGACCTGAACCTGAACCAGAACTGACCTGTGACCGGTATGGTTATTGAGCTTTACCGAGCATTAGCAACCCACTTAGAACCGCCCCTGGGATCAAATCCAAGGACTTTTGGGCAATAGGCTGCTGGATTCCTGTAATATAACAAGAGCTACTAGCTCATATGGCACTTGTTACGAGTAGGTAGTACAAGAAAGTAGAAGAGAACTTCGCAAAACAGCCCGCTATCCAAAAATGCGGTTTGCACCTAGAATTAGGATATCTAGTTTCTCTCAAGTCAGAAAACTTGCGACATCACCTACAAGCCATCGCCAACCTGCCAAGTTTCAACCAAAAAAATCCACTCGCTATGTGCGAGACGTACCCAAGATTTCCGGTACCCCTTCCAACTCCAACTCTCCCTTCCAACCTAACTGGACCATCTGAGGCATTTTTGGGGGAATTTCCGGTACCCCCCCCCCCCCACCGTGGTCGGATCGGGTTCGATCCTTAAAATGTGTCATCTAAGGCATATGATCTCTGTACCTTCCAAGTTTCATTCAAATCACTCCAATTGTTTGACCCTTATTTGAGCCACAAAATTTCCGGGACTCCCCTTCCAACTCTGCCCACCGTGGCTGAATACCAGTCGAAAACATAAATGTCGCATCTCTGACTTATCCTCTTCCCATCCTTCAAGTTTGACTGAAATCGGAGCAGAACCTATCTGCCAATATCCGAGTCCCGCTCCCCCTCCCCCCCAAAAAAACCCTGGCCGGATCCTGTCCGGACGCCAAATAACAAATCAAGGTCGCATAAACTCGGCACTGTCCGACTTGCATCTTATTTTGTCCATCCGTTTGGTTTTTGGTCATGTCAAAAGCTTTTCACAACCCCCATGATGGTCGGATCGGGGAAACGACTATTCTCAAGTCAGTCTGTTCGGGTCCTTGATACGTCTTCCAACTTTCGTCCTAGAACATCAGGAAGTTCCGAACTTGCAGGATCGCCAGAATTAAGCCCGAATGCTAGATCTAGGTCTTCAGACTTAAAGGGTCTAGCACGGCAGCAAGATTATTTGTGCCACGCCGCATACGCCTTTTCTAGAGCTGCGGACTTGGTCCTTTCCCTCGCCGAAAGCTCGGTCCGTGACGAAGCTTTTGAATGCCTTGGCGACGGATTCAGCCTACTAGGCGCCTTACATTCTGATTCGAGTTCGAAGAGGCAAAACCGAATAATTGGTGAATTCGACCGTAAAATTGCAAACGGGCTACGAGGCCAGGAAATCAAGGTCACGGACCAATTGTTTGGCGACAATTTCAAGAAATGTTTGTACAAAGCGAAGACTCTAACGGACTTAAAAAGGAAAGAGCCTGAACGCCCGTTTTCAAAAAACGGTTATCAGTCGGGTCGGTATCAAAAGGGCCCGACGAAATCGTTCCAGTACGGACGGAATTCCGACGACAAGAGGCCTTATGAACCACAGGAAGGATTACAAGCAGAAGTCAAAAGCCCAGGAACAATAAATGAGGTAAGTTGTTCTTTCTCAGCATTCGTGGAAGAAACCATCGCTAAAGCCGCATTTGCACGGTCCACATTTTGTGCTGGAAGTATTAAGCGTTGTTTTGATACGGATCGATCAGCGGGATGCAAAATGGTTATCTCCCGTTTTTACACTTACCGAAAAGACAAGGAGATCGTCGTTGCATTTGTAATTTGAAACGTTTAAACCAGTTTCTTGAATACCACCATTTTAAAATGGAGTCTCTTCATACTGTTCTTCAGCTAATTATCTACGGGTGCTATATGGCTTCGATTGACATTGTCGATTTTTATTATTCTTATGCTGTAAGAGAGCAGGATCGATAGTGGCTTTGTTTCGAAGTTGACGATGTCGTTTACATGTATACATGTTTACCCAACGGATTGTCTAGTGTCCCACGAGTTATGACGAAATTAACGAAACCAGTGGTTTCTACTTTGCGAAAGAAGGGATTTCCTTCGGTCCTATATTAGGAGGATTCTTTGTTAGTTAACGACAACATCAAGAAATGCCAGGAAAATGTTAGACAAACTGTAGAGCTTTTGCACAATTGTGGATTTGTTGTAAGTCCCACAAAATCTGTGTTAAACCCTGCTAGAAGGGTCGAATTTCTAGGAATTGTTACTGATTCTGTTGCTATGGCGGTTTCTCTGCCTTCTCGAAAGGTCGAAGGTATAATTGCCAATGTCCGAGCTATTTTAAACCAGGGGTCCCCTCGTATTCAAACAATGTTTACAACGGATACGTCAGCTATGATTTTTCATCAGCGATATTTCGGCCCTTCTTGGCAAGGGTCCTCGTCAGGCTGTCAATCCTCTGGTTCAACTTCGGGGAAGGAAACAAACCTGTAATAAGATTACAGAAGATTACAGGTTTGTTTCCTTCCCCGAAGTTGAACCAGAGGATTGACAGCCTGACGAGGACCCTTGCCAAGAAGGGCCGAAATATCGCTGATGAAAAATCATAGCTGACGTATCCGTTGTAAACATTGTTTGAATAAATGTTTCAAAGTCAGTTTGGGCTCAAAGAATATTTATTGGTCCCCTCGTATACAGGCGGTTTCAGAGGTTATTGGCCTATTGATTTCGTCATTAGCGGGGTTGAACTAGGCCGCTTGTATTATCGTAAAACAGAACGAGCGAAAGTGAAATCTTTAAAGGACACCTGAACAATGAAACCATACTTGAACACACCATGGAGAATGCATTTACAGACATGGCCACGGAAACCATTCTTCTCCTGAGCGTGACGTTTTCAAAATAGGGATGTTCCTTTCTGGAGGTTTGCACATGCAGACTCCAAGACAAAAAGCGCAATTCATTCAAATCTTGTACAGCGCTGGCCGGATCGTACTGGAATTTCTCCTAGAGATACGGTGGGGCTTAACTGGTTAAAAAATATTCCAGAAGAAGGGTTGATTCGAGACATTTGTTCATTTCTAAAATTGTTCGGTACTGAAATAAGGGCAGATGCAAAATGGAGCAAAAATCATAGCTTGGAAACACTATTTCGTATTTAGATTGGGTTTTCTGCAGGCAATGTTAACGGAAGTCATACAGATAAGGATGATACTTGGTACGCTTCATTCAGGTGTCCTTTAAAGGCTGCTGGGGGTGATTATTCGCATTGTATGGAACTGGATAATGATGTAAGATCAGAATTAGTTTGGTGGTTGAATCTAGCCCAAAACAATTCTAAGTTGATTAAAGAAAGAAAAACTGATGATTTTGCCGAGTCAGATGCTTCCCTGTTAGGATATGGATGGCATGATGTCCATACAGGAGAAGTTATAAATGAGGAATGGTCTTCTGCAGAGTAATTAGAACATATTAATGTGTTGGAGCTTAAAGCAGTATTATTAGGGTACAGAGCTTTAAGACACCGTTTTTACGGCAAGCATCTTCGAATGAAAATTGACAATACCACGGCTGTAGCCTACATTAACAATATGGGTGGAAGTAGGTCACAACAGTGTGATGCAGTTGCGTGTCAGATTTGGCATGCAGTACTTAGTAATTCAGGATGGATATCAGCAGAGCATTTACCCGGCAGTTTGAACCAAAGACAATAATAGTGGGAAAGACCGGTGACTTCGCTAAACTCGGGTCTCTGAAAATCGATTGGAACGCCACCTAGCGTTTGGACTTTGTCCAATTTCCAGCGGTAGATGATTAATATAATCAAAGCAGAGGGCGTGAGTAGGCAATGTCTGTCAACATTAACTGATTCGAAATCGTGAATTCAACATTATTTTCCATGAAAAAGCGATTTGTTCTTTTCCTACTTGTTTTTATTCCAATTAAAGAGGAAATCTGAATGGAGAGAAAATGCTCATCATAAACAAAATATGCTTTGATGATGATTCTGAGGAAAGCGATGGAAGAAATTGTCAACAGAGCGATTTTTTAACGAAAGAACATCCGCTAAACGGCGCTGACTGTTGTGACTCATGGGGCTTACGGGAGTTTCCGGTCTTTCCCACTTTTACTGTCTTTGGTTTGAACGATGTAGCAGATTCAGCTAGTCGAAAATTTAAGAATGAATCAGAATGGCAATTATTGTCAGAGGTATATTCTGCCATCACAAAGCTGTTCCACTTTACCCCAGATATTGACCTATTCGCGTCTCGGTTAAACCATTTGATTGACGTGCATGTGTCGTGGAAGCCAGATCCTGAAGCTTACAAAATAGACTCGTTTCCATTCGCTTGGTCAGGCAGAGAAATATCTGCCTTCCCTCCTTTCAGTGTCATCTCCAGAGTGTTGGAAAAAATCAAGAGAGAGGGGGTGACAGGGATTCTCGTTGTTTCCCATTGGCCGAATCAACCGTGGTAGCCCCCCCCCCCCAGCTCCACCACAGTGTTCGAATCTGGTCCGGTTATGTCGATGATGTATCTAGGACTTGCGCTTGTTCTCATCAAGTTTCATCCCGATCGTTTCCATAAGCGTAACCTAAGTGTTTCCCAAGATTTCCGGTTCACCCCTCAGGCTCCCGCCAAAGTCACCGGTTCCGACCTTGTTTTGAACTGGCTCGTCTGAGAATTGGCGTCTTTCCAAATATCAGGTTTCATTAAGATCCGATTACCTGTTGGAAAGTTATAAATACCTCAAGATTCCGGATTCCTCATTCCTCCCCGGACCTGACATGGAACACCTGAGACGATAGCTCTTTCCACTTGCCAAGTTTCATTCACACCCGATAATCCGTTCAAAAACTGCCCGTGCCACTAGATTGCGTATTCCGAATTCCTCCCCTCCTCCCACGATGGTCGGATGGAGGAAGCAACTATTCTCAAACCCAATCTACGGGTCCTTGACACGCCTACCAAGTTTCATCCTCCTAACACATTAGGAAGTACCGAACTCACACGCCTATTAGAAATCCCCCCCCCCGCCCGAACTCCCCCACAGTGACCGAATCCCGTCCTGTTATGTCAATGACATATGTAGAACCTGTGCTTCTTCTTCCCACCAAGTTTCATCCCTACCCTCCACTCCAACCGTTTTCAAAGATTTTCAGTTCCCCCTCCAACTCCTCCCAATGGCACCGGATCCGGTCCGGATTTAAAATAGGGCAGCTTGAGGCACCAGGTCTTTCTAAATATCAGGTTTCATTTAAATCCGATAACCCTTTCGACAGCTGAGCTTGCCTCTAGATTCCGGATTCCCGATCCCTACACTCCCCCACGATGGTCGGATCGGGGAAACGATATTCTCAAGTCAATCTGTTCGGGCACCTGACAAGCCTGCCAAGTTTCATTGTCCTAGCAGTCCTAGCACGTTAGGAAGTACCGAACTCGTAGGATCACTAGAAACTCTATCCCCCCCCAACTCCCCCACAGGGATCGGATCCGTTCCGGTTATGTCATTGTCGTATTAAGGACTTGTGCTTGTTCTTCCTACCAAGTTTCATCTCGAACCCTCCAATCTAAGCGTTTCCCAAGATTTCCGGTTCACCCCTCCGACTCCCCCTCATATCACCGGACCCGGTCTGGAATTAAAATGGGGCGTCTGCGACATGAAGTCTTTCTATATCATAAGTTTTATTAAGAGATCACCTGTTCGCAAGTTAAAAATACCTCACTTTCCGGACCCCCCCCCCCCAAATGGTCGGATCGGGGAAATGAATATTCTCAAGTCAACCTGTTCGGGTCCCTTTTGCGCCTGACAAGTTTCATCGTCGTAGCACACCAGGAAGTACCGAACTCGCAGGATCACTAGAAATTCGCCCCCCCCCAACTCCCACAAAGTGAAATGATCCGGTCCGGTTATGTCAATCACGTATCTAGGGCTGGTGCTTGTGCTTGTTCTTTCCATCAAGTTTCTTCCCGATCTCTTCACTCTAAGCGTTTCCCAAGATTTCCGGTTCCCCTTCCAACTACCCCCCCTGTTACCGGATCCGGTCCGAATTTAAACTGGGATACGAGTTCTTTCTATATATCAAGTTTCATTAAGATCCGATCACCCGTTCGTAAGTTAAAAATACCTTATTTTTCAGGATTCCTCCTCCCTCCAGCTCCCCCTTTCAGATGGCGGATCGGGGAAACGACTATTCTCAAGTCAATCTGTTCGGATTCCTGACATACCTGCCAGTTTTTATCGTCCTAGCACATCAGGAAGCACCGAACTCTGGGATCACTAGAAACTCGTACCCCCCCCCCCAAAACCCCCGAAGTGATTTATGTCAATCATGTATCTAGGAATTGTGCTTGTTCTTTCTACCAAGTTTCATCCCGATCTCTCCACTCTAAGCGTTTTCCAAGCTTTCCGGTTTCCCCCTCCACCTCCCCCTATGTCACCAGATCCGGTCCGGATTTAAAATGGGACGTTTAAAATGGGGTCCTTCCATATATCAAGTTTCATTAAGATCCAATCACCTGTTCGTCAGTTAAAAATACCTCATTCTTCCAATTTTTTCCGGATTCTCGCTCCCTCCACCCCCACCCCCCAGATAGTCGGATCCGGGAAGCGACTATTTCTAATTTAATCTGATCCGGTCCCTGATATACCTGCCAAGTTTCATCATCCTAGCTTATCTGGAAGTGCCCGAACTAGCAAAACCGGGACAGGCAGACCGACCGACAGACTGACGGACAGAAATTGCGATCGCTATATGGCACTTGTCCGAAGGGCAAGTGCCATAAAAATTGGAAACAAAAATACAACTTAGCGGAAAAGAGGGCAGTATAACTTACATACCGACCTTTCATAACTATATACGTGTATTAAGGAAGTTCAAATAGGATGCATTCTAGCATTTGCAATATCTAGATCCCCATATCAAAGTCGCAAGCTCAACCCGGACTCGGTGCGACCCTGCGGATACTAGTGGCGGGATTCAGAAGCACGGGAATGGGAAAACCCAAATAGATCTTTACGCTTCATATCGAGTCGCGCATTAGCCCCGTGGAAAAGTCAGCCAGCACTCAGCACTGAAGTTGGAAGCCACAAATGACAAACTTGATGACGCTTGACAGAACCGAGTTGAGTAAAGCAAAATGGGAGGAAGAGGCATTTTAAGCAGTTTCAAACAAGGTTAGGCCTAAGAGGAACTGAAAATGGCAAAAGAAACCACCAAGAAGTAACGTGTCATTGTTTTCTTTACGATAACGCGCCTAGCGGTCAAAAAAGAACTAATCTTAGAGGAACTATTGACCTGTGAGACAGCAGAAAAGCAAGCTGTATCACTGGACAGTAAGTAAGCATTTGGCCGAGTAAAAGCTGACACGCCTTACGTTTATTGATTAGTTATGTCTCGGCAATCGTTGTGTATAGTTTTACGTCTTTATTTTTCTTAATTTGTGGGACTCCATTTCGTAAGGGTACAAATTAATAATAATAATAACACTATAGCTGTTATATGAATAAAAAGTAAACAACTAAAATATTTGTCAGAATATTTGTCTTTCAATAATTCGTCATGGTGAAACGTGGCCTATGTAAACATGGATATTTCAAGAAGAAAAGATACACCCACTAGGGTTACCCAAATGATTGATTTATGAGCTGGCGAGAAAGAGGAAAGAACTGAAAAGGTATAGTCTTATTTATTTATTTATTCTGTGATGTAGGCCAGAAAGGTATAGTGGGGGTAGGGCCACAGTTGCAGGGGTAGGAGCATATGGTTGTGGGGTAGGCCAGAAAGGTATGTTAGCATAGTAGTCAGTATAATCGTTTCTGTCGGTCGTTAATGACATTTCCACCTTTTTTTTTTCTTTCCTTTTTCAACTAACTCCTTTAAAGTTCATTGCTCACAGAACGCAAATCTTTTCCACTTCCATGCTGTTGCCCTTTCATTTCGCTCGGCCATGAACTCGTTTTCTTAGCGCCCACCGAAAGCGAATACTTGAAAGAATTCGCCAGGAAAATGCAGGTTGATGAACGGACAGGTTTCGGCAAAAATGGAGTGCCAGTGGTCCTTTCGGACTGACTATATCATCGCCAATAGGCTTCGAGCTTAATAGCCTAACTGAAAAAGAGCTACGACCCCAGATGGCACTCGGGTCCGGTTATGTCAACGATGTATCTAGGACTTGAGCAAGTTCTTCCCACCAAGTTTCGTCCCAATCCCTAAACTCTAATCGTTTCCCAAGATTTCCCGTTTCCCCCTTCAGCTCCCCCCACTACGATGCTCGGATCGAGGAAGTGACTATTTCCAGCTTAATTATTTAGGGTACCTGATATGCCTTCCAAGTTTCTTTGTCCTAGCATATCCGGAAGTACGAACTAGCGAGATCACCTGAATTCTGTCCCCCCCCCCCCCCCCCCTCAACCCCTCACAGTGCCCGAATCCAGTCCGGTTATATCAACAATCTATCTAGGACTTCTGCTTGTTCTTCCCACCGAGTTTCATCCCGTCGATCCCTCCACTCTAAGGATTTTCCAAGATTTCCGGTTCCGCCCCTCCAGCTCCCCCCAAAGTCGCCGGATCCGGTCCAGATTTTAAGCGGGTCGTCTGAAAGAAGTTTCATTAAGATCCGATCACCCGTTCAAAAGTTATAAATATCTCTAGATTTCGGATTCCCCCTCCCTCCACTCGCCCCACGATGCTCAGATCGGTGAAGTAACTATTTCCAACTTAATCTTATGGGGTCCTTGATACGCCTGCCAAGTTCCATCGTCCTAGCTTATGCGGAAGTGCCCGAACTAGCAAGACCTGGACAGACCGACCGACGGACGGACAGAAATTGCGATTGCTATATGGCACTTGGCCGAAGGGCAACTGCCATAAAAACTCCACAACAGTCCATCCGTTCTCGAGCGTAATCCGCGGATCAGGGACAACATTTCTTGGAAAAGGCGCCACATCTCATGCATGAACTCGAGGGCCTGATTGAAACACTTGATTACAGTCATTCTTGAACTTATCCCAACGATTCTAGGGCGGCACACAGAGCACCAGTCAGCCAGTTGAATACCCTTTTACGACATCAAATTTATCGTCTAATCTGACATGTCGGATGTCCCGGTTCCGTTCCCGGCGGCCTATCAAATCTCCTCTCGGGACCGGGTGTTGCATCTATATAAGATTCTGTCACACGCTCCATATCTCACGGTATGGATTGTTACAGAAACAACCGCCGCCGGCAACTTGGCGTAAGTGGTATTAAGTGACAACTTTGTTTTAGTTCCTTCCGACTAGTGAGACGATTTCTTTGCAAAATAAACTTGAGCTCCTTTTCACCATCATAAGGAGTTCTCACGGACGGCAAGAAAATAACTTTCATATTCGAATTCAGCATGTCTCCTTACAGGATGCAAGTCTGGTATCATTCAAGAGAATGGTTAAATCCCATTATTTGAAAAGGAAAGAAGTGTGATAAGAGGGATTTTTTTTTTTTTTTTTTTTAAATTTTTACCCCCCCCCCCCCACCAAGGGTGGGGAGGGAATGATATAGTGGATTCATGGTGGTTAGAATTACGGCCACAATCAGGATTGTGTTAAAAGTGGCCGTTAATGGTAAATTGTTTGCTTAATTTATGTGTTTTTAATGAAATTAAAAAAATGTCTATGTCCATGTCTTACCCCTAAGTAAACTATCTCAATAGCTTTAAAAAACAAGACCAAAGGTGCCGATGGGATCCCACAAATCTAATATTTGATTCAAACAATAGGATATTGTCTTCATCAGATCCAGTCTTCGCCAGGCTAATCATCAGAGCCAAGTTCAGATATACCTATATAACCCATATCTATTTTGACAATACTGACCGAGACTTCCTGCTTTAACTCTGCCAAGTTTCCGGTTTCGCCCGAATTCCGAGCAAACTACTAGTCCAGCAAAAAAAAAAGAAAATTTAGAAACAAATCCAGCGTCGTTGATGTTGGAACAAATCCAGCGTCGTTGATTCTAATCAACTTTGAATAAAAGTTTGACTTGAAAAAAAAATCCGGTTACAACCGGATTCAGGACTAATTATATGTCCGGTTAAAAAACGATTTTCATATACAGACTAAGCCTCTCTTCTTACCCCTTAATCTGTCATCTAATCAAACTTTTGCTTTTAACAAATTTTCCGGTTTTGGCCGAATTCCGGGCGAACTAGTTGCCCGGCGAGAAAATGGTTTTCCCCATCGTGTTCAGCATGTCTTTTTACCCCTAAATCGAACATTTAATCAACTTCTAATGAAACTTTACTTTTAACCAGCTTTCCGGTTTGTGCCGGATTCCGGACGAACTACTTGTTCGGAGAGAAAATGGTTTTCACCATCATGTTCAGCATGTCTTCTTACCCTTCAATCGACCAACTAAGCAACTTCATATAAAACTTTTACTTTTCACCAACTTTCTGTTTTTTGCCGGATTCCGGACAAACTACTTGTCCGGCGAGAAAACGGTTTTTGCTATCGTGCTCAGCATGCCTTCTTACACCATAGTCGACTATCACATTAGCTGTTTAAAATATTTTATTTTTTCCCTTAATCTGAACCCCCTCCCACCCCTAAATGTAGGGCTACAGAGCCCATCTACGAACTTGACCTTACCCTTGACCCAATGAATCCTCACACCAAGTCTCATCATCTAATTCCCTTCGAGAGTTATAGCGCGCACAGACGGACAACTTTTGCGATGTCATAGGTATCCCTCCACTTACGTTTTGGGACCCCAAAAACAAATTGCCCCTTAATTTGAAACCCCTCCCCCACCCCTAAATATGGAGCAACAGAGACCATCTTCGAACTTGACCTGTACTTTGACCCAAAGAGTCATCGTGCCGTATTTGAAAAAAATATCTCAACCCCTTCGAGAGTTATCGTGCCAACAGACGGACGGACTGTCAGACAGACGGACAGGCTGTGGAGGAAAATTTATCTCAGAATAGTAGTATGAAGTTGTACGAAAAAGTAGCATGGAGTACTAATCTGATGCTACTACATGCTTCTACTTCAAGAAGCATGCTACTATTAGCAAGACTGGATGCTCCTAGAAGCAAGGCAGGATGCTAATGGATACTACTACTTAAGATTGGCCCAGTCTGAGGCACATTAAATGATAGTACTCTTTACTATTACATATCAGCAGATGCAACTTTTTCGCACAATACAACTACGCAGGCTACACATTTTTCATCGGGGTAAGTTGCGAAAGGGGATCCGATTGGAGTGAAACTTGACCTTGACCAGATCTCTGAGATATTCCGCAGATGTGTCCAAACCGCATCCGACCATAGTGGGGGGAGATATAGGGGAGGTCGGAAATATTGAGAACAAGTGGAGGGGCTGGGGTTTAGAGGGTCTAGAGGCGACAGGTCCTAGATATTTCTCTCTTGGGGAAGTTGGAGGGGGTGGGGTAATGGAATGTTCGGCGTAAGTGCTCCGAATCGACTGAAACTTGGTGGATGGTAAGAACAAATGCCTTAGATGTGGCTTTGGTGAGTCCCGCATCCAACCACGGTGTGAAGTGGGGGGGGGGGGGGGGGGGGGGTGGCTGGTAATTGTGTTACATGCGTAAGCGTAAAAGTGATGGAAAGGTTGGAATGAAACTTGGACTGTACAATGTTCATGGGTCCTAGGTATGTTATTGTGAGATCTGAAACGGGTTTGGCTTTGGTGGAGGAACTGGAGGGAGTTGCGGGGGAGGTGAGGGGGGTCTACGAAATTCCGAGATAGTTTACCTTGGGGCCAAACCGAAGGAGTGATGGCGGCGAAACTTGGACGGGACAATAAAAAAATGCAACCTTTGTGTGAGGAGATGAAGAGTGAAAGGTCTTAAACTTGATGGGAGATGCGAAGGAATGTCCGAGTCTGTTCCAACCTCAGTGGGGAGATTTTTTTTTATTTTAGGTCGGAGGGGGGGGGGGGGTTCAGGAACCTTGTGGCACGTTAACTCTCGAACGCATCATCCGCTCCGGGTGGAACATCAGGACCGCATGCACCCTTAGCTTACATGTTACGATGCTACCTAGTACCTACCCTCTTCCGATATCTTCCATGTGCTATAGTGAAGCTACACGACAAACTCTCTTGATTCCTACAAAGAACTGATGCCGCATCTGGATCTAAACAGTTTATTTTCTTGATTGTCTGCGCTGTCTATTTTGCTATTGTTAGTATTTTCATTGATTTACTTTTCTTCTAACGTCTTCACATTAAGTCTTTGCAGCGGGTCAACAAAAAATGGTATTACTGATATTTCCACTGTTACGGCGCGGGCGGTTAATGGACTTAAATTATCACTGACAGCGATAACATACAAATCAGGGGCGTTGGTTCAATGCAGATCACAAACATGTCAAGACTTCCTTCCGATTCATCTCCCCGGAGACAATACACACATGATATTCTCCGTGTAGATGAGAATATTGCCAACTTTTATGTTTATATAGCAATTATTTCACTCTCACTGATGATGTATGGCTGAAAGAGACAGAGAGAGACGTTATTCTTCGCTGAGGATGGAACCGGAGATCTCTGAGTCGCACCTGCGACGAACTAATTCCTAGGCACAAGAGGAACTGATGGATATGAAGCGTGATCAGTTACATTTCTGTCAATGAAACAACCCAAATTAGCATCGGAAACAATAGACAGACGCCTTCTAACGTCAGATGCAGAAACCGAACACGTAGACGAAGCTGAGAATGTAAAGAAATACTTTCTAAGAAAAAAAATTGACCATGCCTATCGTTGTTGCCAAAGGGATCCTCTTTCCAGTTTCTCAGTATTACTTTCTCATCATACTGCGGTTACTGCGCTCTAGGTACGTTCCTGGTCGAAGTTTTGTTGGCCGTTCGCTTGACCGGTTGCTAAGTTCTGTTTTACCAAGACCAAAGGTGTCGATGGGATCCCAAGAATCTAAGATTTGATCCAGACAATTCGATCTGGTCTTCGCCAGGCTAATCATCAGAGAAAACCGAGTTCAGATATTCTATCTACCTATCTATACCTCTATAAGCCATATCTATTTTGACGATATTGACCGAAACTTCCTGCTTTACTACTGCCAAATTTGCGGTTTCGCCCGAATTACGAGCGAACTACTAGTCCAGCCAAAAAAAGAAAAATTCAGAAACGAAGCCGGCGTATCTCCTTATCCCTATAAAGAAATCTAATCAACTTTAAATAAAATTTTGACTTAAAAAAAATGCGGGTACAACCGGATTCCGGACTAATTATATTTCCGAGTAAAAAATGATCATTATATACAGACTCAGCGTCTCTTCTTACCCCTAAATATATAATCTAATCAACTTCAGATAAAGCTTTTACTTTTAACATATTTTCCGGTTTTGGCCGGATTACAGGCGAACTAGTTGTCCGGCGAGAAAATGGTTTTCACCATTGGGTTCAGCATGTCTTCTTACCCAAAATCAAACATTTAATCAACTTCAAATGAAACTTTTACTTTTAACCAACTTTCCGGTTTTTGCCGGATTCCGGACGAACTACTCGTCCAGCGAGAAAATAGTTTTCACCATCGTGCTCAGCATGTCTTCTTACCCCTAAATCAAACATTTAATCAACTTCAAATGAAACTTTTACTTTTAACAAACTTTCCGGTTTTTGCCGGATTCCGGACGAACTACTTGTCCGGGGAGAAAATGATTGTCACCATCGTGCTCAGCATGTCTTCTACTCCATAATCGACTATATTAGTTGTTTTAAAAATATGTTGTTTGTCCCTTAAATTGAACCCCCACCCCCAAATATAGGGCTACAGAGCCCATCTACGAACTCGACCTTACCCTTGACCCAAACAATCCTCATACCAAGTTTCATCAAAATATCTCATTCCCTTCGAGAGTTATCGTGCTTACAGACGGACGGACGGACAACTTTTGCGATGTCATAGGTATCCCTCCACTTACGTTTTGGGATCCCAAAAACGCCATCGAGATTCACCATTTTTCGACTCCGCTGACGATCCATGCCTGGTCGCGATTTCACCAACCTTGCCGGCAAATTCCGAACTTACTACTTCAACACGCTCGACATTAAAAAAAAATAATACTTTTCCCTGAAAAAATGGCAGACGAGGAAGATACAAATTTGGAATTTATCCATCAGATAAAAACATAGAGCTAATAAATAAGACTATATCTGGTGCGAAACTGCTAAATAAGTTTTTTTTAAAACGACCACGGCGACAAGGGAACGTCGACAAAAAAGCAGTTTTTAGAAATACGGAGACCTTCGAGTTTGAAGGAACGCCGTCTCCAAAGCGACAATCTAATGAACTGAAAGAAACATATTTAGGTGGAAGAAGTCGCGGAGAAAGGACGTACTTGAGAATCGCCAGCGTTGACCAAACTACCATGACGTTTCCATTTCCTCACAACGCAAATTTCTAGTATGACACAGAACAAGTGCGCAAGCGCTCAGACGTGGAGTGTGAAATTAAAATGTGTATCACATTTTATATACACATTTTATATACAAATGGCTTTAGAACCCAGACAATTCACATCCCCAATAATCAAACAAGTATTGAAATAACCTAGTTTGTAATCATCACTTTCAAAAACTTTAAATAGAACCGCAAGTATAAATGCAAAGAAATGATAAAGAGCTTGCACGATCAGTTAGAGATCGGAAAATGGTTTGCCAGCCAGTCTGACCCTTTAAACCTCTTTTCCATTATCAAGGTAATAACAAGTGCAATAAACCAAATCGTAGCAGCCCAATACCCCGTTTATCACAATTCATTGAGAACGGCCTATCATCGATCGTATGACAAAATAGTCCAGTTTTCAACTGTTCATTAAAGATTAAAGTACAACGCGTCATCTTATCTGTTGCTGTTGCACCAAAATCCTCATCCATAGATATATCTCCCCAACGATACAAGAGTTGGACTTGAGACATGTCATAGACGAACTTAACTCATTGGAAATTTGGTCCCAGCTGCCCCTGAACGGGAGGGGGGTCGAGACCCATCAAAATGAGTATTTACACCTTTTTTCCCTCAAGTATACTAGCTTAAGAGTTTAATTCCAGTCATGGGTCAAAAACTTTGTTCATGGGCAATCTGGGCCCACTTGCCCATGCACGGGAGGGTGGGGGTGGTTCAACACCACATATATATCCTGAACCCCTATGATCCAAAAACCACGAAGGAATTTCATCGCCTTATCTCCAGTTATTGTCAAGATAAAAACATTAAAACATTGGTATATTGCGACACACAAAAAGTAAAAAGAGACCCAAATGCTCACAAACCTACCAAGTTTCAACTTGATACCTGTTGATTCCTGTCATTGGTAACGAACTTTACTCCTGGGAAATCTGGGCCCGGTTGCCCAGGAACGGGATGGGTGGATGGGGAGTGCAACTTTAAAAGCAATTTCCCAGTCCTAGGATCTAGACGTACAAGGAATTTCATCGTCCTATGTCCGGTTGTGGTCAAGTTCTATTCACTGGGCAATCTGGGCCCATTTGTGCCTGAACCGGGCTGGGGTTGGGTAGACCCTCAAAAGGCAGAACTAGACCCCAATACCCACTAGTGTACCAAGTTCGAACTTGATGCTTGCACTGGTTCACAAGTTATGAGTTCCACAAAATACGTTGAAATCGGAAGGCTTCAACACTTATTTTTCGTAAATCCTTTTCATAAAGCATATAACACAGGTACAAGCTCACAGAGGTACAACGAATCCGACAGGAAAATTCCCCTATATGAAAACTGATTATCCGTAAATAGCGGAGCAATGAAGAAACCGGGTTTTCAAGCTTCTTTAAGTGAATAAGTGATGGGTAAGTAGGTCGTCCTATCCCAGACCTTTTCAGGTAAACTTTAAGGAGCGGCGGTAGAGGGGAGTGACTCACACCCATGCGTTAAAGATTTATAATTCACCCATTCAAAGGAAAATACATTCCTTGATTTTTCCGCACATCAGACGAAAGCAAGGACCGCATAGCACTCAAACCTTGCCCAGATTTCCATAATCCAACAGGTAAACAATCCGCCTTGGCTGATTAATAACTGGATCTGATCTAAAATCAAGTTCATACAATAGATTTCCTACCCACCCATATCGCCTTAGTTGCGTCCCAGTATTTCGGCTTTTATCTATTTAGATCATGAACCAGAAATATACCCACTACATGCATAATTTGCTAAAAACAATGGCACTCCCGATGAAAAATTTATCTCAAAATAGTACTATGAAGTAGTACGAAAAAGTAGCATGCAGTACTAACGATGCTACTACATGCTTCTACTTCAAGGCTACCATTTTACTGCATACTACTATATGCTACTATTAGCAAGACCGGACAAGTCTGAGGCACATTAAATTATAGTATTCTTTGCTACTACATAGTATTACATGCAACGTTTTCGTACTACTACCATACTACTACGCAGGCTACAAATTTTTCATCAGGCTGGACGTCAAGAAGTTTTTGGTAGGCTACTTCTATACCCGTTTTCAATTTTCTTCTGGATTTCCAACAAATCAACCCGAGCAAACGGGGGCCGAACTACCCATTTAACTAATGGCTTTTCCTGATTCAGTAACGTTCAGTTCAGTTTTAAGCTTTGTAGTTACACTGATCGGTATACTTTCCTTTCCACAACTTAAGCTTCCCTCCATTCCCCAAATACTGAGGTGCCGGCACATCTGTGGACGGGTTCACTCGCGTACCATGGTACGCTTTGCTTCATGTACCATCCCTATGCGCTCACAGACGGCGGGGAGCTTACAGATAACTGGGGAAGACACCGATAGCTTTGAAGAAATGGTAAAGCAAATATTAGCCTGGCGAATTGAAGGACTCGAGGACTACAGTCAGAAAACATGAATTCTGGCCATGTAGTTGTGCATGGCTTCTGGTAGGAACATGCTTGAGCACCCTATCTAGGGGCTTCGCAAGGGGGGGGGGGGGGCGGGGGGTTCAGCCCCCCCACATCTTTTTGAGATTCGGTAAAATTGTTGGGCCTCCGCCCAAAATCTTACTAAGATTGTTCGGTATTTTTTCGATAGCAGAACTGTTCGATATATTTACGGGGATTCGGTAGTTATACAGAATCCTAAATAGGCTATCTGTACAAATCTCTTCGGTATAATTGCCAGTATTCGGTAGTTATCACTAGTTTGGTGAGAGAATTTACTGAAATCCTTTGGTAATTTTTTGATGCCGGAACTATTCGGTATATTTATGGAGATTTCGTAGTTACACAGAATCCCAAATAAGCTATTGGTTCAAAATTATTCGGTATCATGATTGGGATTCGGTAATTTATTCGGTATAGTTTCCAGGATCAGTAAGTTAACCACGAATCCTGACTTTGTTCCAGTTTCGACGAAAGTATACCGAATATGAATACTGTTCGGTAGTCTTTCTATACCAAACAATTCGGTATAATAACCGGGATACGGTATAGTTATACAGAATCCCGAATATGGAATCGGTCTAAACTTATTCGGTATAATAACTGGGATTCGTTACCACGAACCTCGAAACTCGGAAGAGGTCGAGTGAAGCACTGGTCGCAGACAAAAGGGATGATCTATGATATCATCGATATTTTTATTTTGGATCCCTAAAATAATATCTAATCATAAATATTTCGAAAATTCCGCCTGCAGCACTTTTCGAATATTCTCTATTTTGTGGAAGGGCGCGTCATTTCACGGGGTAAGATTCATATTTAGAAACACTAAAAGCTAGAATTTGGATCGAAATTAAATTTTGCAGGAAACGCAGACAAAATTTTCGCCTGCCGCGCTCACTTTAGGTGATTATGGGCAGTATATTGACTGGACTATAGCTGATCCTGCTGCTGCTGCCGGAACGTCGCTCCACCCGGGTTCTGGAACTTCTTAGAGTCTCGGTATTTAATTAACGGTTACTGATAGAAGTTTTAAGAGGAACAGTTAAATTTTACCCTACAGAAAAAAAAAAATGATTTCGAAAATTTTCGCATGCGGCGCTCGATTTAATTTTCGGTTGGCTATAACAGATAGAAGCTGTACCCTCCATGTGGGTTTCGCCAGAATGCCGCCTAATACTTGGCTTATCGTCTTTCATGCTGCCCTTTATTGTTACTCTTTCTACGCAATTGTTTCTTTTCCATAATTTAAAGCTCAAATTCTTAGTTCTACAATTTGGTAATTTTTTTTTGAAAGATTCGGTAAAATTTTGGCTCTGCACCCCCCCCCCCCCCACCAAAAATGCACTTGCGACGCCCCTGACCCCATCCATAGGTATATACTTCGCCACCATTTGAGATTGCTCACGATCGACTTGCAAGAGCGGCTTCAGTGGCAATCCCAGAACTCCAACAGGTTAAATGTGACCATGTATGGTATGAAAAGACGTTTGTGCCGTTTTTCGTTACATTTTTAATCTTTTTTAGTGCTTACATTTGTATATATTGACGATTTCGACAAACTTGATTCTTACCATGATAGTTCGAGAAGAATAAAAGCGATATCTATCCATCTATCTATAGTACAGTCAATCTAAGGTTTAACCTCAAACAAATTGCAAAAAATTATTATTACAGAGATTATTACAGGTTTGTTTCCTTCCCCGAAGTTGAACCAGAGGATTGACACTATTGACAGCCTGACGAGGACTCTTGCCAAGGAGGGCCGAAATATCGCTGATGAAGAATCATAGCTGACGTATCCGTTGTAAACATTGTTTGAATAAAAGGTCTTTGATTTCACTAAGCTCAACCGTATTCAATGCAAGTTCTGTATTCAATTCAAGTTCTACATCTGAATCCTCGTCTGCAAGTTCATTTATCAGAATCTAGTGAAGTGCTGCGTCTACAATGGTATGGGCTCGCAGTGCTCGAGAAATAGGCTTACCACTTAGAAGATGAGGAACTCTATCGGAAGCGTCGAGGGAAGCGTACTTCAATTCAAAGATTTGATTGGGTGTACGTGGGGGGGGGGGAGGACAAAATATGCAAGATATTAGGACACGACTTTTTCCTGGCATTTCGGCATAGGAAGTGTAAATTTTCTCTGCGTGGATCCGACTTCGTGTAATATCCAACGTATATTAATGCACGCTTTATGTCGCGCGAGTGTGGGAGGGGGGGGGGCAAACGGCTCAGGGATTATCAAAACACAAAACCGAGTCCATATTCGTGATCTACGTACCAGATTTTCCTATCACCGACTTTTTAATTTTTTAAAGTTAATTTTTTTTAAAAGTCGTTATTTTAGAAGAAAAGACGAAAAAACGTCAATTTCGCCTCGACCGATTTTGTATATGTTGTAGAGAATTTTTTTCCGGTTCGAATGATACCAAAATCAAAACTTTTGCAATTTGATTGAGGTAACCCCTAAAATTAATTTAGATTGACTGTACTACTACAAACATGAACCTCTCAGGCTACTTCAAATCTAATCTCAAAGTGCTGAGATAAAAACAATCTAGTTACTCATCACTTATTCGCTTAAACAGGCTTGACGATCCGGTGAAAATACGTTACTTCGTTCCTCCGCTATTCACGATAATCGACTGTCGGATTTGTGGTACCTCTATGCGCTTGTACCTGTGTTCTATGCTTGATGAAAATGATTTACGAAAAATAAGTGTTCACGCAGTGAGCTAGCTTCCGCGAGCTCATCACTGCCCACTGGAAAGCCGCGTTTGTCTCCAGATTCAAATTTTCTGCATCATAGCAGAATTTTCGGTTGTGAGAACAGCCGTACAGAGTCTGAGCGTCATACTAGAGCAAATAGTAAAAAAAAATTCCCTTTAAATGATCCAAATAATACAGTGTATTCAGTTAAATGATAGAAAAATAAGTTGGCTTTTCAGTTAAACTGCAAGCTTTTCCTTCCCTTATATCCACTACTGGTTGTAGGTTACCATCAGGGCGAGACATGGTTTCAAGTATGGTATCACAGTTTTTGCAAGTTCATGTCTAAAACTCCCAAATATGCCATTGGTAATTATTCATGGATGATTTGTACTGCTCATGTAGGGAGTTTAGGAAGCTTCACATCAGTTAATGATGAGTGGCAAGTGCTGAGCAAGGGGGTTAGAGACTCTGCAATTCAAACCTGAGGGAAGTGAATGTACTCGCAGATTTGAAAAATAGTTATGCAACTTTTGGTGGAAGGAAAAATTATTGGTGTCAGGGAATAGAATTTATGCAGAATGGCGTACATTGAGACCGCCTTTAAATTGGAACGGTACTTTATTCTTTCACACTTTCATAAAAACAAAAATTGGCGAATACCGCCAGGTACAAAATATGGTCACTCCCTAACGAACAAATTGTCAAACGATCCAAAACAACCATCTCAAAATTTTCCCCTTAAGATATTTCGCGGCGGCCGATTGACTTCTAATTTTACCTTAAAACTCCCATGAGAAAGTTTCTGTAAACAGATCCGCTTCACTTTTTCTATCCGCCCACCCAGAGTAGAAAGGGTAGTCTGTTAATTGTTACAAAGAAAGCAAAGGCTTGACAATGTTTTCACGCTTGAGCGTTGCGACACATGGGGCGTGAACTGAAACGCGACGCAAGGAATCCTAGAAACGGATTCCAAAGACATCGAAGAAACTCGAGACGATGAGAAAATGCTCTGATCTCGGAATTAAGGCATTCCGGAATAATTGCATTCAAACACGGGGCGAGGCAATAGTAGGCTATTCATGCCCGACAACTTTGTCTAAATGGCATGATGGTTTAAACCAACACTTTCCAGGTTATCAATATTTAATTTTAACGTCATTTAACCATGTATTAAAATCATCCACTGCCGAAACGGATAAAGAGACGAATATATATTTATTCAAAATTGCCCAGCATGGAGAAGACAACAACCAGAAGCATTCCACTCTTTGAATGTGGAAGTGCATATTGTTTTGAGAAATGCTTGCTTTGAGGACCTGTAGGCACAAGTCCCTGCGACAGCTTTTGAATTTGGAAGAATGCGATAGCAAGTGTAATAATGTTTCATAAATTGTGTATAGTGATGGCTTGCCATCAACTGTTCTTTTTTTTATTATAGTGCAAAACGGATACGTCCGCTGAATTTTATTAGAGCTATATTTCTGGTTTTCCCACAAGTTGGCTTTTTCAACTTGAGCGGTTTTGAACCTGAAGAGGACCCTAGCCAAGAAGGGCCGAAATATAGCTGTAATAAAATTCAGCTGACGTATCGGTTTTGCACTATCAAAAATGATAAATATTCTTGCTGATGAAGAATCGTAGCTGACGTATATCCGTTGTAAACATGTTTCAAAAATGATTAGCAGTCAATCTGAGCTGAAGGAAAATTTATAATTGTTTTTTTTTTTTTTTGGGGGGGGGGGGAGGGGACTGAGACTACCCCACACTTTTAATAAACTGCAAAAAATAACAAACTATAGGTGAACACCAATATTTCCGCTTATCTTACACATTAATAATTCTTATTGCCATATATGCAGTATGTATTTGTACTTCGAAGGTCTCAACGGCAATGGTCCAGGAAAAAAACATTAAAAAGTAATCAAAATATTTACATTACCATTAAAAGAGGACCTATGACTTAGTCCCACCAAAACAAGCAGTGCAAAATTCTTTTTCAACCATTAAGAATTCTGTAGTATTTGTTACGCTAAGTACTCGCTAAAACTCCCTCTGTGGATAAAAAAAAAAAAAGATGTCTCGCAGTCCCTTGGGCTGCAGATGGGTTAATAATAAAATGTTAATCACACTGACCTTACAAGGGTTTATGTGTAAGCTTTTGTTTTCTATTGGTCGTGTTTCCTTTCCTATTTTCGTCTGGTCAATTCCGTCAGATCATCCAGATTTGAGGGGCAATAAATTGATTCATTGACTGAATGGTGTATCCTTTTATCTTTAGGAGATATTTTGTGTTCAACTGTTTACCTTTACTAACACTACTTTACTAACAAAATTCAAATTATTGTCATAAATTCAACTTACTAAATTAAACTTAATCAAACTTATTAAATAACGCATTACCGAGGACTCACAGTGGTGGTGGGACCACAATTCCGGATTCGCCTTTTTCCGGCGCCAGCAGCCTACCTCAGAACACCTCGCGCCGGACAATACCGAATACCAAAGCGCCAAACTTCACACGCTAAGTGATTACACTCCGAAACCGATTAGTAATATATGCCGAACTCTCAAGGCCTAGTCAGTTTTTATGGCACTTGCAGCCTCTGGCTCAAGTGCCATATACCAATCGCAATTCCGTCTGTCGGTCGGTCCAGATTTTTGGACACTTGTTCAGTTAGGGTACTTCCAGATGTGCTAGGACCATGAAATTCGGCAGGCATATCAGGGACCCGACCAAACTGACTTGAAAAAAAAATCAGTTTCCCGATCCGGCCATCTGGGGAGTGTAGGGCGAGGGAATCTGGAAAATTGAGTAGTGCCTAACTTTTCAACGGGTGATCGGATTGAGATGAAACTTGATAACTGGATAAAGGACATGTCCCATTTGAATTCCGGACCGGGGGGGGGGGGGGGGGGGGTGGAGGGGAGATTACCGGAATTCCGGTGATGTCAGTTTTGGGGATTTTCGCGACAAAACTTGGGAGGCATGTCAGGGACCCGACCAAACTAACTTGGAAACAATCAGTTTCAGGATCCGACCATCTGGGGTGGGTGGGGGTGGAGGGCGGGGGAATCTGGAAAATTGAGTAGTATCTAGCTTTCGAACGGGTGATGGGATTGGAATGAAACTTGATGAGTGAATCACGGGCATATCTCTCATTTCCCATTTGAAGCCCGGACCGGATTTGGTAGCTATGGAGGAGTTGGGGGGAGGGAGACCGGAAATCTCGAAAAACGGTTAGAATTAAGGGATCGGAGGGAAACTTTCTGGGAAGAACAAGCATCTGCCCCAGATAAACCGTTTAAATAACTGGACTGGACCCGGACACTTGGGGGGGGGGAGTTTCCCTGAATTTCGGTGATGTCAATTTTGGTGATTTTAACAACGAAACCTGGGATATATATCTGGAATCCGATCAAACTGGCTTGTAAATAAAAATTTACGCGGTCCGATAGTCGTGGGGGGGAGTAGAGGGAGGGGGAATCTGGAATATTGAGTTATGCGTAACATTGGAACGGGTGATCGGATTTCGGTGAAATTTAATAATTGAACAGAGGACATTTCTCAGGTGATCTTTTTCATGTCCGGACCTGATCCGACAACAGTTGGGGGAGGGGGGAGACCGGAAAATACATGACTGGCTGATACTGGAGATACTGGGATGGAACTTTGTGGGAATAACAAACAAATGCTCTAGATAAATCTTTTTAAGAACTGGATTGGCTCCGGCGACTGTGGGGAAGTGAGGGGGGGGGGGGTCGGAATTCCGGTGATCACGATTTAAGGTACTTCTAGATGTGGTAGGACGGTGCAACTTGGCTGGAATATTAGACATTCGGCAAGATTGTCCTAGAAATCGCCACTTTCCAAATCGGACTATTCCTTAAAGTACCAATCTTGACCGCAAAGTAAGAAAAATATTTTTAAGCGAATATACATTTTCATGACCCACATGAAGCCATTATCGTTTTTCCTCAAGGGTTTTGAATATAAATGAAGTTAAAGCTCCCTTAAAGTGCGCATGTTAACTGCAAAGTCGAAAAGTACTTTTTATCAAATGATTCATCTCAGCTTATGATAGCGGATTCAACAGCTGTGGGGGAGTTGGGAGGGGATGATCGGAAATATCAAGAAACGGTTAGAATAGAGGGGTCAGAATTAAACTTGCTGGGAAGAACAAGCATTTATTCTAGATAAATCGTTTCCACAGTTGGACACTGGACATCTGGACACTTGGAGGGGGGGGGGGGGGTGGAGGGGGGTCTTCCCGAATTCCTGTGATGGCGTTTTTCAAGACGAAACTTGGCAGGCATACCAGGGACCCGATCAATCTGACAGGGCCCTTACCTACTACAGACAGTTGCAAGTGCCATATGAGCTTACATCATTTGTTTAGTATACGAGTAGTCCCTGACCTAAGCCGAGGACCAGAGATGCTGACTAGGCCCCGGGGAAAATGGAACATAGTACCTTTCTCACTTTCTTTCCTACAAGAGTTATTTTATTACAATCAACTTATTAATCTCCTCTTTCCTCGTTATTCTTCTTTGTTCTTTAATTCTCGTTACGTTTTTCTGACTGCTCCGACGGTCGATTAGCCAAGCGACTGAAGCCAAATAGGCCCCTTTTCCGGCGCCAGTACCTCAGAGCACCTCGCGCCGGACAATCAACGGTAACCGGATCCGTCTATCAAAGCGCCAAAGTTCACAAGCTAAGTGATTACACTCCGAAACCGATTGTTTTCACACGAAGTATGTCGAAGCGTTCAGGAAGCGACGCAAGGTGTCTCTTCTCACTCGGTGATGGTTGCCAGCAACGGAAAAATAACAAACTTGAGACGCTAAGTGCCTCATCGCCGTGAATCCGAGAAGACGCCGAGTTTATTAAAGGGAAGAAAAACAGAAAGTAAAATCAGTTTCCCGACGGGATTCGACGTTTTCGGCCACCCGTTGAGCGCTAAGTCTTGGGAAAACGTAAACACGGAGACCGGATTCTAAAACGGATTCAGTCGGCTGTGAAGTCTCGAAACATTTATTTAGAACAATAATCGCGCAGGTTTACGATTTCCTTCCGTTTTGTACATAGGCTACGATAACTGACGAGTCCGAAGTTGTGGGAGAAAAGGGTAAGTACTCACTGCCAAAAATTTTTTTTTCGACCAGAGTGACATCTGGTTGACACCGGGTTTTTGTCAATCGACCTTGTGTCCATGGCTTGACCCTATTTATTTTGATTTTATACAGAAGTGTAAATTAAACCTTGAACCTTGTCAGCTATAAACTCAAATTTTAACCGAAATTTGGGATATCCGGCAGAACGCGGCCGCAAAATACATTTCAATGGATTATCTGATTGGGGCCCACTTTTTGGTAACTAAAAAATTTTCTCTTTTATTTCTTTATTATTTAACGTAGGCTACCTTTAGAAAACAGACAAGCGGCCTTAGAAAACAGACAAGCAGACTAAAAATTAACTAAGCAAACTTTTACTTTTTACAAATCATCATTTTTATATTTACCATATTTAACACTTCGGCCCTTCGCCAGGGTCCCTTCCGGGTATATATGGGGGTATGTATATAGGGTATATATGGTTCGCCACTGGTTAGGATTCAAGCTGGAAAGAGTTCAGCCTTTCCGAATCGTCGAATTAACTGCTGACGAAGAGACAATTTTAGCAGTGCGGTAAAGGATCGGTACTGGCAAGGAATCGCTTGCAGTGAGGAAACAAAAATCTTGGCGGTGAGAGCTTATTCTGCGAGAAACAGGATACACGGCGCGATTATAACTTAATAAAAACACGGATAAAAGCACCGAACAAAATTCCGAAAATCGCATCACTAGCGCTGTTGTAGGCCTAAGTAACGCCAAGAACAAATAATCTGATAGAACCTCCGTCTCCCTATCACTGTAATACGACCATGCGGAGTCGAATATATTCTGATACCCTACCCGATGCAAACAAGCGGAGGACGAGCTACGCAGAACATCATAATTTGTTACGTCTATAAACAGCTACGTCGCAGTAAAACCCCGTAGAAGAATACGAACGCCGCCTGAGTCGTCCTTTACAGCTGATTGATTGTCAACCGTGATGTCACGTCTAACTAACTGCAGACCGGGTTCTCCCCCTGCAGGCATCTCACGCTTTTTTTTTCATCTTGTATATACATCGGCGAAGAGGGAAGTAGAAAGGTATCAACTCAAACCTCACAGCAAGTGCCTCTATCTCCGCTCAGATTTATCGGGCTATCCTTGGTCGTTTCATGGGACCAAAGACGGAGGTTCTATCAGATTATTTGTTCTTGATACTGATTACTTTTAGTACTCCCTTTATCTCTGTTTAGGGGGGTTACCCATTCCTCAGCACTTGGTGTACATCTTTTCCCGGCAGCGACCCAGCACCAGTCCAAACCAGCATTGCCGGCAATACTTTGTTAGTTCTAAAGCTAGTAAATTTACTTATAAAATGTTTGCTGCCATGGCCCACGGGCTTTTCTTTGTAACATATTATATTCTATAACCCATTCAACGATTTATCTCTCAACACTTCTAAGTAGACTACACCGATTTTTAACATTCTAACAGATGGTGACTACAGCTGGCACCTGGCAGTTGGTGTACACCAAAACCGAGAGTAGGCAACCCTGACTCTGTTTCGGTCCACGATTTTGGCTTTGGCCATTGATGAGTCGCAACAAACAATATCACCAAATAATGCGATTCCCGAGCCTGTCTAATCAACCGGATAATCTTCGAATATCTGGAAATCAACCGTTGAAGTTATAAAAAAACGGTTCAACTATGCGTTAACTATACTGGACGTACACAAAACACGATAATTACCGTATAAAAGATCTGCAATGAGAGAAACCTGCATCAACAACAAGTACGCTCGTCTTTTTAATAGCATTTATACAGTGTCATTGACTGAATCAGTTGATTTAGCTATAGTTTAATCTCATATATTATATTACGGTACTCCTCATTTCTGAGGGAAATAAATGAACAAATAAATGCATATCAAACTGCTGTCTTTAAGAAAAATGACCGTTATGGCCATCGTCACTTTTAAGTTTTAAGGAAATTACACTTTTCAAACCATTTACACTATTTATAATACCCGCGAATTACGGGGCTAGTCAAATCAGAATTTGTTGACGCAGGAACCCTCGAGAATGCTTGTCGCACAGCCAAAAAATTCGGGTCATACTCGGCTTGTCGCGAGAAGGAAATAAAAATAAAACTTTGAACCATGGAACTGTTTATTCATTTCGCAACTTCCCAAGCCCCTACGAAATCAGAGCAAAATAACACTAGGGTGGTAGCGCTACGACTTGACAAAGTTGACACACACTCTAATAGCAGCGATACTAGCATCACTAGCGATAGCGAACGTCCCTAGTGAAACTCATTCAGCCGTTCACCAGCGCTGGCTCCGATAACTTCATATCCTGGACATAGCAAAACAACGATACAGCCTCCATTGTTTCCTTGGTGTGTACAGACCGCACCTTTGCTTTACTAAAAGTTTATAAACGCGCAAGTTTGTCTCGCTTTAAATGCCGCAAGCGCAGTGGGTGGCGCTACGAATCTGGCCCGTTTGCAAAGCATGGAAAGAATAGGTCTTGGCGCTACTTCTTAGTGTTATTTTGCTCGGTAGAAAACGGACCGAAAAGGCGACAGTGACGATTCAGTCACGAAATGAATGCAACAAAATATCACGCGAGAAACAACTCAATCACAGCACCAAACTGAACCGGGGTATAAAAACGGAACCGGTCGCCCCACAGACTCAGCCGAGTCAACTATACATATTCGAAGTTTATTTGCGGAAAACGCACAAATAGCAACTTAAGGAACTCGGACCCGCAAAAGACAAGATGTTTTAAGAAGGATTATTATAAGAAACCTCGGAGTTTGGATTCTTTGGATAGGTATCTAGGTAAAGTGCCTTCATGAATGAATGAACGAAGGATTTATAACACACTGCCCGAGGGCCTAAGTGCAGTAGAAAAGGACAAAGAAATATAAATTATCGCAAAACACTCACAAAATATTTTCCACAAAGGTTCACTAATTTAGAATCACATTGATGGGATCGTGGACAGATAAGTTTCCAATCGGAGAACACAAACTAGAGGAGAGGGCTTCAAGCGTCAACAACGGGCCGGAAATTAAGGAACGGGGGATCAAGTAGATCCGCTTTTAGAAATGCCTAATATGAGCCGAGTCAGTCGGCAGCGCTCCAGAAGTTCGATTGGTCCTATTCTTACCGCTTTCGTTCCAGACCAGTCCTTACGCCTACTCCCAAGTCCCAACAATCCAAACTGTTTCCCTTTACTCCAGCGCCACCTCTGAAACAGCAAAGTCGGCCGCTCAAACTCGGGCTGGCCGCCTAGCCGGAGAATATTGAGAGCTTGACGAAAATCCTGAAGATGGCGTCGGAGAACCGAAAGGAGACGCGGCAGCTGAGTTGACTGTAACGAACGTGCTGCTATCGTAGACGGACGATCCCTACAAAGTAAAAGCCAGGCTTAACCTCCCAGTTTACCAGACGTCCGGGGCTTCTACATAGTCAAGACAACCCTTCCAGATTTTCACGATAATGGTGAATGCCAAATTTACTGTTCTTCAACATTACCTCGATGGCCCCTTTACATTTCAAATATCTCTTGCATCACAGTCAGAACTGTCACCCTTTTCTTCCCCCCTTTGCATGTTTGTAGGACGCGTTGCCTCTATGGCACCTTCCAGACATCCGGAATCTGGGGTGTCCAACACCCCGGACTTCCAAACGTTTTTGGCCTGGCTTCACCTTCCAGATCAGTCTTGACGAAAACAGCTGTCTGGAATCCGGAAGAGAAATCTGAAGGTGAAGCCTCGCTTTAGTGGTACGGGTCTGGTTTCAGACTACTCAAAATATGACAAATTTAATCCGAAATAAAGTTTGATAATAAATCTTGAACTCGGAAAATCCCCAAGACCTCCTTCCCAATTTCACTGATGAACCATCTGTCCGAAGGACAAGATTAGCAGTGAAGACAGGCAAAGAACAGTTGAAGCTCCCTCTGAGTCTGACTTACGCACCCGAGCGTTTTTCAAATCATTCAGTCAATATTTTACCCATCATCTTAACTCTGTTTGATTTTACATTACTATATTGCTTTTAACTCATGCACTGTTTTATTTATGACTGAAAATCCTAGCACTTATTTTTGACATGACCTTTATTCTTTTGCACCGCAAAGAACTCTCGCGAAAATTTTTGACTGAATTGACCCCATTGACATTTTAACACGAGTAAAATGTATATAATGTATTGTTAGTATCATTTTTTTAGAGATCAATTTCCAGGTTTCATATATGAAGTACTGAGAGTTATTGAAGACCAAGAAAAACAGAAATGGCTTGGAATTATTTCTTCATCGGATACCCCTAGAAGTTATGGTATGGTGAAGACAGTTTATGAACCAGAATTTTATTTTAAGCTTAATCTACCCGCGATTTATTTGAGGTACTGGATCCAACTGAGGACGAATTGCCTCCCACTCCACGGTAGAAAAAAAAAGTGTCTGATAGTAATAAGAAGAGTCCGGATGGGAAATATGCGTGTCCCCTTTGCGGTGGTGAAGATGAGGATACTGGCCATTTTCTAAGCCGGTACCAAGAGCTTTCGGGAAATTTTCGGTGGGTATATCCCGACACTCCCTGGTACCCTCAAGTGTACATCCGCCCAGGCGATTAGTAGGATTTGTAGGTTTGTGTCTAGAGCGTTAGAATATTGAAAGCTTTCGGTAGATTAGTTGTATGTTGATTGACGTTTCTGTGTATTAATAACCTATACCTGTATATGGCCCTCGGGCTTTTTCAAATACAATTATTATTATTATTATTTACTCCGCTTTCTGAAAACGGCGGGTCATAAATAAATTACTTACTTACTTTATTTCGATTAAAATTTCTACGACACCAAACTGTATTTAAACCGTACAAAGTATCATGTAAATTAACAAAAAATGCTGGCTACTCTCATATTACTGTGTCTCTGTGACAATGTTGACATTTCCGATGCTATTTTTCTTGACGAGGGATTTTTTGAAAAATAACGCGAACTGAACTGAATTGAGTGTAATCCCTTTTCAACATGACATTCTGCGTTTTTTCTGCTGTCAACCAATTAACCAACCTGCGGTATCTCTCGCTATTTCTTTGTTCGGTGAACCGACCTAACTTATCATTAGCTGATTTCTGTCTTCGTTTCTCGGTCGGTTAACCCTGTGGACTGAGGCTGGAACCGACCTACTTTCGTTCTGAGCCAGGAAGTTGGGGTTTTTCATGTAATGTAGGAGAATGCGAAATAAGCCGTTTATCGCCCTACGAACGGGATAGGATGCCTAAAAACCGGTTTATACGGTAAATAGAAAGGTGAACTGGCTGGCGGAGAATTGGCCAAAACGCAGCTACTGGAAACAATCTTGCTCAATTTTAACAGACAACACTTTACATGTTACCTATAACTACAGTAGAGGTATGCTTATGTGAACGTCTGCTAACAGTGAATGATCGCCGAAGAAAAAACTAAAACCCAAACCAGGCATTTTTTCCTAAAAACACTAGGAATAATCACTCACACGTTTTGAATATTTTGCTAATCCATCTATGAAAGTGACTCTGCTTACACCTGGTCTGCTTTTTATAATTTGAAAAGTTTGCCGCGAAGAACGCACCTTCAACGGAGAAGATGGCGGTCCGAACCGTCAGATGCCTTCAAAAGAGGAAGGACCTTTTTAATAAATTCAAAATCAAAGAAAGTTAATTGAATTTCTGCTTCAAGTTTGTGCCAGGATAACCCTGAAATAGTTGGCTGTTTGCTGATATCAAGTTTGTTATTTTTCTTTTCCATTTTACTCTTTTATATGCAAGTAAGAAAGCCAAGGTAGTGGAACAGTTAAAAAAGTGTTCAAATAAGCATACCTCTACTGTACCAGCACTCTACCAGTATTCCAAAATATTTTCGTGGCGGCCTTTTCATTTTACCTTTTTGTTAAAGCACATCTTTTCCTAGTTATTATCTTTTCACGATGCTATGGCTCAGAAAAATCTTTTTTCGAAAATACCATCGCTTTCCACCTCGAATCAGAGATTTTCTTGTTAGCGCTTGTCAACTCTAGCCAGTCTTCCCTCTCTCCGATGCAGTGGCTGGACGCAAAATATTTAAAAACTGAAGGCTCCGTGGTTAACAAGACCAACGGGTTTCGATGGGATCACAAAACTTCTCATCTGATCCAGGCAATTGGATCTTGTAGATATCCGGTCTTAGCTAGACTCGTTGAAAATTTTTACCATTAAAATTTAGAAACAGATTAAGGCTAATGGCTAATCATCCGAGAAAACAAAGTAAAGTTATGGACTCAGCGTGTGTGTTTACCCTTATACGTCACATTTACTTTGACGAAATCGATCAAAACTTGCAGCTGCCTTACTTCTGCCAACTTTCCGGTTTCTGTCGGATTCTGGGCAAACGTCTGTTAAAAGGAAGCTCAAAAAAGAATTCAGCATCTCTTCTTACCCATACTTCGAACCTCTAATCAACTTCAGATAAAACTTCAGAAAACGAACTTTCACGTTTTGGCAGGACCCCGGGCGAACTATTTGTCCGGCGAGAAAATAATTTACTCCTACGGAATGCCTCTTTACCAGTACATCGAACCTCTAATCAACTTCAGATAAAACTTTTACTTATAACGAATTTTCAGGTTTCGGCCGGATTCCGGCCCAAATAGTTATCCGGCGAAAAAATTATTTTCGTATTCGAATTCAGCGTGTCTTTCTACCTTACTTTTTCTACATTAGCTTTTAAAAATATTTCTTTCGTCCCTTAATTTGAAACCCCTTCCCCACCCATAAATACAGGGCTACAGAGCCCATCTTTGAACCTGACCTTACTTTGACCCAAAGAGCCCGCATGCCAAATTTGAAAAAAATATCTCACCTCCTTCGAGAGTTCTCGTGCTAACAGACGTACGGACAACTCTTACGAAATCATAGGTATCCCTCCAATTACGTTTTGGGATCCCAAAAAATAGGAAAACCAAGCAAAAAAAAATGTTCAAAACCGTAGACAGATCTGATGGCCTAGCCCGGTGGTTCCCAACATTTTCCGTACCGCGTTTCCGAACCAACAAGATTCGAAAAGGTTGCGTACCCCCCTTTACAGAATGTGAAAAAGGCGATATTGGTGTCATAAATGAAAAGGCATACACGTGTAGAAATATATACAAAATCAATGAGACGTTTGAGGCGGCATTGCAGCAAAATGTTTGTCAAATCTCGGCTCAATGTCATTAACGGCAACATTTTTGTTTACAGTCATCACATTTTTACCGGGGCCTGACATCACATTCCCACTAAATGGATTTTGAGGTTCTACCCTGTCACTGTAAACTGATAAATAACAGGCACGCGAATAGTTTTCTTCATGCTGTCCTTGGTACTGGAGGTTTTCGCAAAAAGAATATTTCCTTTTATGTCACAATCTCGATAACGGACAAATACTATCATCTGGGGGGGGGGGGGGGGGCACTGCCCACACATTCCACAAATCTGTGCTTTCGTCAAGCTGCCTCGCAGACGTTTTGTTAATTTCGTTCTAGACCTGAATGAAAGTATTACTTGCAATGCCTCACTTCTTTTTGAACAATATTGTTTGACACAGGAATAGATTTTACAGCATTAGGCTAGCTGTTCTGGAATCGATAGCATTTCATGGATTTCACTAGGGCTTGCATTCAGAGGCGTCACGCACAGGCTGGCCCCCCCCCCCCCCCCCCACCCCCTAACCATAAGTGGTCGGCCAGTCGTTAAAAATAAACTGGACGGCGCGACGCGCCGCAATTTTTCGTAAAAACAGTTATTTTTTTCGAAAAAAATAGGTAAAAATTACCAGCCACTCGGTAAAAATATATTGCCCCAAAAAAACCTTTTGAAGTGATGCCTCTGACAGATTTTGGTACCTTCGCGTACCCCTTGAAAGGGTCTCGCGTACCCCTTTGGGTACGCGTACCACCGGTTGGGAACCACTGACCTAGCCTACAATGTCTTCCAAAACGAAGAACAACACTTCAAAGCTTCTCATGTCCTTATGTAAGAGAGAGTTTTCGGCGGACCTTGAATTTTCGGGAACTAATAAGTAAGTAATTTATTTGTGACCCGCCATTTCGAAAAAGTGGAGTAAATAAAAGAAAATAAATAAAAGACAAAAAGACACAGAAAAATACACTAATTTTCAATCTTCGGCCAGGAAGCAGGGGAGAAGGTCCTGCGCTGGTTGGGCTCTGTTGTCAATGATTTTTTATAGCGACGAAGAAACATCCAAAAGTGTAACACTTGCATCTTGAATTTTGAACTTCTCCGTCAACGTATGGTTATGGCATAACCTCAACAAGTGGAGCAGGTGCTTTGCATATTTAAAATAACATGATCTCCTATTTTTAAAATAACATGATCTCCTATTTTTAAGCTCCTTCTTTCGCAGAATATGACTGACACCAGAACGAAACAGTATAGAAGGAGCGCATAAGGTGCTGTACAATTTTCCCAAAGCTTTTCGATTATAGTGTTGATCCTATAATGAGCTGTCTACTCAAAATCCCGATACACTGAAACCGTATGAAAATTATTTTCTCACCCGACAAGTAGTCCACCCGGGATTCCGGCAAAAGCCGGAAAATTTGTAAAAAGTAAAATTCGAATTCGAAGTTGATTAGAGGTTCGATTCAAGGGTGGGAGAGCACCTTCTGCGCTCCTTCTATACTATTTCGTTCTGGCGTCACTCATCTTCTGCGAAAGAAGAAGATTGAAAAGATGAGATCTTGTTATTTTAAATATGCGAAGCACCTGCTCCACTTGTCGGAATTATGTCATAACCATCCATTGATGGAGAAATTCAAAATTCAAGATGCAAGTGTTACCCTTTTGGATGTTTCCTCGTCGCTTTCAAAAATCATGGACAAGAGGGCCCAACCAGCGCACGACGTCGTCCACTGCTTCCTGACCGAAGATTGAAAATTAAGTGTCTTTTTCTGTGTGTTTGTGTTTTGTTTATTTTCTTTATTTTCTTCAATTACTCCGCCCTTTCAAAATGGCGGGTCATAAATAAATTACTTACTTACATGGGGATTCAAAATATGAAACTTATTTTGTCTCCGGACAAGTTATTCGCCCGGAATCCGTAAATTTAGCATGAAGTTTAAAATCCAATGAGATAGTCGATAGGCTATAGGAGGAGACATGCTATTGCAGTTTTCGAGCATACTAAAATTAAACAAAAAATGTATGCGATCAGTTTACTTATCTCCAAAGTCCCAACTCAGGAATTTACTGGGCTGAAAAGGCAGAATGCATCCGAAAACTGCCTGTGAATAATCTAATAAAATTCGTCGACGAATTTTCGGAAAAACAGGTGGCTATATCAGTCCGCACCCTACCCCTTTATCAATCCAGCTATGCGCGTCAGTGACGAAACGCTTTGTTTAATCTATGGACGCCGGAGGGATAGTGACTCCGGTCACGTGTGTTTTTGGGGTTTAATTAAAGACTATTTAGACCTAGGGTACACATTCTTTGGGTTCAGTCATGGCAGTCTACCGTGTCGGGGGGTCGAAGGGGTTGAGATAGTTTGTTCAAACTTCGTATGAGGATTCACTGGCAAAGAACAGGCCAAGTTCGTAGATGGGTCATTTAACCCTATATTTAGAGGCAGAGGAAGGGGTTTCGAATTAAGGATAAACAAATATGTTCTATGACCTAATGATTAGAAATCTTTAAGGGGTAGCCTCCTGAATCCATACCTTGTTTAGTTTGCCAAAACCAGGAAATTTGGATCGAAAGGTTTGGCGCTCAACGTTACTAGCTTTTTTGCTCTGCATTGAGTTCTCCCAGAATGCAGCTAAAATACGAGGAATTTAGTAAACAAAAAAAAAATCTAAATGACCTTTCTGAAGTCGATAAGAGATGAGATACTGGAGTAAACATACTTTCCAAATCCATATCTGAGCTTGGTTTTCTCATCTGATTAGTTGTGTGGCAGCAAGTTGTCAAAAAACTCCAAATCGGTAGTTTTTTTTCGTAAATATTTAAGTGGTTGATTATTGATAAACAGGAAGATGTTAAAAGGGTCTGGCGAAGACTCGGAAATCTACAAGTCATCTAGAAATCTTATGCCTGGCCAACTTAAAACACGTAAAAACCTACCTGGAAAACATAATCCGAGTTTACTGTTTTAAGAGACGACACTGAGGACTGATTTGGCAGGGACATGTTTTCTTCGTCGATAACGTCATCTAGCTGTGTCTTATATGAGACAGGAAGAAACGGGGGCCCCACGCTAAAAAAAAAGTTCTTCTTTACGTTTGGCATTGAAGCTCAACCGAATCACTTATTCACTTGCACAGGCCCGAAAACCCGATAAAAATGCTTTACTCCGTTTGTCCGCTCTAAAGAGATAAATGATTTCATCGAATGAACTTATTCTTCCGGTTTCTGGTAGCCTACCTCTATGCGTAGGAGGCAGAAGTTGTGTCAAAATTTTGGACTAAAACTCCTTGAACACCCAACTCTCCGATCCCTTTTACCCCCGGATTTTGAGGTTGAACGCCCAAGGCCACCAAGGCAAGTATCCACCAAAGTCCCGAAGCTCATGCCGATCGCATGTAACCGGGAAAGATATTGTAATAGCTTCATTCCGAAATTTGTTGATTTTTACAATAATGTTATTTTGTCTTAGTTATTTTGTTATGATTTTTATTTCGGTTGTTGACTTCAATGGTTTACCTTTTATTTTGATTACGAATTTGATTTTAACAATTGTTGTATATATTACTTGACAAAGGTCAAACAATTTGGTTGGACAAGTACGAAATTTTGTACCTGAATTATACAATAAATCTAAATCTAAATCTAAATGCGTCAGTCCCTATAGAACAGAATATAATAAAATGCAATTACCGAAAAAAGACCGTGGGCCATGGCAACAAAAATTGTATAAGAAATTCACTAGCTTGCAGAACTAACACACTGCTCCTATTCTAAAATCTTGTTCTATGCTCCATCGCAAGCCTCAAGTAACGTCCAAGCTATTTCACAGTAACAAAACATTCATCCTTCATCATCCTTACCATTCACTCTTCAGTATGCACTCTCTCACCAAATACCTCCTTTCTCCATTCACTCAATTCCACACAATCACACATCAAACGAACTACGCTTTCGTCCTCATGGCCACATATAGGACAGAAGTAAGGACCAATTGTCTCATTTGCTTTACCAATTTATTTTCTCGATATATGCTTGAAGTATTTATCAACTACAAAGGTAATCCCTTGCCGAAAAAATAGACTAAAAATGGAAGATTCCCTGCAAGACATATTTTAACATAATTTTGCTACTTTCTTCAGTCGTGACTTTTCCGGGGTTTGGGTCTTTAATCCAGGAAACGCAGCTTTATTTTAAATTCAAGCACTCCGTGTCTGGATGATGAATGTTGGGTTATCATGCAAGCAGCGCACATTCTGAACATTACTACTAGAGCCTGGGGTGATAATATTCAAATATCATATGTAAAGATAAGCTACTTTTTCAGTTAATCTTTAAAGCACAATGGACACTTCTAATGCTTTATTATGTATTAAATGCTTCACAAATAAACATTTCCGACTTCCTTTAGAAGGCGCTACGAAAATCGGCCATTTTCTTGTTATCCCTTGTCTTTATCTCTCTGGCATTTCGGCGATCCAAATCTTAGGAACTGGGATATCGTGGCAGGAAATTCAAAAACTCCCAGCAATGCTTGATAGAAAAGGATATATTTGAGATGTCACCAAAGTCAAGCCTCAGATGCAGTTTACCTGATTGTTCTAGTGTTTCATCGGAAGTTCTATGTTTTAAAGTGCCTATATTAAAAGTTTTTCTTTGTGGAGTAGTGTTGTGAAGCTTGATTAACTTGCTTTATAAAATGTACCAGAATATGCAATAAGTTTATAAAAAATAACATAGCTACAAAAATCATTCAAAAACATATATCCGATTCAAATCTGAATTATACAAGCTGATTTATGCATAAAACAGAGATCTACTAAGTATTATAAGAAACTTCACTTTTTTCTTTGTCCAAGCTAGTAAATTGAGCATGTACTGGCCCAAAAAATTACGCTTTGAAATATCACAGAGAGGAAACTGTTGAAAAGCTGCTGAGCTAGGGGGTAAGCATTGTTCCTAGGTTGTTACAGAGTAGGATTGGGGTAGTTTGATGTGCCCATTGAACTTTAACGTTTCCATATTCGATTTCATCCATGGAGGAATTGCATGAGTGCCTCCTGAGACCATCACTATAATCTTTTCAGGAAAACTTCCTACAGCTCCAACATCACGTAGATATTTATTCGATATGGCATTCATTACCGTTGATGAATGAATAAACTTATTTTCCTAAAAGCTCGAGGGGCCATAGCCTGACTCAGTAACCGACTGAAGGTGGCCAATTTTTAGGTTTCTAATTTTTCTTGCCAAATCCTTTTCTTGCATCGTTTATCGCCGAAATATCTTTTAACTCCATACACAACCTATGAAATGACCCCCCCCCCCCCCCACACCCACACACACCTTGTAAACTGCAGATAGGGCCAAGTAAGGATCAGAACGCAACATGCATTTCCCTAAATATCTTCTTCTTTGTCTGCCTTAGTGATAATCGTTATGGGCTCAAACGTCGGCTACTCGTGCAATCTTTATATAATCTTGCAGAGGTATGACGCCTTTTTTGTAGTGTACCCCACCATTGTTGTTACTCTGCTACTAAATGGTAGAAGCAACGCAATTACGAATTAATGAATTTCAATTAGGCTACTTGACAAAAACATAAAAAGTAAAGTGGCAACTCTACAGCTGAAAAACAGGCCTAAGTGGCCAAAGAAATCGTATCCCTAAAAGTCTAGGGGAAAACCGTTCAAATGCGTAAACAGATCAACAGCTGAATTAAAGCCAATAACCAAATGAAAGCCATGAGAATCATTCTGGGTGATCATAATATTACATACGAAGAGGCTCTCATTAAACTTGGCATTCCTAAATTATCTGTACGTAGAAATACTCTTTCAAACAAATTTGGAGCTAAGATAACGTGTTGTCCCCAGATGACCCATCTATTCCCCCCTCCCCTCCCGTCTTCCGTGCGTCGGTCCGAGAGGAATACTGGCAATAAGTTTTTCCGCATATCCCGCTAATTCTTCTACCCAATTTTTACGTAGTTTCATTCAATCATTTATTTCTGGTAATTTCTTGTAAGTGTATTAGTTAATTTGTTTCTTGTGTGTCTGTGTAGCTTTTAGCTATTCGCATTAAACTTGATTGATTGATTGATTGATTGAAATGAAATAGAGAAACACACCTGAAAAAGTCAGCCAGGAATGTTTTGTAGACAAGAGGCGTCAGCATCGTAAAATACAAATATGTGGTCACATCCACTATGCATAGTCCAGAATCCGTTATCTGTTCCAAGAGCAGACCACTTCCAATCGAAGAGAGAAGGTAGAGGAATCCCAAAGTCAGAACGTAATGGTAAAATGATGTCTTTGCTGAAAAATGAAAACTGGTTAGTTCCACTGAGAGACAATCTAGAATGGGATCCTAAAAAGTCTAGTATTTCCTTGGGGCGTCGAATTCTTTTTAGTGGTTTTAGGTGTGATATGCAGAAAAAAGGCTTCGATCTTCGGATTTAATTTTATTTATTTATCACCCACACGATACATGAAGTAAATATGGTGGAGTAGGAATAAGTAAAAAAACACAAAAAAAAACACGAAATATACACAAAATCAACGAAGCGAACGGATAAGACGGTGGTGAGGGGATAGGCGTGTGCAGTATCTCTAACTTTAGTATCTCCAACTTTTTTTTTTGCTTCCAAAAGTAGCAAGCGGTATTTAGTGACACAAACTTCAAGCCTGCAAGGAACCTAGCATGCCAGAGCGTATGTGAACTATTCAAACGATGTTATACCCTAAATACAGTATATAAACAACAATTACATATCCAAACAAAAACAGACTGACATTAGCCCTCCTCCCCACTCAGTTTCATCGCAAAGAAAATACGCTACTTGTGATGATCTCCTCTTTTTAGGGCGGGGGGGGGGGGGGGAGATTTGAAGTGAGTTAGATAGTTTAAGGAAGGCTGATTACAAAAGAATGGTTAGTGAAGAAAGTTATTTGGTTCAGTTGTTTAGTGTAATGTGATGTGTTAGTTACTGATACATTTCCTTCTTGTTCAGGTGATCGCTTCCATTTTTAGAGAAGGAATTAGTGTTTTCTTGTATGATGTTCGTCTGTCAAATTAAAGAATAATAAAATAACCAATCATACTTGGTAATGTAAGTCGGTTCCGCAGGGGCGTCCATGGCAGGATAAAAACTGTGAAGTACACCTAGAAAAAATGCAATTAAAGAGACCGTTGTCAACCGACTTAAGTGACAAAAATGTGCTATGAAAAATGTTCAAAAATGAGAATATAAATAAAGACAGCTTCTGGGAAGCTAATGTAGACGGTAAATGACTGAAAACTAGACCAAAGATTTTGGCGGTAATCTCAAACTGTGGTAGAATTTGCCTTTCTTTTATTCAGCATGTTTCGTTCTGAAAGGAAACAAAATCGAATACAAGATGGCGGTCAGTTTATTACAGCCAGGTGCCTTCGACCACTTATGAACACCGGGTGAGGTGGCAGTCGTCTAGTCCTTTTACAGGTACAAGTGTAAGGCGTAAGACTCTTCACAGAATATACCATGTTAACTTTACTACCTGGGCGTATCTACACTTCTAATAGCCTGGTCATGAAAGTTGCAGCTCTACGACATTTGAAGTGTTCAACAGATTCAGGACGAACTGCTTGTCCGCTAGAAAGCGAGGCAAAGATATAAAATCGGTTTAACTTCTTACACTCCAATCAAGTTTTGATGACATACATAGTCACCATCCCGAATAACCTATTGGGCCGGGGAGAAAAGAAACAGAAAGTACAGAACCGGCATGTCGTATTACCATTTTCGTAATCACCACTTAAACTTCCAGTTTTCACCTGATTCCGTAGGACTGTTCGACTTTCAGATAACACGGAGCATAGATGCAGACACAGTCTTGCCTTCTTGCCTATTCCTACTGAACTATTTACATTGTTGGTTCGACCGCATTTCCAGCTTTCGCGGGGTTTTGATCGAAGTTTCGGACCCAGTAAGAAATGAGGACTGACATAGGCTCCGCATGCCTTTAAACTCTATCCAGCCACCCTATTTGAAAACTAATCCAACTAAACTGACTTGCACTTTTTGGGATCCCAAAACGTAAGTGGAGGGATACCTAGGACATCGCAAAAGTTGTCCGTCTGTCCGTCCGTCCGTCTGTGCGACTGTGCGCTCTATAACTCTCGAAGGGAATGAGATATTTTGATGAAACTTGGTGTGAGGATTCATTGGGTCAAGGGTAAGGTCAAGTTCGTAGATGGGCTCTGTAGTTCTATATTTAGGGCTGGGGGAGGGGGTTCACATTAAGGGGCAAACAAAATATGTTTAAACAGCTAATATGATAGTCGATTGTGGTGTAAGAAGGCAAGCTGAGCACGATAGTGAAAACCATTTTCTCGCCGGACAATTAGTTCCTCCGGAATCCGGCAAAAACCGGAAAGATGGTTAAAAGTAAAAGTTTTATTTGAAGTTGATTAAATGGTCCATTTAGGGGTAAGAAGACATGCTGAACACGATAGTGAAAACCATTTTCTCACCAAACAAGTAGTTCGTCCGGAATCCGGCAAAAACCGGAAAGTTAGTTAAAAGTAAAAGTTTCATTTGAAGTTGATTAAATGTTCGATTTAGAGATAAAACGACATGCTGAATACGATGGTGAAAACCATTTTCTCGCCGGACAACTAGTTCGCCCAGAATCTGGACAAATCCGGAAAATTTGTTAACAGTAAAAGTTTGATTAGATGACAGATTAAGGGGTAAGAAGAGAGGCTGGGTCTGTATATGACAATCATTTTTTACCCTGACATACAATTAGTCCGGAATCCGGTTGTAACCGGATTTTTTTTTTAGGTCAAACTTTATTCAAAGTTGATTAGCTGTTCTTTATAGGGGTTTGACGCTGGATTTGTTTTTTAATTTTCTTTTTTTGCTGGACTAGTAGTTTGCTCGGAATTCGGGCGAAACCGGAAACTTGGCAAAAGTAAAGCAGGAAGGTCGGTATCGTCACAATAGATATGGCTTATAGAGGCATATCTGAACTTGGTTTTCTCTGATGATTAGCCTGGCGAAGACTGGATCTGGCGAAGAGAAGACCCTATTGCCTGAATCAAATATTAGATTTTGGGATCCCATCGACACCTTTGGTCTTGTTTTTAATTGCGATCCCAAAAATCGAAAAAAATAAATCAGAGCAGTCTGTGGATGGATGCACTTACAGAGGTGAACAACACAGACGTAACGGTCCAGTACAGCATTCCTCCATGGCCAAATAAGTTGTAGTCTCGATCTGTTCTGACTATATGAAAGCTCTCGTCCGGTGACGAAATCTCAAGGACTCCTTGCGTTACTGAATATGCCAAAGAAAACACTGATGTAACCATCAAAACGTAATAGATACATTTTTTGCTGTCAAGATGCCCTGAAAGAGAAACAAATAGGAATGTGAAGGCTTGAAAAGTAGCCTTATACTACATACATCAACTAGAACAATCAAGTGTAGAAGGCTTTTAAGGGAACGCTTTTTGAAACCATATACCCAAATACGACCCTAAAGTTCTGGTAATTGTGTTGCGAGAGAAACACCTCGGTTTTGTCCTCGTTTTTTTTTGTTTGTTTTTTTTCCTAGCCCTCCGATTTCATTTTACTCCTGGTAACTGGTAAGGGTCTAACATGTGCGGTTTTTACGGAAAGTGCGGACCTTAGGCCGGATTGATGAATATGACATTACACTTTAGTAAGCTCCGTAGAACTCTTGCCTTGGGCCAATAAGGATGTTTTTTACTTGTCCTCGAGCCAGAGCCTACGGTGTGCCAAATGAAGTGGAGTTATATAGCCCATGTCAGAGAGGAGTATCTGAAGTTGTGTAGCAAACCTTTCATTTCATCAAAACATGTTTCTGCTTCCGAGTGGAAAGCTCCGTTCTAGCACGCAAGGAGGCAGGCACCAGTTTCAAAATTGAAGGTGGACTAAAATCTATAAGTGTTAAATATATGCGGCTGTTACCCGGCCCCACAGCCAACATATCTTCTTTGAGTGATAAATAGAAAAATCTACAGAAACAAAAAAGTGGCTTTTTCCCATGGGTCCGAAAGTGCTGCCATCTATTGTTTCTATCCATGTCTGTTCGAAATTTCAGCTGAGTTTATCATTCTTCTTTCTGCACTTGGGTTTGCGGTAGAGAAATGGTATCAAATGTGCCTCTTAAACTTTAAAAGTTCTCTCATTGCTAAAGAAACTGGAGCTTATCCTTAGCTCCTTTCTAAGTGGTGACGTTAGAAAGTTGGCCTACGGCAAAAAAAAATCAACTTTTGAACTAAGACAGGTAGATTTTTTTTTCGACGGCAATCGATAGCCGTTGATGAGGACTTGTAAGCAACATTCGACTGTTAGCTCATAATTATCTTCGGCAATGAGGGGTTTGCAGCTTTTGCTAGTTGGTGTACCTGTTATTTGTTTCCGGTGTATTCGATCGTAAGAAAAATTTGGTTCCCAATGGTGAGATATGCAAGGGATTCGAATCGGTTGTTATGCTACAATCATCTTCAGCGATGAGGGGTTTCCAACTTTTGCTAGCTGGTGTACCCATTATTTATTTTCGGTGAACTTGATGTCTATCACGGGAGAGGGACTTGTAAGTAGGAATCGGTTCACGAGGGGCTAGAAATGTTAGCAAATGAGTGCACACTGAATTCGATTTCTATAAATCTGACGGTAAGAAATTTGTATTGGTGGTCTACCGCTGTAACTTAGGATTAAGCGTTTACGCAACGGATAAAACCGAAAATGTAAAACAATGAGGAAGTTTCATAATAATTAATAGTGTCATCTATGGTATTTTAATCCTGAAAAGTTACGGATAGCATACCAACTAGATTACATAAGATATTGTTCCAAGTTTTCATCTGTCACGATGTCTACGATCGAACAGGATGAAGTTCAACTGACTGCAAAGTCAATTTAGTCCCTTCTTCCGATATTATTTTGTTGTCGTTTTTATAACGCTGAAGAATAGCTTTTTATCATGTGATTTTTTTTTTTTTGAACTTCCCGTTTTAAAAGCTTCGATAAGTTGACAACTTAAGCACTAACCGACAGCGAAGAAACAAAACCAGTTTGAAAGTTTCAAGGGGTTGACAACTTCAGTACTACGGTACACACACTCACTGAAACCAAAAACAGGCGATACCAGTTTTGAGACATGTAGGGGACTTGTACTCAACAGTCAACTGTTAGCTCATAATCATCTTCGGCAATGAGGGGTTTGCAGCTTTTGCTAGTTGGTGTACCTGTTATTTGTTTCCCATGTATTCGATGGTAAGAACAACTTGTTTCCAAATTGTAAGACATGCAAGGGACTTAAGTAATAATCGGCTGTTATGCTACACTCATCTTTCGGGATGAGGGGTTTGCAACTTTTGCTAGCTGGTGTACCCATTATTTGTATCCGGTGAACTTGATGTCTATCACGGGAGAGAGACTTGTAAGTAAGAATCGGTTCAGGAGGGGCTAGAACTTTTGCAAATTGGTGTGCACATTGTATTCGATTTCTATAAATCTGACGGTAAGAAAGTTTGTATCGATGGTCTATCGCTGTAACCTCGGGTTAACTGTTTACGCAACGGGTACAAATTATAATGTAAAACAATGAGGTAGTTTAGTAATAATTAATAGTGTCATCTATGGTATTTTAATCCTGAAAAGTTACGGATAGCTTTATAATACCAATTAGATTACATAAGATATTGTTCCAAGTTTTCATCCGTCACAATGTCTACGATTGAAAAGGATACAGTTCAACTGACTGTAAAGTCAATTTAGTCCCTTCTTCCGATATTCTTTTGTTGTTATTTTAACAACGCTAAACAATAGCTTTTGATCATGGGATCATTCTTTTTAGATCATCCCGTTTAGAAGCTTCGATAAGTCGACAACTTCAGCATGTAACCGACAGCGAAGAAACAAAGCCAAAGTGTTGCTCTCGCAACAATTTTGTCGGCGAAGTCGGACAAACATTGCCGCAACACTTCACGTTGCCAAGGCAACGTAGGTCTAGTTTTTTCCTATACAGCGAAAGATGATAGGCTACCAGCAAGCGAATCGGGTATATAGTGTCCAGCGATACAAAACAACAAAATTGGAAGGATGAAGGATGAAAGAAAGAATTGCAAAAGAAACAATATCTAGGGGTGGTAGCAGTGTCTGTTGGGCAGAAAAAGTTGGTCAAGAAGCACACTCATAGCACACTTCAATTCAGTCAAGGATAAGCAGCTAGACTAGGGCCTTACATAAGAGCTAGGATGCACCGGATGAACCAGAAAACCGAAGAAAGCCAACCGGACCACTCCTGACTCCCCCAAAACAAAGTTCAGATCAAGCCCACATTCAATGTATCAACTGTTAAGTGTAGAGCCTTGATAGCCGCTACTAGAGCCTTGGAACCAAACCTGCGCTTCTGACATTAGCACATACTTGGGATTCTATCACAATGATAGGTAGACTACACTCAGGGTGAGAAAGTTTTTCATAACTGCTTTTGAAAACCCATTACACTGTATGCTTGGGCTCTACTATGCTATCCAAGGACATGACCTAAAGTTTTTATTGACTTTAAAATAATCTAATTAAAAAAACAGGCCACAGAAAGTCTACCTCAGCCCATATATGCCATCAATAAGCTTCAAGCTTAACGTAATTAATTTTACTGGTATCCCCAGCAACTTAATTCTACATCTGAAAAAAAGTATATATAATGTTCCAGGTAAAAAAAAATGGCAAAACTTCCTGGTACCCCCCCCCCCCCGATCCCCCACCACCAAAAACATCCTACACAGTGCTAATAAAATTAAATATACTTTTTATGAAAATTATACATAGGGGCGAGCGGAATGCAAACCATTACCACACTTTTACGTTCAACTCGCATGACCTGGACATGCCAGTTAAAAAACTGCATCTTATTAATTTTATGATCTCCTAGATATTTGCACTTGGGAGAGGGCAGGGTTTGCTGGGGGGGGGGATTGGTGCCAGGGGGTCATGAGGGGGGATGTCCAAGTGGTTTTAACCATGGAGTTTTGCCTAGACCCAGCAGAAGGCTATAGGCTAGCCTGTCTGACGCTCTATGTGCCTATGACCTCTTTTACCTAATTTTATCTAACAAATATACATGGACCAACCTATATTACGGCTTTGTTGTCCTACACTACTACAGAAGAGGGAATAAAGAAGAGCGCAGTACCATGCATCTGCTCAGTATCAGTAGGAACAGCTTTGGAGCTAATGGAAGAAGAAAATCTACAGCTGGAAAACTCTCCAGTACGGTACCATAAGTTATGTGTGATTAATGATTTTCTATGTATTGACTTTACAGCACAAGGCAGGTTAGGTTCTTGATTTAGGTCATCAACTGGGTAGAAGTCTGGTGGGGGAGATACACAGAGCTAGAGTAGAGATACAGGCAGAGACTCGCTATACCCAACGAAAAATTATCTCAAAATAGTAGTATGAAGCTGTATAAAAAAGTAGCATACAGTACCAACTGATGCTACTACATACTACAGTAGAGGTATGCTTATGTGAACGTTTGTTGACATTGGACTTTGTCATTTTCATGTTCTTGCTATGTCAGGCATCTGAAAACACCTAAATCGGTATTTTGGATCTTCGTTCTACCATATAGCCTAAAACTGCATTGTTCACATTAAAGTAAATACAGTAGAGGTATGCTTATTTGAACACATTTTTAACTGTTCCACTACCTTGGCTTTCTTCTTTGCATATGAAAAAGTAAAATGGAAAAGAAAAATAACAAACTTAATATCAGCTAACAGCCAATTATTTCAGGTTTACCCTGGCACAAACCTGAAGCAGAAATTCAGATAACTTTCTTTGATTTTGAATTTACTAAAAAGGTCCTTACTCTATTGAAGGGATCTGCAGGTTCTGACCTCCATCGTCTCCACTGAAAGTGCGCCCCTCATGGCAAATTTTTCAAATTACAAAAAGCAAATGTGTCAGTTGAGTCACTTTCAGCAGTGAATCAGCAAACTATTCAAAGCATGATTGGTTATTACAAGTATTCATGGTAAAAAATGGCTGGGTTGCATTTTAGTTTTTTCTTCAGTGATCGTTCACTGTTAGCAGACATTCACATAATAATTAGCAGAACGAAGACTGCTGTTTGAGAAGTCATTGGGTTCAACGAATAGCTTGTTCAGCACTTTTCTGTAAATTGTTACTAGAAGATGTTTTTTTTCTTTTTCTTGTTAAGTGTGTTTCTTCTTGCAGTTATTGTGATGAGAAGTGTTTTGTCCCATGTCTGTATCTTTTTTCTTCCTTGTTTTGTCCCTTTATATTTACTCCCTGTTTACACCATGTGTGTATTTTGGGTAATACATTTATTCGTTGATTGATAAGGTCATAGGCATACCTCTACTGTACCGTATAACCCGTATAACTAGCCTACACAGGCAACAAATTTTTCATGGCACAGGAAAGCTATCAGAGACTATCCGGCATTTATTAATGAACGAACACAACCTTATACTAACCAAAAGCTAGGCTGAGAACGATGACACACACTTCAGTAGACAGAAGCACAAACCTAACTAAAACCCACATGATCTTTTCTGTAACAGCAGAAAAACAAAGGGATGGGTCCAAGGTCATAGCACCAACACATCTTACTAAACTTGTGATCAGGTCCACCCATAGAATGAGATAGAATGTTGTAAAAATAGGACTGGACCAGTCAACCACAAACCCCTGATTTTTGGATACACTATGCCAAACGCTGGGTATGTCTAGCGTTTGGCATACCCTATGCCTAACGCTGGATAGGCTATGCCAAATGCTGGATACTGGGACCCAATAAAATATTGATGATTTGAGTGAAGCTAAAAAATCAACCAATCAGAACTCCTTTATATTGAGGTAGGTCAGGGTTAGGTTACCAACAGGTATCCAGCGTTTGGCATAGGGTATCCAGCGTTAGGCATAGGCTATGCCAAATGCTAGATATACCCAGCGTTTGGCATAGGGTATCCAAAAATCAGGGATTTGTGGTAGACTGGACTGGACACTATTTTCAGTCGCTTGTAAGCTTTGGAGCAGGTTCGGCACAAGAAGAAGAAAAATATAAGATTTGGTATTAGGATGAGGACATCCCACAGTCTGACATTTGTTCCTTGGATTTCAAGATAAAGCAGTTGTTTGCAGAAATTTTCTTCTTCCAATGGTGCCGGAATCACTGTGGAATTATCCATTGCAAAACAGTACACATGTCCATGAGCATTTAAAATTCCTGGGTAAATGTTGCATTCTTGTTTGAAAAAAGATCCCTGAGACCGTGTTCCGTCCTACTTACCGTAGTTACTACGCATGACGTCACAAATTCTGGCTTTTTGCCGTCAAGGCTGGAACGATTTTTCTATTTCCAGCAGAATATCATGTCACGGGCAAATCCGACTAATCAGGTTACAGAGATCCGTAGTAACTACGCTTACTACTTTCCAGAGCGTGATAAGCAAATAGTTACTATTTCGAGAAGGTTGGAGCGGTCGGGCGTAGAAACTTTTCGTAAGCTTGGAACGGAAATAGTAACTAATAGTTACTATTTGTAGAAGGGTGGAACACGCTCCGAGTCTGTCTAATATCGCGAAGCAGTCGCAACCAAAGAAAAAATAAGGAAGCAAAAAGCGCTCGAGAGCGCCGGCATGAGGCAGCACGTCATTAAAGCAAAAATATGTGAAAAGCTACGTATCTATTGTCAGGATCGGGCTCTTAAAAACCTTTTAAAATCACGGCTGAACTGGAGAATAAATATTCCTTCAGCCCAAGCTGACTGCAAATCATATTTGATAGTACAAAACGGATACGTCAGCTGAATTTTATTGGAGCGATATTTCGGCCCTTCTTGGCAAGGCTCCTCTTCAGTCTCATTATCGGTAGCCATTTCTGGGCTATCGGAGTTCCTTTCTTGGAGGATAAATATTCCTTCAGCCAAAGGTGCCATTGCTCCTGTAGTATGGAATACCAAATAGGACAAAATGTTCCGAACGAAAAAATCATAGGTAAAAATCAGGAGTAAATATCACAGGGAAATACAAATAAAATAGATATTGATTGAAGATGGAAAGAAATCAATGGTAGAATTCACTAGGAGAAATCATGGGGAAAAATCACGGGTAAAATTCACGCAACTTCGATCAAAGAAATCAATTGTAAAATTCACGGGGAAATATCAAAGGGAAATTTCACGGTGCCGCTCCGCTAACTTCAAACGAGAAATCAATGGTAGAATTCAATGGGAAATATCACAGGTAAAATTCATGGGGAAATATGAAAGAGAAAATTCACTGTTCACTTGGAAATATCACAGGTATGAGGTAAGGTTCACTAGAAAATATCAAAGGGAAATTTCACGCAATAATTGAAGATTTGTTTTTGCTATGGGCTCGCTATGGAGCGCAATTTGGAAAGGCAGAGAATTTAAATTCAATGTAAGCATGATCAATTTTGAAGTTTGAAGAAGTAGTTCATTTAGATCTTGAAGATGTGAGATCTGTATATAGCAGAGTGAGTTCAGCTGCTGCAGCAGCACACATTTTTGCTTGCTACCCAAGAACCCTCTTGAGATAAGGTTAGATACTTTCAGAAACACAAGTTGTGTTTCTGACCTCTTGCCTGTGTTCATCTGGTGTTCATGAGATTCATGACTGTATGCCAAATGGTCAAACTTTTCCAGTCATACATGATTCCTCAATTTTGTGGCATGTTTCCCCAAGTGCTTATAGGCTACAGGAGTGCTGCGTGAAGCCGCCACCCTAAACTCCTATTTTTGGGAAATGACTTAGGGAAAAAGAGTAAAGGTTGAGATAAAATTCAGTGGAGTATCCTGAAAGAAAGCTTAGAACCTTCACTTTCTGCTGGTACCATAGTTTACTTGTAATTGTTCAAGGCTAAGCTGGGGAACACGAAAGAATATAGGCACCCAAGTGATCATGAAGTCGCCCACTTTGCTAAAAATAGTATTTTGCTACATGGTGAAGTTAGAGGCCAGCTGTTTGGTCAGAGAGGTTCCTTGACCTTTTGCAAATAACAAAATTTGCTGTTTTCTTGGAATTTGCATGATTTTTCTGGGGGTGGCAGCTTCATGATCCAAGGTGGCAGGATCATGTACCATGGCAAATTGGGGGGTGGGCGGTGCCATAGTAAGGGCAGCTTCATGCAACACTCCTGTACTTATGAATTTCTAATTCAGATGCCCGGTTCTGCAATCCAGGCTGGCCCCACCATAGAGACAAAACTAACTTGAGTCTATGAGACTGCCATGCCAACTGGCGTAGTTGCAGCAGTTGCGATAATGCTTTTTTTTAATTGTTCTAGACACAGACTAGACAGAGACTAGACATACGTCTAAAAATGTACTTTCCGGGAAAAAACGTACCAGACTCCAAAAAAGCAATTTTGTCACTCCAGTAGTCTATACAATATTTTTCTTTTTGCTTTTTTTTCTCTCTTTGCTCCCATTGGTTCCCATTTTCTTTTCTATCCACCTTTTTCTGCACCTTTGTGTCTTTGGGGATAGAGCCTTGGCAGGAAGGAGTGCTCAGGACCAAATGTGTCTATCGAGGTAAATTAGTTATGCCAAACCTGTGTAACTAGGAGCTGCAAAGTCTCACAAAATGTGTGAGAAAGGAAAAGTGGTTGGGTTGCGAAGAAATTCGACTTGATTCTTGAGTCACAGACGAGAAATGACTCTTCCGAGTTATAGCTCTTGCTAAATTAGTACGATAAGTCAAGTAGTCAAGTTCTTTTTTTTAGTTCTAAAGAAAATGTACTGATTTTGTACCAGTTCAACGTAATTGTACTGATTTTCCGACTTCTAAAAAAAGTTGTACAGATGTACAGGTCAGAGAAAAAAGTGCTGAATCTTGTGCAGTTGTACCACCCATTGCAACACTGACTTGCAGTGTCTTTTACACACTCTTACAGCAAAGTGAAGAGTGAACCGTTATAAGTTCGTTTTCGATTTGAGTGGTGTTGCTTTGAGGAATTTGAACCCATATTCTCTGGATTTATCTTTTAGCTCATGACCTTAATGTGGTTAAATTAGCTGTCTGCCGCCCAAAGAGTTTTATCATGCGAGTGTCGTTTCTCAAGAGGAAATTGCCAGACCTTGAAGATGTTGGTCTTTGTGTATGGAACATAGCAAAAATACTCGGCGTTACGATCGTTGATAACCTAAAATGGCACTCTCATGTTGACCAGATCATTTACAAGTGTTCTTTACTTCTTCGTTCGTTTTCAGTTCTCCGCCGGTTTATGCTGCCTAAAAAAATAATGAGGTCTATTTATTGTACTTATATCAGACCTAATGCAAAATACGCATGTCCAGTTTGGCATCCCGAACTATCAGCATCGCAATCTGATAAGGTGGAAGTGATTCAGAAAATGGCTATTCGAACTATCCTTGGGAATTGCTATACGTCTCATGAAGAAGGCCTAAGGACTTTATCTCTGACGACCTTGTAGGAGCAAAGGCATAAGCTGACCATGAATTTTGGTTGGAAATGCCTCTGCTCAGAAAAACATCGGGATATTTTACCGGAGTTCGAAAATTGGAAGTGTGTGCGACCCGGTACAAGAGGGCAGACAAAGTCCTTGGGTCTTCAAAAACTTAAGCCCCCGCCAACAAAATCATCCGAGAGGTACCTGAATTCATTTGTCCCTTATTTTATTAAGCATTTTAACTCGACACATTTTTGAATGTATTGTATTATGATGTTGTTGTGTTGTTTGAAGGTTGACGTTTGGGCGAATCAATCGCCCGTATACGTGCGTATCCTCTATATCTTTGGTCACTTCTTTTGTCAAATTGTGGCTTTCTGGCCTTGTCACAATTATGATCTAAACTGCGGCCTTCTGGCCTTGTCAAACTTTCTAAGATTTTTGGGGGTTCGACAAAGACGTCGTACGGAGTATACTGGCTCAGTCCAACTTCTGCTCTCCTTTCCTTTCTTTATTCCTTTTTTGGTGAAGTTCACTTTTCCATGTAATCTATCAAAATAAAATATTTAACACTTACATGGTATTATCCTATATATACAATTCACAACACATGTTGCAGGTTTGTACTCTTTATATACTTCGCCAATAGCCATACTGCCTTTCTACGCGCCCATTTCGGGGAATTCGCATGACCTAATATCGATCTCATTGTAAATGCCCTAAAATACTTAATCACTAGATTCTTAAAATCCACTCTTTGTACTTCATATTTTTTACAACTCATCATAATATGTCTTACATCTTCATACTCGTTACAAACATCACATAGTGGAGAATCTACTCTCCTCCATTTATACATCACAGATCTTGTTTTCGCATGGCCAGTTCGTAGTCTAAATATAGCTACCGCAACAGATCTTTGGTCATGTGTCAAATCTTCCGGTGGGGCTTTATAATCATACAACTCCAATAATTGTATTATGATTGTAATCCGTTGTGATGTTGACAGTCGGAGGCTAGCTGTATGCTATTAAAATGATTTGATTTGAACTTTGTCTTTTTTTTTTCAAGCGAATATCGCCATCTCTTTTAACTTCTTTTAATTTTTTCAAGCCAATGATGTTGATTTCCTGATTGAAACGGGGCATCAAGATGGTTCAAGGATTTCTCAGGGCTTATGGGTACATGTGCCCAGCCTGCAGATAATAAAGTCAATACAAAGAAGCACGCCTGACCTGCTAGTAGCTCGCTACCGGCAGATGCTGAGGAGGAGGATTCACCAGATCGATGGTCCGCTCAGGCTAGTACATCTCGATGGTAACCATAACCCTGTCAGGTGAGGGACAGATAGAGGAATTGTTTTAGTGAAGGAATTTGTTCCCAGCCAATGGCTGAAGTGATGGCCTAAGTATACAAATAAGACTAAAGAAAACCTAGAGAATCCTAGAAACTACATTCTTTTACATATTATTACACCTCCAATTCTCTTCTGTGCCACCAGGCTCACTGTTGTGGTGAATAAACAGTTAAATGATGCAGTCAATAAAGTTTAACTAGATAGGGCTGACATACAACAGTATAGTTTCCCATCACTTATTTTATATTTGACATTGCAAAACGGATAAGTCAGCTACATTTTGTTAGAGCTATATTAATAAAATGTAGCTGACTTATCCGTTTTGCACTGTCAAATATGATACGTAGTCAGCTTGGGCTGAAGGACTATCTATCACCGCAGTACGGAACTTCAAATCGCCCACACATGCCGCCGACAAGTATCCATCTTAGCTGGAAAGACGAGGAAGAAACAGGTGACTCCAAAACCAAAAAGCAGAAGAATCTCGACCCTTTCGACGACCCAGTCGAACAGCTAAAACAGTACCCGTGTCCAGAATGAAATCACAGGACCAGCATTAACTCCAACCAGTTTTTCAGATAAGAAGTTCATAAAATCAGATATTTAAGGGAAAATCTTTAATCGTTTTTCCACAAGTTCATTTTCTAGCTCGAGCCTGAAGAGGACCCTTGCCAAGAAGGGCTGAAATATAGCTCTAATAAAATGTAGCTGACTTATCCGTTTTGCACCGTCAAATATGATTCGCAGTCAGCTTGGGTGAAGGACTATCCATTACTTATTTGTTTAAAACTCAACTGAAAAAACTAAGGCAGGACAATCTAGTTACCCATCAGTTATTCACTTGAAGAGGCTCAAAGACTCGATGAAAATCTGTTACTTTGTTGCTCGCCTATTCACCAATAATATATTTTCATAAGAGTGGAATTTTCCTTTCTGTCTCATGTTACCTACCTGTCTTGATGAAAAAAGTTTACAAAAAATAAGTGTTCGCCCAGTTAGCTACCTTCTGCAAGCTGATCACTGGACACTGAAAAGCAGTGATTGTATTGAGATTCAAATTTTCTGCTTCATAGTAGAGTTTTGCATTGTGAGGAAGGTCGTAGGTATCCTGAACATCATAATAGATCAATCAATCAATCAATCTGTTTATTACCCGTCAAAAACAATGGAGGGTGTGTGGCCCTAGTGACGGAGTACAAACAAAAAAAGGAGAAGAAAAAAAAACAACAACAGACAATGCACGTAGGAAAACTTTACACTAAACACAGCACAAACATAACTACAGATTACACGAAAAGCGAAGACCACTGGTGGTTCAGTTTACTAGCGGAAGATTTGAAATCTTCCACTCTCTTATCAATAATTTTAGCAGGCAGAACCAGATGGAATTTCTGCGCCAAAAAAGAATTGCTGGTCCAAGGGGGCAAATGCAGCAGATACTTGGCAAACTTAAAATACATCCGGTGAACATTTTTCTTATTAGAAGCAGACAAAAATTGCCAAATGGGGGACATAGCAAGAAGATGGGGCACAGTTAGACTGTTGTAAAGTTTAGAAAGATGAAACCGACTAAGACGTGTGGTATTAGAAGCAAGTGAAGCGTAAGCGATCCGTATCTTTTTAGCGAGGTTTTGAATAGCAAGCTTGATTGTTTCTTTAATGGTTTTTCCGATGGGCATACCAAGGTAAACAAGACTTTCAGAAAGCGGAATAGATGTTTCACCAAGTTCAAGTCGCTTGTTTGGATTACCCTTAAGATTGAAAGCAATTGCTACGGTTTTGTCAACATTAAAACTCAGACCGATCTGCTGATATTCATGTTTTAGTTTCGCAAACGTACTCTCACTTCCCAAAAAAGTGCGACTTAGGTTCAAAATATCATCGGCGTAAGTAAATAGGGACACATCAATACCGCCATAAATACACGTGCACTCGACAGAATTTTGAGCAGGAAGAACCGAGTTGTTGAAAAGAGCAGGGGAAGTTAAACCTCCCTGTCTTACACCTTTTAATACATTGAAGAGGTCCGACCCCCCTTTCATTTTAGCTCTGAAATGACTGTACATATAACGAAGACATTTAATAACGGAGGGATCAACCCCTCTTTTTACAGCTTCTGCCAAAATTTGTGCAAAAATACAGGAATCGAAAGCTCTGGCTATGTCCAGTGCACAAAGTACAAGGAAATCCCCGGAGCCTTCCACATCCGCAAGAACATTAAACAGGGCAAAGAGAGCATGCTCCCGACTCAGTCTTTTCTGGAAACCGAACTGATGCGAAGGAACAGAACACTTCCGGGAAATTTCACTAAGAATAATAGACTCAAAAATTTTAAACGAAGTGCAAGAAACGGTTATAGGACAATAGAGCAAATAGCGAAAAAAATTACATTAACACAAGCCAAATAATGCATTGAGTCCAGATAAATTATACAGAAATAAGTTGGCTTTTCAGTTAAACTTTAAATAAGCTTATAGACCTAGTGAAAGAATGGTGGAAATTTTGCTAATTCCTTGCTTCAGTATTTGTATGATCAAATTTGATCTAATTTGCTGATGGAAGGTCGTTTAGTAATGGATTTTTTTCTTTTCAGTTGTTTGTTTATTATTTATGGCACTTGCCCTTCGGCCAAGTGCCATAAAGCGATCGAAATTCTGTCCGTCGGTCTGTCTGTCGGTCCGAGTTTTGCTAGTTTGGGTACTTCCACATAAGCTAGGACAATGAAACTTGTCAGGCATATCAGGAACCCCAAATGATAAAGTTGGAAATAGTCACCTCCCCGGTCGGAGCATCTTGGGGGGAGTGGAGGGAGGGGAATCCGGAATCTTGATGTATTTAAAAACTTTTGAACGGGTGATTGGACCTTAATGAAACTTGCTATTTGGAAAGACCTCGTGTCTCAGACGACCCACTTTAAATCCGAACCGGATCCGGTGACTTTGGGGGGAGCTGGAGGGGGAGCCAGAAATCTTGGGAAACGCTTAGAGTGGAGGGATCTGGATGAAACTTGGTAGGAAGAACAGGCACAAGTCCTAGACAGATAATTGACATAACCGGACTGTGGAGGGAGTGGGGGGGGGGGGATTCTGGTGATCCAGCGAGTTCGGTACTTCATGATGTAATAAGATGATGAAACTCGACAGGAATATTAGAGATCCGAATAGACCGACTTGAGAATAGTCGTTCGCACTATTATAACATCGTGAGGGGTGGTGGTGGGATGGGGAATCCGGAGTCTAGTAGCATTTATAACTTCGGAACGGGCGATCGGATTTGAATGAAACTTGGCAGGTAGAAAGGACTATTGTCTCAGATGCTCCATGGATCCGATAATTGGGGGGGGGGTGGAATGGGCCACCGGAATTTGTATGAAACGCTTGATGTCGAGGGATCGGGATGGAATTTGGTGGGAAGAACAAGCATAAGTATTAGATACGTTCTTGACGGAACCAGATCATGTCGGGGCTTTTTGGGGGGAGCTGGAGTGGATTTCCCGGAATCCTGGTGATCGCGATTCGCGAGATAGGATACTTCCACATGTACGAAAGACGATAAAACTAGACTTAAGGACCCGACACAGGAAGACTGCCGGTCCTGGTCCGACCATTTTTCGGGGAGTAGAAGGAGGAGGAATCCGGAAATTACTGATTAACGTAGGTTGCGAAAAATGGTCCGACTCAAGTGAAACTTTATGGGTGATAAGAACTGATGACCTAGATACGCAAAGCTTGTCTACGAACCCATGCGGCCATGGTTGGGGCAGTTGGGGGGGGGGGGGGTCGGAAACTTTGGGACATGTACAAAAACCAAACGGATGGGCAGAATGGAATGCAACCAGTTTATGCAGCCTAGATTTGTCATTTGGTGTCCGAACCGGATCCGACCAAGGTAGGAGGAGGATGAAATGGGAACCGGAAATTTGCAGATATGCTTCGATCCGAGTTAAACTTGATGGACGGGAAGAAGAGATGTTAGTATGTGTCCGAGTCGTATTCGGCCACAGTAGGGGGGAGTCCCTAAAATGTTGTGGCTTGCATAGCTGTTAAACGAGTGAAGTGATTGGAATGAAACTTGGAAAGTAGACAGATTGTCTGACGTAGTCGACATATTTTAGGGTCTGGATCGGATTCGAGCACGGGGGGAGGGGTATCGGAATTCCCGGAAAAATACTCAGATTCACTTTCTCGCTTCTCACACCACTTACTCCTAACAAGTGGCATATGAGATCGTAGCTCTTGTTCTGGTTTGTTATGTCTTTTGTCTTCTTTTCCTCCCTCCTTTTTCTGCTGTGTTTTGGCTCGTTTCTTTGAAATGTAATATGAATTGCTATTAAGCCCCACCCATTTCCAGGCCTTATGATGTGGCCATAAAAAGTGAGACGGTATCACTCTTTTATGAATAAAACTGGAACTGAGTCCAAGCTGACTGGGAAACATGCGGGAATACATTGACGACAAGCTAAAAGCTTAATGCCATGTATAATAATAAATAAATATATTCAACAAATGGATAAAACGGATACGTATCAGCGATGCTTTGGCAGCGATATGTCGGCCCTTCTTGGCAAGGGTCTTGGTCAGGCTGTTGAACGTCAGGGGTGACATTAGGGAATGGTTGAAAGGAACCTGCGGTCATGTAATTTCTTAGTGTTGTTGCGGGTTCATTTCTTACCAAAGTTTTCCCTGACGTTCAAGAGCGTGATAAGGACCTTTGCCAAGAAGGGCAGAAATACAGCTGCCAAAGCATTGTAGTCGATGTATCCGTTTTACCTATTGTTTGAATAAATTTTATTTGTGGTACCTCTCTGGGCTTTCATCTTTGTGCTTGAATTCGGTCCTGTCAAGCTTATTAGGCCAGCAATGCATATTCTGAACGTCACTGCTAGAGCAGGGGCGGTTCGAAGGGCGGGGGGGGGGGGGGGTGACCCTTTCCTCCATGGTCCAGAGCATCTAATACAGGCAGCTACCAATCATGAATTTCACCCACAAATCAGATTTTTTAGTCGTATTTTTTGCATCTGAATATTAACCATGACTTTTAGTATCAATAAATATTTACGTATGGTTTATAAATGATGAAGTTTAATAATTTGAATCTTTTTCTTTCAAGAATAAATTGCCACACAAAAATCTCGTAAAGTTAACTAGATTGAATTCTCGTCTAAGGTGCGACGAACTTTACGAAACATACTTTGCGAAACGCCGTCTGAGTCGTCCTAAAGATTTCAGCCACCTTAAAAGCTAGTAA